>CM076571.1:42270527-42830208 GCA_034641835.2 Pinus albicaulis
TCAATGTGTTGCATATAAAACCATCATGAAAAGAGAAGCAAGAAAGAAAAATATTGATATTGGAACAAAGAAGAATACATATAACAACGTTTCTTGTCTTCTAAATGAAGTTGAATGTGCTTATTGCAATAACTTTGGCCATGAAGAATCTAAATGCAGGAGCAAAGTCCAGTCAAAAGAGCATTTTCCTTCAAACTCCAAAGTGTGGAAAAATAAGGAATTACATGTTGAAAATTGTGGCATAGCTTTATTTGCAGAAGGTGAATAAAATCAATGGTACATTGATAGTGGATGCTCAAAACACATGACAGGTGACAAAAACAAAATTCTTGCATATAGTGCTCTAGAAAAGGAAAAGAATGTTACATTTGGAAATGATACTCCCGCTGTCATTAAGGGAAAAGGGTCTGTTTTTCTAAAAGAAAAGGTGAAAGCTAATAATGTCATTTATGTGGATGGATTAAAACATAACATGTTAAGTGTAAGTCAAATGTGTGATCAAGGAACTGAAGTTGTCTTTATTTCGAAAGAATGTGTGGTACGTGATCTTGATATAGGTAAAACAATTATAAAAGGAAACAAAAATCCAAGCAACCTGTATGTATTGAAGAACTGCAAAGAACAATGTTACTTGAGTAAATCTTCAGAAAACTGGCTATGGCATAGAAGGTTGGGGCATCTAAGCTTCTCTCAAATCAAAAAATCAAGAAGACTTAAAGCTGTTCGTGATCTTCCTAATATTACTCTACCTGAAAGTATCATATGCAAATCTTGCCAATTTGGTAAGCAAACCAGAGTGCAATTTAATGCCAAGGAAGGATCATCAAGTAAGCCTCTTGAGCTCATTCATACTGACATATGTGGACCTGTGAGGAAAAATTCACCACGTGGTGAACAATACTATGTCTTATTTATTGATGATTTCTATAGAATGTGTTGGATTGGGTTGATTAAACACAAAGATGAAGCAATTGAGAAATTTCAGATCTTCAAAGAACTGGTTGTAAATGAATTAGATCTAAAAATAAAGTGTCTTAGATCTGATCGAGGAGGAGAATATACATAAGATGAATTCCTTGAATTTTGTGAACAACATGGCATAAAAAGACAGTTTTCTGTAGCTGGCACTCCACAACAAAATGGTGTAGCAGAAAGAATGAATAGAAAAATTCAACAAATGGCTAGAGCTATGCTTGATGATTCCGAAACACCTGACACATTTTGGGGAGAAGCAGCACATACAAAAGTAAATATTCTTAACAAGGCACATGTTTGTGTAAATAGTGATAAAACTCCATATGAACTCTGGTATGGTAAACCTCCCATTGTGAAGCATTTTAGGGTTTTTGGAAGCAAATGCTTTATCAAAAATAATGACAAAAAACTTGGCAAGTTTGAACCCAGAGCAGATGAAGGAATACTTGTTGGTTACTCCTCTAGGAGTAGAGCATATAAATGTTACAATAAAAGACTTCGGAAGATTGTTGAATGTATTGACATTGTTATTGATGAGTCTCCTGTAGCTCCAAAAGAAGAAAAACAAACAACAAATGAAGATTATGATGACATATATCCTTCTACAACAAATAGGAATGATATAGACAGTAAACCCAAAGAAGAACCCGAAGATGATTTATCTGAAAAAGCTCCATCCAAATATGTTCAAAAGAATCATCCAAAATCTCAAATTTTGGGAGAAAAGGGATCAGGTGTAAAAACAAGAAGGAATCTTGTGGGATCTTCTAGCTATCTGGCATTTCTATCCACTATTGAACCACACAATGTCGATCAAGCTAGCAAAGATGAATGTTGGATTCAAGCCATGAACGAAGAACTTGATCAAATTGAAAAGAATCACACTTGGGAATTAGTACCAAGACCTCATGACAAAAATGTCATTGGAACTAAATGGATATTAAAAAGTAAGTTAAATGAGAATGGGGATGTTATAAGAAATAAAGCTAGACTTGTTTGCAAGGGGCATGCTCAACAAGAAGGTATAGACTTTGAAGAAACTTTTGCTCCTGTGGCTAGACTTGAAGCCATAAGAATGTTTCTTGCTTTTTCAAGCTTCCAACAAATCAAAGTTTATCAAATGGATGTTAAATCTGCTTTTCTTAATGGTGACCTAGAAGAAGAAGTTTATATAGAACAACTAGAAGGATTCATTCTGGGAAATGATGAAAAACTTGTTTGCAGACTTGAAAAGGCTCTATATGGTCTCAAACAAGCTCCAAGGGCATGGTACTATCATCTTGACAAATATCTTCATCGACAAGGATTTTCAAAGGGGTCTGCTGATAGCAACTTATACACAAAAACTGAAAAATGATAAACTATTGATTGTGGTTGTATATGTTGATGATATCATTTTTGGAAGTAATGAAGAGTCTATGAGTTAGAAATTTTCTTCTGCTATGCAGCAAGAATTTGAAATGTCTTTACTTGGGGAACTAACATTTTTTCTTGGCTTGCAAGTGAAACAAGCTACAGATGGCATATTCTTATCACACAAAAAATATCTTAAGAAAATTCTGAAGAAGTATGGCATGGAAGAGTGCAAACCTGTAAGTACACCAATGATAACCGGATGTAATCTCAGTTCTCATGATGATTCTCCCATGGTGAATCAACCAAAATACAGATCTATGATAGGAAGTCTACTTTATCTCACTGGGACTAGACCAGACATTATGCATGCAGTTGGGATTGTGGGACGATTCCAAGCTAATCCAAAAGAGTCTCACCTTCAGGCTGTCAAAATAATATTCAAATATCTGCAAGGAACTCAATACTTTCGACTATGGTATCCAAAGAATGTTGATCTCACTCTTCATGCTTACGCTGATGCAGATTGGGTTGGAAATGTTGATGATCGGAAAAGCACTAGTGGTGGTGCATTCTATATGGGGCCCCGGTTAGTATCTTGGTTCAGCAAGAAACAAAGCTCTATTGCCTTATCTACAGTAGAAGCAGAGTATGTGGCTGCAGCATCATGTTGCACTCAAATTCTTTGGATGATGCAAACCTTACAAGACTTTCAAATCAAATTTTCATCTCCCATCTCCATTATGTGTGATAATACAAGTACCATCAGTATCTCGAAGAATCCTGTTATGCATTCAAATACCAAGCACATTCCCATCAAGTATCACTTCCTACGTGAACAAGTGCTTGAACAAAAGGTGAAGTTGGAATATGTTCCCTCCAAATAACAAGTTGTTGATATATTTACCAAACCTCTGCCTAGGGAAGCGTTCGAATATTTCAAACAAAAGCTGGGGGTAGTCTCCGCCATGCAAAAGATCACATCTACTTAAATACGTTTATACATAGAAAACTGCGTATGGGTGTTTTCTGACAAGATCTTTCTAGGTCAGCATTATTTAGCACAACTGCAGTGCTGATAAGTATCTTTGGATGCACAAGTTAAGGGGGAGTCTCATGCTTGAGAATTTCATTATGATTGAAGATACAGCATGATCTCAAGGGGAGCATGGTAGTGTCGGTACAAAGGATATTGATCTACCCTTTGCCCTTGATGACAAAGGGGGAGAATGTTGCTAGTCATGGTTGCCATCAAGTCCAAAGGGGGAGATTGTTGGCAATATGTTTCCTGTATCCTATTATATGATTGTCCTTGATGGCAACTCTCTGACAAAGGATGCAGAAAGCAAAGGGGAAGGAGGGTGCCTTGTGGATTTAATTCATCCGTGAAATGTGAGGGGATTAATGGTGCTCTGTATATAGTTAGAGAAACCGATGTTAATGCGGTCGACAGTGTATCCCAAACTAGTAGACAGTGGAGTTATACATATTCTTTGAATATAAGACTGAATGTAAATTGAGATCAATGGTGCGGGTTGATGGTATTGTCTGTGCCTTTATTGAATTGAGAAAGTGTAATATATGAACGTGTTCTTGATGAAGGAATTGTGAATCGCTGCAACCAACACGGAACTCGGTGACTGAATTATGTGTGTATAGGCCGTCGAACTCTCGTTGGAACAACACTTTGGAATTATGAACAGAACCTGGAAGGAAAGTGGTGGATCATGACAAAAGGAAGTGCGACGGAACCTGGAGTAGAAGGGCGGAACCACGAAGGAGGAACAGTAAAGGCGGTTTCTGGTTTTCATCGCACCACCCTTGCATGGTGAGCGGTATTTGAGGAGGGGGGAGCGATTCCATTGATCGACCGACGCGTGTCCCTGAGTGACTTTGGAAAACCGCCTTCACTGTGCGCCATCGCATGTTAATGTTCGACCAAGGAAGCCACGCGATATTGTTGAGCACCGTCGATCTGGAGAGGAGGCATCGGATGGTGGCCATATGAGGAAGGTGTGCGAAGGATAAACACGGTACGATGCGAGTATGTGATTGGGTCGTTGATTATATATGTGGGCCCAGTTTAAATTATATTAATTGGGACCTTTTTAAACTAAGGTTTGTGGAGTTAATAAATAATATTGAATATATGAAGTTGGCAAATTATGAAACATGTGATGTAATGAACATGGGTTAATATATGCGTTGATCTCACAAACGCATAAACCTAGGGTCGATATATATATGCCTTGGGGAATTCACAACTAAAGGAGGAAATTTGGATTAATATCTCAGTCTTAGATTGAGATATTAAAAAGCCTTAGATTAATTATATAATGGCCAGACCACGAAAATAGAACAATGAAAAGTTATTTTGGGCTTGGGTAAACCCCGCTGGTTTATTTATTTGACCACATCCCTGAATACCATCAGCGGTTGAGTGGTTTTGACTCATGGTATTAGTAAAGGCTAAAAATATATAAGGAGAAGAGAATCGTAATACAGTGTGTGCATATGAAGGGGTCGTTAATGAATAAATCTCTTTAAGAGATATATGCATAATTGAACTCTGATAGATCTGAATCTGTGATGCACCTATGGATATGATGAAGGGTCAAGATATCTAGATATAGAAATGATAAATCTCTAGGAAGATCTGCAAAAGAAATGATAAAGACCTGACACAAGTATGTTGAAGAAATTGAAGAAAGTTGGTGAATCTGAGGGTAGAAGCCTTCAGTATGAAAATGGAAGCTTTCTGTCAATAAAAGCTGATGTTAATTCAAATATCTTCTCTAGTAGTGACTGGAAAATGAGAGAAGGTTGTAGCCTTCAAGGTAGGTGCCCAGGGCCGGGTATAAGTCGCGCTTAGTACAAAATTGTGTAAGTTTTCTTTATAATAAATATCAAGACAAAGACGACAACAACGATGGTTTCTCCTAATTGGGTTTCCACCTTAAATACCGTTGTTCATGTGTGTTTTTTATGAATTCTATTATTATCGTACATATTTACTTACTAAACATCCGATGAATACACGATGCAATGATCTAAGTAAAGAATTAAATGCATAAAAAGATCTCAGAACATTCACGTAAGCCGGATTCAAAAGTAGCGTATGGTTTTAAGAAAGAGAGTAAAAGTTTCCTTCTCACTTAAATACTAATTCACCCCCCCTCTCAGTATTTTTCCCAACAATTGGTATTAGAGCAGGTCCTTATGAAAAAGCTTAGTCGATAGAAGGAAGATCAAACAAGATGAGCAATCAAGATGGAACAACATCTATCAGGCCTCCACTCTTCAGCGAAAACAATTTAATCTTCTGGAAAACAAGGATGAGATCCTATCTTCAGTCTCTGGGAGCAAATGTATGGGATATTGTTGAAGGAGGATATCAATATCCAGCCGCAGTACCAACAGATCCAACAACAAGAAATAATTATGAAACAAATGAAAAGGCGGTCAATGCTCTATTGGGAAGTCTAACTGAATCAGAATTTTTCAAAGTCATGCAGCTGGATACAACAAAGGCAATATGGGACAAAAACATTCTAAGTTATGAAGGTGATGCAAAGGTAAAAAGTGCTAAACTCCAAACTCTCATAATTCAATATGAGAATCTAAAAATGCATAATGAGGAGAGCATTGCCAATTTATTTTTACGTCTTGATGATATTGTAAATCGTATGAGAAATCTGGGAGAAACAATAACCGAATCTACTTTGGTTGAGAAAGTTTTAAGATCACTAACGGAAAAATTTGAGTCAAAAGTTTCTACTCTTGAAGAAAAGCAGGATCTTCAAAATCTTACTGTGGTGCAACTTCATGGCATACTAACTGCATGTGAAATGAGAAGAGGAGGACCATTTGAAGTCAAAGAAGCCGTCTTTAGAGCTTCTACAAAAGGGAAAGAAGTACAAGAGACAAAAGGATCAGGGTATATCTCAGAAGAAGATGAGGTAAATTTTGTAAAGAAACTCCAACTTGGCACAGGAAGGTTCAGAGGTAAGCTTCCTTTCAAATGTTTTTCTTGTGGAAGAGTTGGTCATTATGCTGCTAAGTGTCCTCACAAAGAAACACATGAAAAAGGAAAGGAAGTAGCAAGAAGGAATAAGAATCGGTTTAGCACTAGAAAAATTTACTATACTCATGAAGACAATGATGGGTTATCAGACAGTGAGGAAGAATGTGAACAAGATCTTAGACTTCTCATGGCATTTGAAAAGGATTCTAGAGAAGAAAAGGATACTTTTATGGATGCATTAGAGGAAAATGATTTTCTTGATGAAATCAATCAACTCAAAATATACTTAGAAGAAAGTAAAATAACCATAGAAACTCTGAAAAACCAGCTTGAAGAAAAGGAGAAACATAATGAGAAATTAGAATGTGAAATAGTAAGTGTTACACAACAATTTGTCACCGTCCCTGCCATTCCCCATCCTGCACATTGGAGGGCTCATTCCGTGACCTGTGAGTAGAGACAAGACTTGAAAACACTTTCATGACATCCCTCTGAACATGAGATTTCATTGCCCTGAAGACATCTCTTTGCAAAAAACCCTAAAAACACCCCTTTTTGCATTGGCACGGGCTGACAGTTCAGTACCCGCGCAAATGGGGAAATCCTTCAAAGAGGTCGCGCCAATTGGTGCTATGTACCAGAGTCGCACTCGCGCCAACCAATTTAAGGAGTGTTTTTTAAAAATAAATGTCGGAAGTTTCGTCCTAAAAAATTCCTGGACTGCTATCTATCTTTAGTTGGGAGGTTTGGCTACGGATTTCCATAGAGAGGAAGTGGTTTTCCACCTCTCATGGAAGCTTCCTTGAGGATAGGGCCAATCCCATGATTATAGGGATCCCAACTCCCCTTCCTCCATCTATAAAAGCTTGCCCATCTCCATTGCAAGCTAGTCTTCAAGTTCCCAAATTCCCAAGAGCCTTATGCTGCAAGAGCCTTGATTATTCCCCTAAGGCCAAATTCAAGTAAGGAGACTATTGTCAAGATCCGAAGAGAGAGGTTTGTCCCATCCTTGACAGGCTTTTCGAGACGTGTTCTGCTGGCGACCCTCCGAAGGAGAATTTAGCGTCAGAACTTGGTTGTAATTTTTCTTTGATTGATTAATAATAAACGACTATTGGTTATGGTTCCACTCTTGCTGCTGTTTATAATGATGAGTTATGTCCTTTCTGACTGACATATAGTTGCATCTACTAGATTTTACGCTTGCGTTTTTTTTGTTTCTTGCGTGTGCAGGTGTCCATCACGGAGATCATGGGGATCGTGATATGCCAGGGCTAAGGAACGGGAGTGCTACCTCTTCTACAAGCAACTGCGTTGGATTCTAGGTAGGCCTTCATCGCTAGTTGGTTTATTTGCAATTAGGAACCTGCGCTATAGCGTGAACGATTGTTGCTAGACCCGGTGTGGGCTAGTAGGGATCGCCTCTGTCCGCAGAGGGGATTTACTTCCACAACAAATTGGCGACTCCACTGGGGATCGTCTAGCTTGTTGTTGTTTGTTTTATGAGATATAGACGGAGCCTGAAGTTAGCCAGATAGCCTTTGAAACGCTTTTGCTCTGCAATTGCGAAGTAGATCAAAGTTGATTCAGTCAATCTCTGGTTTAGTTTTTAAACTGAACACTTGGAGCACTGTCTTGTCTTTTCGGTTGATTCTTGATTCTGCTTGCTTGATCAGCCTTTTTGGCTGGCTCTATGTGTAATTTTGGCTTTTGGTTCAAACTCCAAACATCACTGGTCTGATCTTGGATTGCTTATTTTTTATTTTGGCATAGCAAACTTGACTGGCGCATTTTTTAACGTGACAGTCGCGCCAATTGGCGCTAGTTGTCAATGTATTACCCGCGCCAATCCTGATATGGTGCTAGTTTCAGCCTAACAGTCGCGCCAGTGCTGGGGACTGCTAGGGTTTGCTTGATTTTGAGCTTTCTGAGCCTGATCTCTGATTTTGGTTTCATTTTTTCGACTGTTTGAGTGTCTTGGAGCCTTGTTTGACTGACTGTGACCTTCATCCTTTGGTTGTTTGCCCATTTCCATCGATTTTACATTCTAGCCCTAGGGCATCTAGGTGCTTTCGTGTGTCGAGCCTCCCTTGGGAGTTTTTTGGTTTTTATCAGTTCAGTCAACTTCGTGATTTCTTCCCTGCATTCGGTTGACAGTTGTTTATCGTTTTATTGCGCTATTTGAGTAATTGACTCCTCCTTCATTCGAATTCTGCTTTGTCTCGTTTTGGGCCTAGATTACACTGCTCATTTGAGTCTTTGGGATTTTCTTGGTTTTGAGGGACTGTTGGTCGATTTGAGGTCTGATTGTGCTTGCTATTGAGTGAAACTTGCTTGTTTTTTCTCTCTTATCATCATTCCTAAGATTTCTTTCCATTAGTTTTCATTTTGTTTAGTGCATTTTGCTCATAAACATTGAAAATATAAAAAAAAAATCTCTTTTGCTTTTCATTAGTTAATGTGAATTAGATCTTTTCAGTGTCATTAGTGATTAGTAACCTTGAACGAGAAGCTTTTTAGTTTTCATTAGTTGCATTAGAGACATCATTGGTTGTTTTCTGTTCATTTCGTTATTGTGTGAAAAGCTCTCAACTCTCTCATAAATAGCTTTCATCGAATGAAATGATATACTGTGGCATATAGAGTGCATTTAGGAGATTTTGAGACATTACATTCGCTAGGGCCTGAAAACTGAAACGTAATTGAAGATAATCATTAAAATTTACTCAATTTACACTAAGGCAGAATTGAAATCTAACGAAACACATTTAGAGGTCTAGGCTAGAGACGTGTTCCAGTGTCTTAAAACCTAGTAGCTGTCGTTCGCCTCTTGGCTTTAGACAGCGCTAGTACGGACTTGTGCTCCCCGTACCGTCGAGTATATAAAGGGAGACCCCACTAGGTTTCAATCCTTTATCCATAGGAAGCCGAGTCTACCGCCCTATACCCATGATACACTGGACACAGCATTCGGGGAGATTGCCTGCACGTACGGAAAGTCCTTGGTTGATTTCTCTTTCATTTTGAAACCAAGGTGTATATTGCAGTTCACGGTTATTTGGTACACCCTTTGCCTAGTATTCCTAAGTAGTCATTTGATATTTTCTGACTCTTTAAATTTGAAAGGATCATCAAGTGCTTGTCCTTTCACGGTTGCTTCAAAACTGAAAGAGATAGAGTCACCTTTTCAACCATTTCTCGACTCTTAAAACATGAAACGGTGGAGTTTCTAAGTTTAAATGTGGTAAAACAAAACACCTGCGATCACACGCCCTGTTAGATTTTTCTTGTTGGCCGTTTGATTGTGTGTCTTGACTCTTTTTCAGCCCGTGTGTGTGTTTGATCTTCTCCTCTTGTCGTTACTACCACAGTGGTGGAACCTTCTATTTCGTCTACTGGTAGTCCATATACGGATGATTCATCAGAGGCTTCTGATCCCTTTGTTGAACCTTAGTAGCCCATTGTTTCCGAGTTTCCTGACAGGGGACCAGTTCTTGCTGAGCAACCCTTTGGGGGACCAGTTGAGTTCAATTGGCCCTTTTCTGACCCTTGGTCTGAGTTAAGAGTAGGGGAAGATTTACTTTCTCTTACATCGGGTTTGCCTTTTATAGCTGCTATTTTTCCTCCTAGTCCTCGCCGTCTATTACGAGATCTAGCGGCAGGCTCAAACATGAATGAATCCAGCGAGGAAATCCCCACGTCCAGTGAATATTACCAGTTATTTCCTCAGAGATTATTTCCAGGAGACAACCCTGAACCAGTTGTTATGTCATCACCCAGTCCCTCATTACCAGTAGGGTGTAGATCCCTGGGTCAGATTATTGCCACCGCAGCCTCTATGGGGGTATCATCTCCTTCTACGAGGCTAGTGGTTCCTTCATTGGGGATGTCCCCTCAGACACCCGTCACGGCGTCCCCTCAAGTCACCTCTGTACCCATTCGGCCCACTGTCTGTGTGGCCGCGTCTGCACCCGCTATCACGGCACACTCCGCGAGGGCTGTGCCCCCTCCTAAAGATGTCTATATAGCGACTGCTATGCCAGAGACCATTTCTCCAGAGGAGTATCAGTTGTCCTTACAAAAACCGAACCCCGAGGTCGAATAATCCTCTCAGGACCCCAACCGCTCGTATTTTTCGCATTATGCACAGGATGGTACACCCGTGTACGCTTTTCTAAATCAGTACGATGAGCATAGGAATATGTTACGTTTACCCGCTCCAGAGGCTCACCTTCATGCTCAAGGTTTACCATATAGCCAGGCTGGGAAGCCTTATAACCCGTAAGGGAAACCTTTCCAAGGCCAACCTTCGGGCTAGCCCATCCAAGGCTATCCTGCAGGCCAGCAAGGGCCGTTATACAGTCCGCAAGGACAGTATTACAACCCTTCCGGTCAACCCGTGCAGCCTCAGCTGGGGTACCAACCGGGGCCGGTCTACGGTCCTGGGGGGCAAGTCCAACTTTTTCAACCCATGCAACCTCAGTATCCTGTTAATCCAAACGTTGCACACTAGACAGGACCATCTTATGGTCCTGCTGCAGGTCAAACCGGTTACCAGCCACCACCTGATTCCATTCCTCCACCGAGACAACCGGTCTATATGGCGCAACCTGGTGTTCCATCTCCAGGCCAACCGGTTCATCCAGTGCAACTTGGTGCCTCTCAACAGCCAGGTCAACCTGCGCAACCGGCACAACCTGTTCACCCGGGTCAACCTGTTAACCCAGGGCAGCCCACTCAGCCAAGTCAGCCTGCTCAACCAGGCCAGCCTGCACATCCTATTAACCTTGCACAACAACCGACTTATTCGATGCCACAACCAAATCAACCGCTGCACCCTAATTATTAGGCTCTGCAGGGTTCCACCTATCAGCAACCCACTCAACCTCAAGGCGGCTACTATTCTCATGGTCAATACCGACCGAATTATAGCCAGCCCCAAGGTTATAACTATCGTCCTCAACAACCCGGCTACACCTATACTCAGCAGCCAAATCCAAATGCTGCTTACACAGGGCCGACTCGTAATCAGGGTCCATACTTTGGCTATCAACCCTTGTACACTGGTTACTAGCAACCGAATCAGGCTAGTTATACCACCTATACCCCCTACCGTCAGAATCCTGCTAGACAGAACCCATGGGGGTGGCAAAGATATTCCCAACTACCGTGGAGTACAGGTACTGGTCCTTATCCAGGGCCAGGTATGCAGTCCAATCCGCCATTACCGTTTCTGGCTACCTTGGAGTTACTGGATGTTTCGAAATTAACCAATGATCTGATTTTCCACAATCCTTATTGGCCTCCGGTTCCTACCAAGGTGCCTGGTGATTTCCCCAAGTTTGAGGGTAAAGCTGGGGAGGACCCCCAAGCTCATGTGATGACTTACCATCTTTGGTGTTCGTCCAACTCTTGGGTCGATGATTCCATTCGTCTGCGCCTCTTCCAGCGCACTTTAACTGGTGCTTCCGCTAAGTGGTATATTTAATTATCCCATGGCATATTTCAAGATTTCAATACGTTAGCCATGGCTTTTCTAACTCATTTTCAGTTACCGGTTCGCTACGAAGTCAGGACGCACCTCCTGACTTCTTTGAAGCAGGACAAAGCCACCCACATTTCTGATCACATTCATGACTGGCGAAGTCATCTTAGACTGATCAAGTTTCATATACCGGATCAGATACTAACTCATTGGTTCACCACCTCCTTCATTAACAAAATCGCTCAAGATATTGCTATGGGAGCGTGTGTGACTGAAGAACAAGCCATAGTGTGTGCCCAATATCTGGATCTAGTATACTCTCAGTCTGGCACGCTTTATGATATTTTTCCTGATGCTCCACGGTATGGAACCTCTAAAGCTACACCTACCCCAGCGGTGGATGGTGTTATTGGTTTCGTGTCTCAGAATTCGAAGAAATCTTCGAATGGGAAGCAAAAGTCCAACTCATCCAATAATTCTGCTCCTCCCGCCCCTCCCGATTCTAGAAAAACTGCAGAGGTTAACGCCATTCAGGATAATCCTACAGAGAAAGCCTCCAAAGGAAAAAATAAGGGAAAAGGAAAATCTAAATCCGATGCCCCAAAGCCAGAGTCCAAACCTTGTACCGAGGACGGTTCCCAACGCAAAACGAAGTACCCCTGCCTCATCTGTGAAGGAGATCATTATACTAAGGATTTTCCTTGACGATTTGAAGTTAGTCAACTTCTAAAGGGCTCCAAAGGGACTCCGGCAGTTCTTAAAGAACCGTTCCCGTCTTAGCAGACCCAGATGGTTGAACAACCCTCACCATCTGCACCATGTGGGTCCCAAGTCTTTATGATGAATGGTGCTGCACCTATCTCTATCACTACACGTTCCAAGGATTACAATGAATCGCGTCAGGCACCGGGGAAGGTAGTTGCGGATGGTCCACCTCCCCCACCTGTCTCCGGTTTGTTGGAAATCAAGAAGCCTACTCCTGAACCCGTTGTGAGGCCGCCTTCTAAAGGTGTTCTACGAAAGTCTTCCTACAATCCGAATGCCCGTCCCACTCAGCACTACAGTATTGTTGAGGATCTGGCACTGGTGCCTTCTGCCATGTCCGCATTGGAAGTTCTTCAAAGTTGTCCTTCGCAATGGAAAGCTTTATTATTTGCAATCGGTGGAATCGATCCCGCCGATTATAGTCTTCTCACCTTTGACTTAGAAAATTTCACCCCCTGACTTCCACATCAGATCACTCTTGTTATTCAAGTCGGGATCAACAGTCTTAACATCCATAGGGCCATCGTGGATGATGGTGCCTCTACCTGTGTCATGTCATCTTCCTGTTGGAAGGCCATTGGCTCTTTGGCCCTCTCATCGTCTCCCAATGCCCTAGAGGCATTCGATGGTCGGGAATCCAAACCCCTGGGTGTTCTCGAGAGTCTAGCGATTACTTTACAAGGGAAAAAAGTCAATGTAGAAGTAGAAGTGGTTGACACCAAGCTTAACTACAATATACTTCTCGGCCACAGCTGGACTCATGCCATGCTATGCGTACGATCCACCCTCTTTCGGCTTCTTAAGTTCCCTCACGAGGGAAAAATCGTTACGGTGGATCAGTTGTCTTTCTTCACCTCCACCTCCGAGAACAACGTTCCGTACGTGGATCAGATTCCAAATCCCCTTGACAGTGTGGGACCCAGTCTCTTCAAAGACCCCGTCCTCATGGGTATTTTTCCCGCACAGCCACCGCACACCGCTCAAGTTAATATGATGTCTAGGTCTAACGACCCATGGCTCATCCCTACGCCTGAGCAGGTGATTGAGTTTGGAGAATCGATGCCCTTAACTCTAGTAGAGATTAGCTACTATGAAATTGTTACCGCATTTGATCCTCCACCGCCTCAGCATGCTCCTTCGAGCGTGGCTTTAGAAATCTATTCTTAGTCCCCCTTGCTTGGCGAGGCCAACTCGTCGGATCCTCTTAAAGAGATTTTTCCTTCTGATGAGGCCATTATTGAAACAATGTCTCTTGAGGAGCTGCCTTGGAGCGATGGACATCATCGTTCCTCCTTCATGCCTAGCTTGGGGGTAATGTCAGATTGTCTAGAGCGTGATGTATCTGATCGTCTCCCTCCTGAGCCTCCTCCGTCGAGCTCACCAGAGCATAGTTCCTCTTCTTGTGCCAAGATCTTAAAACAATGAAACAAAAGTTACGACGACAGTTCTTTTAAGTGTGTTGACCTCGTTAAAATAATGAAGCACGAGCCTGTTCAATTCGAGTAGATTTAGATCAATCTCTTGTGTGTTCAACCTTCACTCCATTTCCTATGGACTGAAGCTTGGGGGGCATGTACCTCGAATTGAGACACCATGCTGGGGGGCATGCCTGTTTTCCTCATTTCAAGCATAGTTTGTGTTTTAAGCTTGTATAAAAATAAAACTCATTTTCAAGCATAGTTTGCATATGTGTGTGCATGTGTGCTTTTAAGCTTGCATAAAAATGAAATGAGTGATTAAATACATTGTGTGAAATTTTTCATTGGGTTGTTTGTTATGCAACCGATACATTAGATAACATTTTATTTGATATTTGCATGACATATAAAAAACATCATCACATGTGAAGAGATCCATCCAGAAATAGGTATGTATATATATAAATATCGAAATGTTTACATAGTGTGCATTACATAAATAAAAAATATACATGCTCGTCTTAATATAACCGGAGATGACACGTCTCTCAAAAAATATGAATGAGAAAAGCCCTAATGTCTAATCTGCATGGTGCTCATGATAACAAGTCACGACACGCACTAAGCGTCTCAACAGTCGGTGGAGGCGACTGGGCACCCCTACAGTGTGTCGCTGGTATGCTAGCGAAACAACTGCTAGCCGTGCATAGTCCGGGATCCCTCGGGCAATGCCCTCCAGGTTCTGAATCAATTCACCACCCTCGCCACCCTCCGTCTGAGGGTCATGTTCGACATGGGTTCTCCGGGCGATGGTCAACATTCCTGCGTGACTTTCTGGGCCGACATCTGCATACGCATAGCAACTTTCATTAGAACGAACATGTATTACCAAAAAAATCAAAAGGAGAGTATCATACCCAACTCCTCATCCCACTAATCTCCCTCTAGGAGTGGAAGATCGGGATCTCCGGTGAAATCGGTCCCAGCATAGGGCCAATCCTCGACCACAATCAATTGCCGTCGTAACCACACAAAAAACTCGGGTCTCCAGGACATCTGTTGACCCCCTCCTGACCTGGGCATGAGTGCTGCCCAGCGAGCCATCCTCGGCTCTCGTGGTATCGGCTGAGCGACTATGGCCCCTTGGCCCTGGAAGATAGGTAGTCGTTCCAAGATGAACGACAACAGAATGTAACCGTAGACGAACTGTTTTAGTTTGGCTTGTTTGCATTTGGTCAGCTGCCTCTTGATGTTGACTGTTACTGCAGTGGCCCAATCAAACAATGTGGGGCTCATACACTCAAAGGCTAGAAGGAGTTGGGCTTTGGTGGCTTCATGCGGGGCCTGCGATCCTGCAGCCCGCATAATGGTGTGTATCACTACTCTAAGTGCTAGATCCTCGACAGTGTGAATGTATACCTTTCCTCTTCCTAATCCGGTTCGTGCCCTTGGGAACACCCTCGCCATTACCTGCTCCATTTTTTCACCAGATGGTCTGCTCCCGGTCAATATGGGCACTAGACCTCTGCGCGACAATTTGGTTATGAAATATACGTCAGAAACCTCAAGTTCTAATACTTGGTCCCGCAGCTTGAACACTTGTTCGTTTTCGTCCCATATGCTGATCAAGTATTGTAGGAGCTCCGGTTGAGCTCGTAAGCAAGGTGTCAGGAAGAACTTTTTAAGCCCATAGTTTTTGAGGGCATTCATACAAGTCTCATTATCCATGGCCTGTTCATCCTCTTCCCCGTGCTCCCTCTCTTTCCATTCGATCACCATTGTACTCAGTTGCCTGCATCAACATGGTCAAAAACGCTTGATTAGATCTCTGTTATGCTTGGAATTTCATGTAAATCACTACCTGTTTGGAAATTTGAAATGGAAAACCGTGCTGCGCCATTGGCGCAGGCTCTTTGTATGGAAAAGGCCATTGGCGCAGGTCCGTGCCCGATACCCGCGCCAATGGGCGGAGCCCTAAAATTTTAAAAAATTCTCCACAGAATTTTAATGAGCAATGGAAAACTATAAAAAATGGATTAAAATGGAGTACAAGGAAGCGCCTCTTACCTGGAACGAATGAGAATCTGAATGGTAGCCCGAATCAGTCGCAATCGCTGTCAGAAGTTCGCACACAAACATACCACTGTTGCTCTCCTATGAGGTAAATAGTAAAAGTAATTTTGTTTTTACCATTTGAGACTTATTTATAACTTTTTGAAATCTCATTAGGTTTTAAAAGTCATTTTTTATTAATATTTTAATGTATTTTGTCAAAAATGGATTTTACACTTGCCCTTGTGTGTAGCAACAGGTTTTTTACGCGACTTAAACGGTGAAACGAGTTGTATTTTATACTTTTTCGGACTCGGTAAAAACACGAAAAAGTCATTTTGGAGTAATATTTCAGCTCTTTTCTGACTCTCTAAACATGAAAATATTTCCGAGGCCCTTGTCATTTTTATCTCATTAAAGTGGCTGCGAAACAACATCTACCCAGTATACGTTTACCCCTTTTTCGGGCTAGGATAGGTTATTTACGAAAAAGGAATACCTTAGCCTATCACGACTAGGAGGTTTTCTCAGACAAAGTTTTCTACCTTTTTGGATCTAAGGAACTATTTACGAAAAGGGACCGTTGGAGTTTACTTTTCTGCTGTCTTTTCAAACTCTCTAAATATGAAAAGACGCCAAGTTCTTCCTTTGTCAGACTCGTTGAATCCTGATGACATCAGATTTAGTCATGATGACGCTATTCGAGTCACTCCTTCCTAGGGCTCGTTAAACGTACTAGGATGGACTTATATTACAAGCATATGCTATCCCCTTCAAGCTTGTTATAAAAAATAATTGGGGTACTCGCCAGAAATGGTGGGGAAAAATGGAACCAGGATCATTGTTGTGTCGGCAGTATGTCGCTCTTGAACATGGCGCTTGTCTGCATTCGTGTCGGGTTGGGGACATCTCATCTCATTTTTCACTTGCCTCTGTGGGTTTGGATAATCCATTTGACCTCTCATCTGCTCTTTGTCTCGTCACTATGAACTCTGATCTTTTGATGTCAAATACTGCCAAACTCATTGTCGTGCTGTTTATATGTTCAAGAGAAGTTGACCTCTGCAAGTACCAACCTTCCTCTGATTCTCATCTAATCGTGATTCACAAAGACATTATGTTCCTCTGTCTCGCGTCGATGATGTGGGAAACATTATGGCCCACCTTCGGTCAAGGTCACTTCCTGTTGACTTCAACTCATTATCTAGGAAGTTGACCTAGAGACTCCCTTCTGGTACCTTGGAGCCTGCATGCCTCAATGGTAGGTTCTTCACATTCGACGCAAGTTTTTCATGATTGGCCTCTGATTGAGTGATTCTACGGGTGTTCGATGCAAGCTCATTGATTCACATGCCGTAGATTGTACCTGTAGTACCTTGAGGGCCATTCCCATTATTGGTGGTACCTCTCGCGTCTGTTAAACAACTTTCATCATTGGCTGGTAATCAGACGATGTTCTTGCATGTTTGACTTCAGCTCACTTATTCACATGCTTGAACTTGTACTTTGTTCGGATCGAGATGGAGCGCAAGACCCTGGATTGTGTCTATTGTAATCCAGGCTACATTTTGTCGATTATTATGATTATGTACATGACTCACTTACTGGATGGCTGCGACCATACCTGAGTCTATTTATCGATCCTCACTGGATGGCTGCGCCCATGCCTTGGATCTGGATTATTGTATACTCTATTAGGAATTGTTGTGCCCATACCACATATATATCATGTATTTGAGACATCAATTGTATTTCTTCACGCATGTTTTCCGACGGCGGAGTTTTCAGTTGGACACGTTCTCGTAAAGCATTTCACCCCTCTCTCTCTCTCGGGCCTCATGCTTTAGGGGGCATCTGTTACACAGCAATTTTTCACCGTCCCTACCATTCCCCATCCCGCACATTGGAGGGCTCATTCCGTGACCTGTGAGCAGAGACAAGACTTGAAAACACTTTCATGACATCCCTTTGAACATGATCTTTCATTGCCCTAAAGACATCTCTTTGCAAAAAACCCAAAAAACACCCCTTTTTGCATTGTCACGGGCAGAAAGTTCGGTACCTACACCAATGGGGAAATCCTTCAAAGAGGTCGCGCCAATTGGCGCTCTGTCCCAGAGTCACACTCACGCCAACCAATTTAAGGAGTGTTTTTAAAAAGTAAATGGTGGAAGTTTCGTCCTAACAAATTCCTGGACTGCTATCTATCTTGAGTTGGGAGGTTTGGCTATGGATTTCCATAGAGAGGAAGTGGTTTGCCACCTCTCATGGAAGCTTCCTTGATGATAGGGCCAATCCCATGATTATAAGGATCCCAACTCCCCTTCCTCCATCTATAAAAGCTTGCCCATCTCCATTGCAAGCTAGTCTTCAAGTCCCCAGATTCCCAAGAGCCTTATGCTGCAAGAGCCTTGATTATTCCCCTAAGGCCAAATTAAAGCAAGGAGACTATTGTCAGATTCAAAGAGAGAGGTTTGTCCCATCCTTGACAGGCTTTTCGAGACATGTTCTGCTGGAGACCCTCCGAAGGAGAATTCAGCATCAGAACTTGGTTGTAATTTTCCTTTGATTGATTAATAATAAACGACTATTGGTTATGGTTCCACTCTTGTTATTATTTATAATGATGAGTTATGTCCTTTCTGACTGACATATAGTTGCATCTATTGGATTTTACGCTTGCTTTTGTTCTATTTCTCGCATGTGAAGGTGTCGTATCACAGAGATCGTGGGGATCGTGATACAACCAGTATACAACATTCTGCCACTCAGCAAGGGAATAAAGAATATTTATAGGTAAAACATGACCATATCAATTCAAATAACACTAACACGAATACCTTTCAAAGAAACACCATTCAACAGGTAAATTCAAGTAGAAGATTTCATGATCGTGGAAATTTCTTCTATGGACAATGTTTCTTATGTCACAACTTTGGTCATAAATGAAGGCATAAGACAAGAAAACCATCAGTGACAAGAGAAGGAAAGAGAAAGAAAAGATCGGGATATTGGAACAAAGAAGAATAATATATAACAACTTTTCTCCTCTTCTAAATGAAGTTGAATTTGTTTATTGAAATAACTTTGGCCATGAAGGACCCAACAAAGAGAGTACCCAAATGAAAGAGAATTTTTCTCTAAACTCCAAAGTGTAAAAAGAAGAATACAAAGAAAATTGCAAGTAAGAGTTTTATTTATGTATAGAAGAAATCAATGTTACATTGATAGTGGACAGCTATGAGGTAAAACAGATGACAAAGACAAAAAAAAACTTTGCATATAGTGCTCTAGAAAAGGAAAAGAATGTTACATTTGGAAATGATACTCCCGTCACATATATACAACTGTTTTTCAAAATGGTGCATGCAGCTCGTCAATTTCATGGTGATGGATTAAGGCATAACCTGTTAAGTGTAAGTCAAATGTGTGATCAAGGAACTGAAGTTGTCTTTAGTTCAAAAAAATGTGTGGTACATGATCTTGATACAGGTAAAACAATTATAAAAGGAAAAATAACTCCAAGCAACCCGTATGTATTGAAGAACTGCAAAGAACAATGTTACTTGAGTAAATATTCAGAAAACTGGCTATGGAATAGAAGGTTGGGGCATCCGAGCTTCTCTCAGATCAACAAATCAAGCAGACTTAAAGTTGTCCGTGATCTTCCCAATATTACTCTACCCGAAAATATCATATGCAAGTCTTGCCAATTTGGTAAGCAAACCAGAGTACAGTTTAATGCCAAGGAAGGATCATCAAGTAAGCCTCTTGAACTCATTCATACTGACATATGTGGACCTGTGAGGAAAAAGTCACCACATGGTGAACAATACTATATCTTATTTATTGATGATTTCTCTAGAATGTGTTGGATTGGGTTGATTAAACACAAAGATGAAGCAATTGAGAAATTTCAGATCTTCAAAGCACTGGTTGAAAATGAATTAGATCTAAAAATCAAGTGTCTTAGATCTGATCGAGGAGGAGAATATACATCATATGAATTCCTTGAATTTTGTGAACAACATGGCATAAAAAGATAGTTTTCTGTAGTTGGCACTCCACAACAAAATGGTGTAGCAGAAAGAATGAAAAGAACAATTCAACAAATGGCTAGAGCTATGCTTGATGATTCCGGAACACCTGACACATTTTGGGGAGAAGCAGCACATACAGTAGTAAATATTCTTAACAAGGAACATGTTAATGTAAATAGTGATAAAACTCCATATGAACTTTGGTATGGCAAACCTCCCACTGTGAAGCATTTTAGGGTTTTTGGAAGAAAATGATTTATCAAAAATAATGACGAAAAACTTGGCAAGTTTGAACCCAGAGCAGATGAAGGAATACTTCTTGGTTACTCCTTTAGGAGTAGAGCATATAAATGTTACAATAAAAGACTTCGGAAGATTGTTTAATGTATTGATGTTGTTATTGATGAGTCTCCTGCAGCTCCAAAAGAAGAAAAACAAATAACAGATGAAGATGATGATGACATATATCCTTCTACAACAAATAGGAATGATATAGACAGTAAAGCCAATGAAGAACCCGAAGATGATTTATCTGAAAAATCTCCATCCAGATATGTTCAAAAGAATCATCCAAAATCTCAAATTTTGGGAGAAAAGGGATCAGGTGTACAAACAAGAAGGACTCTTGTGGGATCTTCTAGCTATCTGGCATTTCTATCCACTATTGAACCACACAATGTCGATCAAGCTAGCAAAGATGAATGTTGGATTCAAGCTATGAACGAAGAACTTGATCAAATTGAAAAGAATCACACTTGGGAATTAATACCAAGACCTCATGACAAAAATTTCATTGGAACTAAATGGATATTCAAAAATAAGTTAAATGAGAATGGGGATGTTATAAGAAATAAAGCTAGACTTGTTTGCAAGGGGTATGCTCAACAACAAGGTATAGAATTTGAAGAAACTTTTGCTCCTGTGGCTAGAATTGAAGCCATAAGAATGTTTCTTGCTTTTTCAATCTTCCAACAAATCAAAGTTATCAAATGGATGTTAAATATGCTTTTCTTAATGGTGACCTAGAAGAAGAAGTTTATATAGAACAACCAGAAGGATTCATTCTGGGAAATGACAAAAAACTTGTTTGCACACTTAAAAAGGTTCTATATGGTCTCAAACAAGCTCCAAGGGCATGGTACTATCGTCTTGACAAATATTTTCATCAACAAGGATTTTCAAAGGGGTCTATTGATAGCAACTTATACACAAAAACTGAAAATGTTAAACTATTGATTGTGGTTGTATATGTTGATGATATCATTTTTGGAAGTAATGAAGAGTCTATGAGTCAGAAATTTGCTTCTGCTATGCAACAAAAATTTGAAATGTCTTTACTTGGGGAACTAACATTATTTCTTGGCTTGCAAGTGCAACAAGCTACAGATGGCATATTCTTATCATAAGCAAAATACCTTAAGCAAATTCTGAAGAAGTATGGCATGGAAGAGTGCAAACCTGTATGTACACCAATGATAACTGGATGTAATCTCAGTTCTCATGATGATTCTCCCACGGTGAATCAACCAGAATACAGATCTATGATAGGAAGTCTACTTTATCTCACTGGGACTAGACCAGACATTATGCATGCAGTTGGGATTGTGGGACGATTCCAAGCTAATCCAAAAGAGTCTCACCTTCAGGCTGTCAAAAGAATATTCAAATATCTGCAAGGAACTCAAGACTTTGGACTGTGGTATCCAAAGAATGTTGATCTTACTCTTCATGCTTACACTGATGCAGATTGGGCTGGAAATGTTGATGATCAGAAAATCACTAGTGGTGGTGCATTCTATATGGGGCCCTGGTTAGTATCTTGGTTCAGCAAGAAACAGAGCTCTATTGCCTTATCTACAATAGAAGCAGAGTATGTGGCTGCAGCATCATGTTGCACTCAACTTCTTTGGATGATGCAAACCTTACAATACTTTCAAATCAAATGTTCATCTCCCATCTCCATTATGTGTGATAATACAAGTGCCATCAGTATCTCAAAGAATCCAGTTATGCATTCAAAGACCAAGCACATTCCCATCAAGTATCACTTCCTACGTGACCAAGTGCTTGAACTAAAGGTGAAGTTGGAATATGTTCCCTCCAAAGAACAAGTTGCTGATATATTTACCAAACCTCTGCCCAGGGAAGCGTTCGAATATCTCAGACAAAAGCTGGGGGTAGTCTCCACCATGAAAAAGATAAGATCTACTTAAATACATTTATACATATAAAACTGCGTATGGGTATTTGCTGACAAGATCTTTCTGGGTCAGCATTCTTTAGCACAACTGCGGTGCTGATAAGTATCTTTGGATGCACAAGTTAAGGGGGAGTCTCATGCTTGACAATTTCATTATGATTGAAGATGCAGCATGATCTCAGGGGGAGCATGGTAGTGTCGATACAAAGGATCTTGATCTACCCTTTTCCATTGATGAAAAAGGGGGAGAATGTTGCTGGTCATGGTTGCCATCAAGTCCAAAGGGAGAGATTGTTGGCAATATGTTTCCTGTATCCTATTATATGATTGTCCTTGATGGCAACTCTCTGAAAAAGGATGCAGAAAGTTTCAAAGGGGAAGAAGGGTGCCTTGTGGATTTAATTCATCCGTGAAATGTGAGGGGATTAATGGTGCTCTGTATATAGTTAGAGGAACCGATGTTAATGCGGTCGACAATGTATCCCAAACTGTTAGACAGTGGAGTTATACATATTCGTTGAATATAAGACTGAATGTAAATTGAGATCAACGGTGCGGATTGATGGTATTGTCTGTGCCTTTATGGAATTGAGAAAGTGTAATATATGAACGTGTTCTTGATGAAGGAATTTTGAATCCCTGCAACCAACACGGAACTCGGTGACTGAATTATGTGAGTATAGGTCGTCCAACTCTCGTTGGAACAACACTTTGGAATTATGAACGGAACCTGGAAGGAAAGTGGTGGATCATGACAAAAGGAAGCGTGACGGAACCTGGAGTAGAAGGGTGAAACCACGAAGGAGGAATAGTAAAGGCGGTTTCTGGTTTTCATCGCACCACCCTTGCACGGTGAGCGATATTTGAGGAGGGGGGAGCGATTCCATTGATCGACTGACGCGTGTCCCCGAGCGACTTTGGAAAACCGCCATCACTGTGTGCCATCGCACGTTAATGTTTGACCAAGGAAGCAGCGCGATATTGTTGAGCGTCGTCGATCTGGAGAGGAGCCATCGGACGGTGGCCATATGAGGAAGGTGTGCGAAGGATAACCACGGTACAATGTGAGTATGTGATTGGGTCGTTGATTATATATGTGGGCCCAATTTAAATTATATTAATTGGGACCTTTTTAAACTAAGGTTTGCGGAGTTAATAAAGAATATTGAATATATGAAGTTGGCGAATTATGAAACATGTGATGTAATGAACGTGGGTTAATATATGCGTTTATCTCACAAACGCATAAACCTGGGGTCGATATATATATGCCTTGGGGAATTCACAACTAAAGGAGGAAATTTGGATTAATATCTCAATCTCAGATTGAGATATTAAAAAGCCTTAGATTAATTATATAATGGCCAGACCAAGAAAATAGAAAAATGAAAAGTTATTTGGGGCTTGGGTAAACCTCGCTGGTTTATTTATTTGACCACATCCCCGAATACCATCAGCAGTTGAGTGGTTTTGACTTATGGTATTAATAAAGGCTAAAAATATATAAGGAGAAGAGAATCATAATACAGTGTGTGCATATGAAGGGGTCGTTAATGAATAAATATCTTTAAGAGATATCTGCATAATTGAACTCTGATAGATCTGAATCTGTGATGCACCTGTGGATATGATGAAGGGTAAATATCTCTAGATCTAGAAATGATAAATCTCTAGGAAGATTTGCAAAAGAAATGATAAAGACCTGATGCAAGTCTGTTGAAGAAATTGAAGAAATTTGGTGAATCTAAGGGTAGAAGCCTTCAGTATGAAAATGGAAGCTTTCTGTCAGTAAAAAATGATGTTAATTCAGGGGGATTGGAGCTCCCTTCCAGTAGTGACAGGAAAATGAGAGAAGGTTGTAGCCTTCTACAGGTAGGTGCCTGCGTGCTGGTATAAGTCTGCGCCAGTACAAAATTGTAATAAGTTATAATAAATATTGAAGATAGAGACGACAGCAGCAGTGGTTTTCTCCTGAATTGGGTTTCCACCTTAAATACTGGTGTTCATGTGTGTTGTTTATGTATTCTATTATTACTGCACATGTTTATTGCTTACTAAACATCTGATGAATACACGATGCAATGATCTAAGTAAAGAATTAAATGCATAAAAAGATCTCTGGACATTCACGTAAGATGGATTCATTAAAGTAGCGTATGGTTTTAAGAAAGAAAAAGTAAAAAGTTTTCATTCAGCTCTAAATAATGATTCACCCCCCCTCTCAGTATTTTTCTCAACAGATCCTTTCTAGGTTTTCTATTACTTTGGAAGGTAAAAATGTCTGTATTGATCTTATGGTAGTTCAAGGCCCCTTGGATTTAAATTTACTCCTTGGGCGAGACTATGTCTATGCAATGAAAGTTATAGTATCGACACTCTTTCGCGTGATGTCTTTCCCTCACAATGGAAATATTGTGATTGTAGACCAGATTTCGTTCCCTAGTCTTGTTTCGACTACCAATAATATGACACACCTAAATGTTCCTGATTCTAAAGTGGTATCTACCCTGCCACGGGTTAATTATGTGGAAACTAATCCCATGTTTTCAATTACCAATGTAAGTGAGCCTCTCACTGTTTGCTCGTCTTCCTTTGAATTAGATCCGGTAATTGACATGGAAAAATCTATGGGATTATTTGAACGCGATGTTCTTATCCCTTTTGAGTCCCTTGACATGTGTTCCTTCCAGAGAACTATTCTTCCTTCTGATGAAGACCTCTTGGAAGCCATGATCAAGGTGTGTCCATTGACATGTGTTTCTTCCAGTTGGAAGCCATGATCAAGTTTTCAAGGATAGTTCCCTTTACTCCGTCAACCTCGTTAAAAAATGAATTAGTGTCCGAGGATAGTTCCTTTTACTATGTCAACCTCGTTAAAAAATGAATCAGTGGCCTGAGGAAAGTTCCTTTTACTGTGTCAACCTCGTTAAAAAATGAATCAGTGAGTGTGAGGATAGTTCCTTTTACTGTGTCAACCTCATTAAAAAATGAATCAACTAGTCGAGAGCATAGTTCCTTTTCTTGTGTCAAGCTCGTTAAAAAAATGAAACAAGCTTCCAAGAGGAATGTTCTTTTCCTGTATCAACCTCGTTAAAAAATGAATCAGGTATGAGGACAGTTCTTTTCCTGTGTCAACCTCATTAAAAAATGAATCAGTAGGTAGATTGTAGAGAGTATATTAATAGATTAGAAATAAGTAGTTTCTGAGGATGGTTACTGTTACTGAGTCAACCTCGTAGAAAATGAATCAGGTATGAGGAAAGTTCCTTTTACTGTGTCAACCTCGTTAAAAATGGATCAGTGTATCAAGAGGAAAGTTCCTTTTACTGTGTCAACCTCTTTAAAAAATGAAACACATTTCCATGAGCATAGTTCTTATCCTGTGTCAAGCTCTTTAAAAAATGAAACAAATCCTCCCCTAATTGAGTTGAGTCTTTGACTAGATCTCGTAAATGTTAAGTCATATATTTAGGTTAGTTATTTCAGTTTTTGCATAATTTTCTTACAGTTTTAGGTCGGGTCTTTCATATGATCTCATAAATGAACCTTCATTCCATCCAGCTATTAATTACCAGCAGTGTCCTTAGTTGAATGAAATGAAGCTGGGGGGGCATGCGCTCTAGCAGTTACACTTAGGGGGCATCAAGCACAATTTTCTCTCTGTTTCAAGCTTGTGTAAAAATGAAACCACTCTGAAGCATAGTTTTTCTTTGTTTCAAGATTTTGTAAAAATGAAACCTATCTTGAGTCAATTTTGGTTATTTTCAAGACTCGTTAAACTCATGAAAATCCCAATATTATTTTGCTATCTTTCATTCTCGTAAAACACATGAAAATGCTGAGTTCTTTCCGTCTTTTCCTGCTCGTAAATTAAATTGAAAGTCGGCCACAGGAGTACATTTTTATCGCTTTTTCGAATTCGTTAAAACTTACGAAAAAGAGAAAACCATGAGTACATTTTTATCCTTTTTTTCGAACTCGTTAAAAATTACGAAAAAGTAAAATCTGGAGTCCTCTTTAAAGCCCTTTTTAGACTCTCGAAAATTGAAAAGATTGCTGAGCACTTGATTATTGAACTCGTTAAAATAAATTAATGACCGTCCTTTTAGTATAAGTTTACCCCTTTTATGGACTGAGATGGACTATTTACGAAAAAGTATACATTGACTAATTGTGGTCAATAGAGTTCTCTCCCACATTATTTTATCCTTTTTCGAGCTCGAGAGACTAAATTTACAAAAAATTACTCCCATGGAGTCTTCTTAAGTTTTTTCTTTTGACTCCCTAAAATTGAAAAGACATCGAGTTTCTCCTATATTCGACTCGTTAAAATTTAACAGTAAAGGACCTGTTCAATTTTAAGCAGGAACGAACCACTCCTTCTTAGGGTTTGAATCTTAAACTAAGTTGGACTCATCCAAAGGATGAGCTTATAAACAAGAAAATGTTATCCTCCTCAAGCTTGTCAAAAATAAAGAGGTACTTGCCAGAAATGGTGGGGGAAAAAAAGAGAAAAATGAACCTGTTTGTTGTATTTTGATTTTTCGAAAAGCTGTTAACCACTCTTGAACATGACACTTTTGTTCACCCGGGTTGGTAAATCCTTTGCCTAACAGTTAATCGAACTATATTGAAAGTATTCATCTGGTTTCTAGGTATTAGCTTTGGGTCAATTGTCACCAAGCCATCTGCAGTGTCGTTATGTGTTCAAGAGGACAGTTCAAATAAACCATTCATTTGAAAAATATCTGTCATCCATTTTGACCATCCCTGAATCAGTCCTTGCCAATTTCTTCAAAACTTGATCTATGATTTCATGTTGTGGCCTTGCCTACGACGGATCACTTCCTATCGACAACAGCTCATTATCTAGGAAGTTGATCTAGAAATCGTCAGTACCTTGAAATCTGCATGCCTCAATGGCAGGTTTCTCGCCTTCGATGACGGGTTGCATCATTGACCTTCGATCGAATGATTCTGTGACATGTTTTAATTCAGCTCATTTATTCACATTTCATGGATTGTACTAAGTACTTTGAGAGCCATTGACATTACTAGTGGTTACTCTCACATTTGTTAACAATTTACATTATTGACTAGTAATCAAGTGGTTTCTACCATGTTCGACTTCGACACATTTTTTCACATGGATAGAATCGTACTAGTTCGAGAAACGAAAATCAAGACCCTAGATCTAGTTTCTACCATCCAGGTTGCGAGGAATTTTGTTATTCATTTATATAGTGGACTATTCATAAACAGATGGTTGCGTCCATACTGTGTCTACACATGTCTATACTATTGATGTATTGAAAATCATTCCTGTATAAGAACAGTTTAAATCAGTTTTCTAGTTAGTTTTTATCTAAGTATGGGAATGCCTACCTCAGCGATGATATGTTTACATATATATGTTTTGCATTGAATGTTTTTACATGTTTCGACTGGGGTGTCCACAAGATGATCCTTAAAATGATAAAGTACTTCACTCTTCATATATGACAGACTTCATCTTCATCTATTCCAGACTTCGCACTTTAGGGGGCAATCCGTTGCACTAAAAACTGTCACCTTGACATTCTGCTGACTGTATGAGCTCATTATCACTCATACTTACCTCCTCCGCAAGTCTTACAACCTCTACTCCTCATGTCAAGCCCTAAAAATAGGAGAAAAACCCTAAAAAACTTCAAAACCCTGGGTACGCTGGTAATGTGAAGCTTACCTGCGTTCCAGAACACAGTTTCTCTATGTAATTCCTGCGTACCCCTGTCAAAGTTAAAAGGGTGAGAAATTAAAGTTAAAAAGCTGATTTTTGGTTAATTCTAGAAGCTTCTGGATGAGATTTTTTGGGGGTGAGTACACTCTTGTAAGGTTCATGCATCCCACACCTTAAGGAGCTAACCCCTTGATGTGAGGAGCCTATCCCTTTGAAGGAGGTTTCTATCCCTTCATAGGTGGAACCCTAACCTCCTCATCTGTACTATAAAAAGAGGCATTGGGTAGCCTCAAAGGGAGTTCAAGTTTTAGAATTATTTGAGGTTAAGTGCTGTTGGGATTCAGACTCATTTAACTGAGATTTTGTGAGGAAATATCACATACCTCTATCTGTCTCGGTTGGAAGACTGCAAGGCTTGTCAAAGTAGAGGGTATTCTTGCTTTCAGACCCCGGGAAGGCCTGTTCAATATCAAGGCTAAGGTTGTAAGGTTTTCCTTCATTCAAAGTTAATACAAATGAGTTCATTTTTCTCAATAAGTTGTTAATTAACTGTTTATTTCATGGATTCCTTGATCACCATGATAGGCATGATTTATAATATTTACTATACAGGTGCTATTTAATGTTTGCTTGTTTGTGGCAGCAAGTTTATAAAGATAACTCCTTCAAGTGGCCGAGGGACGACAACTTCGAACAAGCATTGGATCTACAGTAAGACCTTAACACCTTTATAGTATTCTTTTGTAAATCGCATATGTCTAGAGAAAGATAGGTTTATTTGGCTGTTTGTTGCTAGATTACCTTTTGGTACTAGGGAGATTGATCTTGTCCGCAAGATTTATTTATCCGGTCAACACTCTCTTGTCTCCCTATCTCTCCATTCCCTCATCACTCCCTCTCTCTCTCTCTCTCCACCTTTCTCTCTCTATGCATTTCTTCTTGCCTCCCTCTATATCCCCAACCAATTCCATCTCTCTCTCTCTCCCTTCCACTCTCCTCTCACTCACATCCTCTGTCTATCTTCCTCCAACTCTCCTTATCTCACTCACATCCTCTTTCTCTTCCTTCCTCTCTCTCCCTTTCTCTCCTACCTCCCTCTATTTGCCCCCTCATATCTCTATCTCTCTCTCTCTCTCTTCGCCCTCTAACTCTTTAACTATCTCCCTCCCTCTCTCCTTCTCTCTCCTTATCTCCATCCCTCCTTCTTTGTCTCTCTATCTCACCCCAAAATATACACACACACTCTATCCATCTATCCCTTGGCATTCCCTCTTTCTCTCTCTCTCTACTTTTCTCTCTTTATGTATTTCTTATTCACTCCCTCCCTCCCATTCCAACTCCATCTCTCTGTCACTCTCTCTCTCCTTCCCTCTCTCCTCATCTCTCTCAATTCCTCTATCTCATCCTTTCTCTCCCTCCCTTTATCTCATACCTCCATCTCTCTCCCTCCATCTCTCTCTCTCTGTCTCCCTCTCTCTCTCTCTCTCACACACACACACACACGCACACTCTCTCTCTCTCTTTTCCCTCCAACCTTGTCACTATCTCCCTCCCTCTCTCCTTATTTCTCTCTCCTCCATATTCGTCTCTCACTCTCTTTCTCTCTTACCCTTCTCTCCCTCTCTCACACCTCTCCTTTTCTTCCTCTTCATTCCTACTCTCCCATATCCTTCAATGCAATAAATCAAATAGGATTAGAAATCACCATCTATACCGAAATCAATGCATCTAGTGCAAGAAATATTCTTACCTCCCTCCCCCCTCCATATATATTTATATTTACATCCATCTCTTCTTATTTTTCTCTCTATATGAACCCCCCCCCCCCAAAAAAAAAACATACACACTCACTCTCTCTATATCTATATATCTCTCCTTCCACCTTCCCTCTCTCTATATCAATCTTCTTCCCTCTCTTCGCCTTCAATATATATCTCTATCTCCCTCTTTCTCTCTATATCACCCCAAAAACATACACACTTTCTATTTATCTCTCCCTCTCTCTCTCTCTCCCCCCCCCCCCCTTGTATCTGTCTTCCCTCCTGCTATCCTCTCTATCTATTTCCATCTCCCTTATCACTCCCCCTCTCCCTCGACATTTCTCTCTCTATGTCTTGTTTCTTACCTCTCTCTCTATTCCCCTCCAATTCCTTCTCTCCCTCTCTCCCTCTCTCCTTCTCCCTCTTACTTCCTCTCTGTCTTCCTTGTCTCTCCCTTTCTCTCCCACCTCCCTATATCCAGCCCCCTCATCTCTCTTTCTATCTCTCTTTCTCTCTCTCTTACCTATAACTATATCACTATCTACCTCCCTCTCTCCTTCTCTCCCTCCTTTCTCTTTGTCTCTTTTTCTTTATTTATCTATCTCAACCGCAAATACACACACTTTGTGTCCATCTCTCCCTTATCACTCCCTCTCTCTCTATCTCCACTTTTGTCTTTCTATGTCCTTCTTCCTCCTCCCTCTCTCCCCTTGGAACTCCATCTCTCCTCATCTTTATCTCCTTCCCTCTCTCTCATCATTCCTCTCTCTCCCTTACTTTCCTACCTCCCCCTCTCTCCATTAATCTTCCTTTCTCTCACTCCCTCTTTTTCTCCACCTCTATCACTATATGTCTTTGTTCTTCCCTCCCATATAAATCTAAAGTTAATATATATCATGATATATTAATATATATTATAATATAATAAATTTAATATTATATTAAATTTAATATTGTATTAATCCAAATTTATTAAAATTAATAATATTAATAATATATTTAATATGAATATGAATATTTTAATATTAATATTAGATTTAATGATGTTTTTTACATGTCATTGTCACGATAACAAAATTTATAATAAAACTACATAAAATTAATATTTTCAAAATATTACAAATTTGAGGTGAAAATATTTATGTCTTTAAGATTTTAATATATCCATTTCCTTTTAAAGATATATTTTTCAAACATTTAATTAAAATAAATATTAAATGATCATGGAGTGGATTTTGGATCCTTCCTGTGGAATTAACCTTTTTCCTTTTCTTTAAGAAATGGTATTGACTTTAGTAAAGAGTAAAGATGTTTAAAATTTTACTTAATTTGAAATTTTAATGTGGTAAAAAGAATGTTGAATTTAAATTTATGACCATTCAAATTCAAAATATATGGTAAAAGAACTGTTAAACACATGGGATAATTATATTGTAGTTTTTTTTAGGACCAAGATTAATTTATTGTTATTATTATTGTATTTGATGGACACACTTACAGTTCACCCTCCTAGTGGGTTGTAGAAAGCCCTTATAGTCTAAGTTTTACTTCATTTTGTTGAATAATATAAAATGAATGATTGATTGTTTTTCCATAAATGTAACCCAAATAGAATGAACCACGTATATTTTATGTATTTCTCATTTTATGTTTTTTTGTGTCTTTTTTTCCACAATATTTTATGTGTTTCATTTCTCTATTAATTTAATTCTAACAAATATATTTTCGTCTCACTTTAAAGAAAGTTATCACATTTTCAAATTTAATTGAGATAAAACGTGATCTAATAAAACTACCAAAAATGCACAAAGTGACAAAGATGTAATATTTCTCAATCATACAACGAAGGAACTTTCCTTCATATAAACTTTATCCATCAACTAATTATTTTGTAACTATCCTAATGGAATTCCCATTGTTTGACTAAAGTTGTCGAATTGCACTATTTCAGACATATCATCCTTGTAATTCTCATAAAATTACAAACAAGAGTGTAAGGGATTAAATAATTAATGGCTGTGTGAATTACCATTTACCTTTTTGCTTTTTTTAATTGGTAGGTGAAAATGGGTATCTTTTCGATGGTACACATGATTTAGAAGTGTAAGGGCCTATGGTCATTACGTTCACTTTGTGGGGGCTCCACACCATCAATTTTACTAGGATTACATCATAGCTCAAGACATAACATTTTGAAAGGAATTTGGGGGGCTTTGGTCTCAACCAGTTGTACCCCTAAGAGTTGATTTTGATTTTTTCCCCTTTTATGGATGTGGATTCAAGAGTTTCCATGACATGCTCTATGCATGCATGTTTTACTAATTCTACAAAAAATGTAGAAAACCTGAAATTTTGGAAGAACTCCATAATCTATAGTTGAATATAATCCATGTCGTGATATTATGACACATTGATTGGTGTTATATTTGCGGGGTTGGGTTGGGAAAACACTTTTTTCTCCAGCCAAACCCTGCACTGCATTTTCTTCATTCTCCGTCATTCTCCTAAATTAGAAGCTCACACTTGGCAATGTAAACAAGGTTGTGGCACTGTAGATAATTTGCCAAGAAAAGATGACATGTAGAAATGAATAAGAGGTCATGGAATTGCAGATGATGTGATGGATTTTCCAAGAAAGGAATCATTGTTTCTTCATGATGGATGCATTTCACTTGCATCCAACACGTTACTGGAGATAAACCAAACGAATTTCCTCTGTCAATCACCACCAAAACTGAGACTAGATAGGAAATAAATCAAGACGCTGGTAATGCGACTGTAATCAATTACCCTCCGGAACCAACTGTTGTAATTATACTCCCAACCACCGCCATGAATAAGTAGTGGAAACAACCCACAATTAGTCAATTTTTGTTGCAGGGAAGGACACAACCCAGATTTCAAATCGGAGGTGTTTTCACACAAAATATCAAAAATAGAGTACCTGGCCATTTCGTGCGTCTATTTCTTTACCCAACACAATTCACCTACCTTTTCATTTAAACCGCTTGCATCACAAATCCTTTACCTTTCCCTTAATGCATTAAGTCGTAAGTTAAATCCCCACCGATGCGATATCGACAGGACCCACCATACCTCCACTGCATTTGCAATCTACCGCAAACCTTTGTTTTCCGCCTATTTCCTTTGTATTTCACTTACCACACTTACCATTGTTTACCACCCGCAAGAGCGCACTTCACAACATTTAAGTCTTACCTGTTAAGCCCTCGCTATGAACTGTGTGATGTTGTGATGTGATATAACATCGCACATCGCAATCGCAATCGCAAACGTTTTCGCATTTCGCAAGATTTCTCCGTTTACCTTTTCTATCGCCCACAAGTTCACAATCGCATAAGTTTTAAGTTTCTCGTTAGCCGCCCACAATGTATGTTATTTCTGATGCGATGAGATTGTGCTACCACACATCACAATCATAAACTTTTGTGTTTTCCGTTGAAGCACCTGCAGGTTATTGTATTTTGGATGCGATGTGAGATGTGCCAGATCACAATCGCACATCGCAGTTCGCAATGGTTAATGGTTTATCCTCCTGTATTTTAAAATATCACTAGATGACTATGGATTTTCTACAATCTGCTAAAAAAAGCATTCTTTGACTATCAACTATTTTCAGAAATCTCACTGCCTTGATTATCTTCATTAAACCTTTTTCACTATATCTCATTTCGACCTCAAGCTCTGAAAATTCCATGTTTTTCCCTGATCCCTCATTTTTACCCATTCCCCTATCAAAAACCTCACTCCCACTGATAGAAATCCATTTTTGACCCTCCCCTTCATTCATATCCCTTTTTCTATTAAAACAATGTAAAAAACCCTTTTTTACATTTTTTTAAGACTAAAATTTATTCATTTTACCATTCGGGACCCACACTCCTTTTAATAAAACCTTGTTTATATTAAAAAGACCCGACCCTTTGTATTCATAAACCCGACTCCCCGTTATGTTTGTAAACCCACTCTAAACCCTTTATTCTTCGCTTTTCATAAAATACCCAGGCTTCTTTCTTATTAGGTCCCCACCTTAAACAACAAACCCCACATATATAATAAACCTCGTCGCTTTGTTATATACCCTAGCCCCTGTTGGGCCGTGAATACAACCACTTTTAACACTTATTTCATCCATTTTTACTCTTCTTTATCATGTCATTTATTATTATTTATCATATAAATCCATTTTATAATGATTTATGCTCTTATGGATGAATATTATTTCTTCTCCTTTATTTTTAATAAATTGATGATTATTATGCATAATTTTATCAATGATGGTTTATTAGTATATTTTGTAATATCACTCACCATTTTAGCCTCCAAGATATTTTCCAGACTACAGATTTGATTTCCAAATCGTCATGAAATATTCCAACTCAGAAATTCGCTGGAATAAGAAGTGATAGTTTTGCAGTTAAGATTCTGGGCAAATGAAGAAGAATCTGAAAAATCTGGAACATGGGTTTTGTCCAAAATGTGCCCAATTAACTTTGTTAAGGAACGATTTGCCAAAATTCGGCCTGTATTGAGAGAAACATAGGGTTCTTTGAGCACGATTTTCTCAGATTCGTTGTTGCAGTCGTCCTCCAAATCTTAGTTGCAAAGCCAAATTTGCCTTGCTTTTGTTGAAAGATTGTTGGAAATATATTTTCTAGTTGATTAAGTTGTTGGGAACAATCTAATATTGTTATGGGAGATCATATTTGCTATTTAATTTCTCTTCCTTATGATTATAAAAGGAGAGCATGTATTATGTATTGGGAGACAATAAAATAATGGATGATTATTTAATTCCCGTTGTAACACTATAATTCCTTGACTCTTGTGAGAAAAGAGCAACTGATGTAAAAGCTATTCATGTTTTATTAATACAAAGAGGTGTTCTAGTTCCATTCCTCAAGCTCTGCAGTGGCCCAACGACGCTTTCACTGGCGGTTGAGGGCCCGACCCTGGTGGAGTGATTCGCTGTTTGTATTTCTATTCTTTTATTTCTGTTGTGTGAAGTGTGTTTAATGTTTGTTTCAATCACAGAACTGGTTTAATGTTGTTAGATCAAATACAGAGTCATTTCTATTTCATCTTTTACAAGAAGCACATCTGTCATTCCATTATCTTGTTATTATCATAAAGCTTTGTTGTTCTGTATCTGATTTAAGTTGTTGTTCCATTAGTTTATAATTTGCTATAATTGGTTGTTGCGTGGTGAGTGGTTGTCGACAGAATTAAAGCATGTAAATCTAGTTGCTTGAGTATGTTAGAATTGTAATTGCTGTTCATTTCATGTTGCTGTTCTATTTCTGTTCATTGTTTATTCATAGTCTTCGATTAGCAAACAGATGAGTTATAGTTACATGTTCTTGTTCTTTTCTAGATTTCGTTTCTTTTAAGTTACGTTCATTGAATTTTCTTTCGTTTCTATTGCTTCAAGATCTCCAACTGTAGAGAATAGAGGTTATTGCTTCCAGGTCCCCAGATTGGTTATCTTGCATCGATTTCTAAGGGAAAGAGTTACTACCACTGCATCCCTAATCGATGTTTTGCAAGATTGATGTAGTTTAATATTTCCATTCATGTCACTGTAATTAGTTTTCTTTACAAGCACTTGTTACTTTTGTATTTTTTATTCTGTACTACATCTTCACAACATTGCTCTTGAATGAATTGCAGCCTCAGACAGAGTACACTCTTGAAATAAAAATTTGCTCCCGGATTGATAATTAATGTGAGATAAATAGGTGTTAAAAATATACATTTTTATGCCTAGACATTTTGGCACCGTTTTTGGGGAGAGTGTATGCCATTTAAAAGGAGTGATGCACATTTGACCTTTTTTCTGCTTGGGAAGGATTGGGTTTTAAAGACGAAAGGTAAGAACCTGCGCACCGAGCAAGGAACATACTTGCTCACTGCCCGCTTCACAGCAGAATTGGGTAAATATTTTTATTTAGGTAGGAATGAAGGCTTGTTGTTTTAAATGACTAGAAAATCTAAATAAGACAAAATTCCTCCCAAATCTGAAAAATCTAAGGGACTGGTGACCCTTGGGAGAAGAACCTTTATTGACGAGATTCTTAAGAAAAATGAATCTCAGCCATCAGTAGGACCTATGAAAGTTATTTCTAGACAACCTACTAGTTCCCTTCAGGCCACAGAGTCACCATCTGTAGCCTTTTCTGAGGTACATAGCCAAACAGAAGAGACTGAGCAAGATTTCCAAGAAATTGAGAATTCTTGCCCAATTTTTTTTACAAGAAGGGAAGTTGGCCTCTCATACCCTACTATTTATCAGCATGCATTTTTTGAGGCCTTATTTTGGAAATGTCTCCACTGGAAATACTCTTAGATATAAGCATATTCTATTTTCAAAGAAGAGTAGATTAGTGGAGTAAATAAAATAAACACATTTTTTTTATTATTTTTGTAAAAATAGTTGTTTCTTTGTTGCAACATGCTGTGAAAATCAACATTGATGATAAATATTCTAATTTATTTGTGTATATAGATGAATTATATTGAAAATGAAAATTATACAAACACTCATATTCATTTTTATCATCAATATGAAAAAATTGTTCGAATATCATTTTTTTTGGCTTGTGGGCTTGATGAAATTTCTGAAAACAAAGTTGGGACAGTCATGTTTTGGGGGACCAAAAGTGAATATTTTTAAAACCTGTTTCTATATTAAGTATCCCTTGATGTCTACTTTCTAACCCAATTTGAATCATTCAATTTGGATTTGAAACAAAAAAATTAGAACCAAAACATTGACAGGGTGTCTAGTAGGCAGCTCAACAACAGAGTTGGGACAGTCAGTTTTTGGAGGCCTAAATGATTATATTTTTAAAACATGTTTCTATGGTATTTTCCTCTATGAATCTATTTTACAACTCAATTTGAATCACTCAATTTCGATATCATATGAGGAATGTATGACCAAAATACTGACTGCCTATCATAAATCAACACTCTTGAAACTCTGTTTTCTCGGTTGTTCCTTAACATATTTGACCCATCAATTATTATTGTATTCAAAAAATGTTTCTATTGGAGATCCATAAATGAATCTACTTCAATCTCCAATTTGAATCGGTTCAATCCGCTATTAAACGAAAAATTTATGCTTGAAATATCAACTGTTGGTCTGAGCTGGAAAATCGAAAATGATTCTATTAAGCATGTTGTTCTAAGAAAATTTAACATACCATTACATGGAATTTTTAAAACCTATTTATAATGGAGATAAAAATTTGAATTAGCTCTCATTTGGTTTTGGAATCGCTCGAATCGGATGAAAAACAAAGAATTTATGATTGAAACACTGCAGGTTAGCATGATTGGCCACTGCTCTCCCGCAGGTAATAAATTAACTTTACTTTGTCCATGGATTTGTTCTACAGAGTAACTAATTGTTAGTTTTTTGCATAATTCTTGGATTAGGGGAGCCCGATCACTTCTCTTTATCCATGATTTAATGTTTTATTGCAGGTAGACACTCGTTTTTTGCATGTCTTAGCAAAACAAAGAAGGTCAATTTATGGACGAGCGATTATTGAAAGAAATTTTAGTAAAACAAGGGCATTTCATCCAGTTCATTACCTAACAGATTCATAACAAGAATAAATGAAGAATTGGTTTCCATTTTAAGATTCATGTCACTGCTGCCAAACATTTTTCAAAAGATCATTTTTTTCCATTAATAGATTTGATATTCTCTTAGAAATAACATCATAACTGTTGCAACTTAATAAAGTGTTGTTTATTTTCTGATTTCTTTTATGTTTTTGTGTTTCAGGGGTCAATCTCTTCAAATTGTAATTTCCGTGGCAATTGAACAATAAAGACCCCACCATGCAAGTTTAAGTTGCAGAAGGCAATTCTTTAGTGGCACCAATTCTGTAAAAAATTAGTTTTTCTTGAAACCTGTACATAAACTTTTCTTTCTATTTGATTGGATTTGCTTGGCAATGGATTGCATATTAGTTTTGTTCTTTCTTTTATTTTTTTCCTTTCTGCGTGTTTATATTTGTTTTTTGTTCCTCTTAAGGGACAATTATTGTTCCTCTTAAGGAACAACAGTTGTTCCTCTTAAGAAGCAGTGCGTTTATGTGTTTATTTTTATTGTTCCTTCCAAAAGGAATAAAATTTTCACTAATTAGTGTTCTTTTCAAAAAGAACAACATTTTTTGCATGTTTTCGCTGTTCCCTTCAAAAGGAACAACACCGCTCATTTTTTTGCTGTTTCTTTCAAAAGGAACAACATCACTCGTTTCGTTGTTTCTTTCTAAAGGAACAACACCGATTGTTCTTGCTGTTCCTTTCCAAAAGAACAACATTTTCGCCGACTGTTCTTGCTGTTCCTTTCTAAAGGAACAACATTTTCACAGATTATTCTTGTTGTTCCTTTCCAAAGGAACAACATTTTCGCAGATTGTTTTTGTTGTTCATTTCCAAAGGAACAACACTTTTTGAGTGCATTTTTCTTGTTTTTTTAAAACAACATTTTTAGAACTTTTTTTGAATTTTTCATGACTTTTGAAAGGCAAACATACAATTTATGAAAGGATACACAATCATACAAATTAGAGCTTACTGTAATCAGCAAATCAAAATAAATCATCATTTTTAAGAAAGTTGTTTAGTAATGATAAGAAAAAGGAAAAAGGGACATAATCAATAACATGATCTTATTGTATTACTACCACTAAATTCATATGATCGATTATATTTATCATGTTGGTTCTTTCCCATATTTTATAACTTTCTTTGATTTTTACTTATGGAGTAGGAACAAGGGCATATTCTTTTCTATTGAGCTATTCAGACTTCTTCCACCATCCCTACTCTGAAGGAGTGATGAGCCATCCTTTATGAATAAATAGTAAAGTGCTATATGAGAAGAAAAATATTTACATATTTCATTAATAATTTTATAATTTGACAGATGGAGGATATGGGGTCTCATCAAGAGCCGGCCTACCATGTTCATAAGGAAGTAAGTGAAGTGGCATTCCCATCATGGCTACCAAACCAGGGATATGGTTCAATGGACAATTGAAAAAATTAAGAAGTCCTTGGAACAGGAGGTCTCATCATGAGCCGGCTTGCCCACTTTTCACTTCTTCCCAGTGAATGGCATTGTGATTTATCTGGTCACCAAGCCAACACAATGGCCTCCGTTATGAAAATTCACAAGCACTTCCTCAGCATAAATAAAGGACAATGGTTCCAAGGGTGAGAGAGAAACCTTGTCAAGGTTATGGACACCTGTGGGCAACAAAGCTCTGTTGATGGTATTGGAGTCACATTTATACACATCAATAGTAATATTAAATCCTTCTTCCTATATCTCTATTTAAATATCAGATGAAAGTATGAATCATTAACCTTTGATTTCGAACCTATTATACATGAAAATCATCATAAATCGATCACATTAGTTTAAGTGGGTAATAAATGCATTTGTACTTATGTTTATCTTAAGTTGTCCCTTCTCCTTATCCTTGAATCATTACAAAATGCTTCTATATCTGTTTATGATTTATCACATGCATGGATTTCAGTAAATTCTATAATTTCATTGATTGTATCATAAGTATGTATGTCTTTCCATGCTGTATAATTGTTGTGCAGTACGCTGCCATTTTGCCACAATATTCATACTGCATTTCTACAGAATTTTTATTGATTGAACTTTTTTCATGTGTCTTATCTGTTTCCATTTAAAACTAAAACCGTGGATTCAAGAAAATTGCATACAGAATTGTGATTTGTTTACAGGAGAACAACAAGTATGGGGGAAAATTCCATTCGCAGCACGATCACACTATTACAACGAACAACAAAGGCTCGCGAACGTGCACATGGATTCCATCTTTTGTATCACTTTCAGTAACCGCTCAACCTACATCAGCTTCAACAAAGGCCAGTCCTTACATGTCCTTCCACATTTTTTTTGGGAGGTAACACTTGAGGTAAAATAACATAATTTTTTGATTTATTATGAATTTAAGAGAATTTCATGAACATCCATTGAACATTATTTATCATCATTCATTCCATATCTTTACCACTTCCCATTTTTCTAGACACGTCTCATCTTTCAGTTTGGGGGAGTGTTGATTTCCTTCATTTCTTTCTTATGACCATGTCAGTAATATTCTTTATCATCCATTGATATTCTTATTCATTCTCAATACCTCCATTATTCCATTTTGTTTTACACCAAGCATAGATTTCAATAGATTGTAGCAACCACCTCTCTTTGTTTTCTAGCGTCGCATGAGGACATGCTAATTCTTCAGTTTGGTGGGGGGGGCGATTTCTACACATGATGGATGTTTTCTACTTTCTTTCTCATTTAAGGCATACAATTTCATTTGTATATAGTGCAGAAATTGTTTCGCATATATCTTTAAAACTATGAACTGAATTCTTGTGATTTCTGGATAGTAAAGAGGTATCATTAAAATACAAAAACCCAGATAATTTCACACTAAATTAGTTCATAAAATTTCGAAAATTATGCACTATCACCTACAATCATTTTTTTATATATCTCATGATCTGTGAATCAAAACGATCTAATTTTTGAGAAAATGATTAATGAAGGTTGCTGTTACTTATGTCATATTTTTCTTCAACTTCATATACATATAGTTGAACGTCAACTGTAAAAATTGTTATGCCTCTATTAATAAAATTGATTATTCATTATTTTAGGAAACATGCATTTGTTCCATCCATTTCATGAGTTGGGATGAACAATTTTCTTTGCTTGGTTAACACATGGGTTTTGTCTTTTGATTGCATGAGAACATGCAATATATTCAGTTCTGGGTTGTATGAGGACATGCAATATATTCAGTTTGGGGGTGTGTTGGGCCGTGAATATGACCACTTTTTAACACTTATTTCATCCATTTTTATTCTTCTTTATCATGTCATTTATTATTATTTATCATATAAATCCATTTTATAATGATTTATGCTCTTATGGATAAATATTATTTCTTCTCCTTTATTTTTAATAAATTGATGATTATTATTCATAATTTTATCAATGATGGTTTATTAATATATTTTGTAATATCACTCACCATTTTAGCCTCCAAGATATTTTCCAGACTGCAGATTTGATTTCCAAATCATCATGAAATATTCCAACTCAGAAATTCGCTGGAATAAGAAGTGACAATTTTGCAGTTACGATTCTGGGCAAATGAAGAAGAATCTGAAAAATCTGGAACACGGGTTTTGTCCAGAACTGGCCCAATTAACTTTATTAAGTAACTTTTTGCCCAAATTATGCATGTATTAAGAGAAACGCAAGGTTCTTTAAGCACGATTTTCTCAAATTCGTTGTTGCGGCCATCCTCCAAATCTCAACTACAAAGCCAAATTCGCCTTGCTTTTGTGGAAAGATTGTTGGAAATATATTTTCTAGTTGATTAAGTTGTTGGGAACAATCCAATATTGTTATGGGAGATCATATTTGCTATTTAATTTCTCTTCATTCTGATTATAAAAGGAGAGCATGTATTATGTATTGGGATACAATAAAACAATGGATGATTATTGAATTCCCGTTGTAACACTATAATTCCTTGACTCTTGTGAGCAAAGAGCAACTGATGTAAAAGCTATTCATGTTTTATTAATACAAAGAGGCGTTCTAGTTCCATTCCTCAAGCTCTGCAGCAGCCCAGCAGCGCTTTCACCGGCGGTTAAGGTCCCGACCCTGGTGGAGCGATCCGTTGTTTGTATTTCTATTATTTTATTTCTGTTGTGTGAAGTGTGTTTAATGTTTGTTTCAATCACAGAACTAGTTTACTGTTGTTAGATCAAATACAGAGTCATTTCTATTTCATCTTTTACAAGAAGCACATCTGCCGTTCCATTATCTTGTTATTATCATAAAGCTTTGTTGTTCTGTATCTGATTTAAGTTGTTGTTCCATTAGTTTATAATTTGCTATAATTGGTTGTTACGTGGTGAGTGGCTATCGATAGAATTAAAGCATGGAAATCTAGTTGCTTGAGTATGTTAGAATTGTAATTGTTGTTCATTTCATGTTTTTGTTCTATTTTTGTTCATTGTTTATTCATAGTCTTCGATTAGCAAACAGATGAGTTATAGTTACATGCTTCTATTCTTTTCCAGATTTCGTTTCTTTTAAGTTACGTTCATTGAATTTTCTTTCGTTTCGATTGCTTCAAGATCTCCAACTGTAGATGATAGAGGTTATTGCTTCCAGGTCCCCAGATTGGTTATCTTGCATCGATTTCTAAGGGAAAGAGTTACTGCTACTGCATCCCTGATCGATGTTTTGCAAGATTGATGTAGTTTAATCTTTCCATTCATGTCACTGTAATTAGGTTTCTTTACAAGCATTTGTTACTTTTGTATTTGTTATTCTGTACTACATATTCACAGCATTTCTCTGGGATGAATTGCAGCCTCAGATAGAGTACACTCTTGAAATAAAAATTCGCTCCCGGATTGATAATTAATGTGAGATAAATAGGTGTTAAAAATATACCTTTTTATGCCTCGACAGCCCCCACCATGTATTAAACCCTTCGTATAGTATTACTCTTCGGCCCCACCCTTTCAAGCTATCTCGTTGATCCATGCTCCCGACCACCGTTGGATCTCGCCCCTCCTATCCAACGGTCATAACCTCATATCGCGCCCTCCACCACCCGACTTTAAACACCCTCAAACCTTGCGAAATGGGTGGTTTTCCCGCCGTCCCATCTGCCACGCAGCATCCCCTCAATGGCATCGCACACCCTCTGCCAATACTGTTTACAGTCTGAGACCTATGCGAAAAACCGCCCGTCGCTCTCACGCCATAAATCAAAACCGCCGACCCCTTTCAAATGATCCAAAGCCCTCTGGCTCTGCAATAAGCCCTCATCCGCCATTAACACCTTTGAAAATACTCCAAAAGAGCCCGAAAAGCCATAAACAAATGCAGAAACCCACATCGCAGGATTTTAATTAACAATTGTTTTTAAATGTGCAGGTAGCCGATGTATGAATGCGAAAATTGCATTCCAAAGTCTAAAAATTGTTTAAATAGGTCTTCTAGGTGACGATCCAAAATGTCTTGTTTTATTTAAAGGGTGTGGAGCGCAAGAAAACGAAAATCACAGATGGATCAAAGACAGACACAATTAAAGAAACCATGACAATAAAAGGAAAAAGGAGGTTTATAACAGTTGCGGGCAGAGACAAAACCAAACGAAGAAACACAGTCAGAAGGGGTAGGAAAAAGAGGTTAAGAGGTTAATCAAAAGGTTAAAGGATGAAAGCAAGATTAGAAGACATAATTAAAGGCAAAACACAGAAATATCAAGGTCAAATAAAAAAGGTAGGGATAAATACAAATGATTAAAGATCAATCAAAGGTTAATGATAATGAGCAGAATGAAGGACATCAAAGATAAACTTCGAGTTAAAAGCAAAATCAGGGTTTAAAGAACAAATCTAAGGAAAATTAGCATAGAATATAGATCCGAATGACTCAGGCAGATAGAAATCATTCCTTCAGACCATATCTGCCACCTACAACCTCATTTTACTTCTATAAACGTAGCTACAGCTAATAAAGCAGTCATAGATATTTCCCATCTACTCAAAATTTATTGTAAATTTAATACAAAGCCTTAAAAGTAAAATACATCCTAAAGTTAGCTCAACAGTTAAGTTAGAATTTATTATTACAATGAGTCAGTCACAGATATTTTTCCTTGGGCCTTGCATGGTCTCAAAGGTCAAGATTACATTAACTCTGTAATAAATACAAATCTGTCACCCTAGGTTATGTAAACCTCCTCATTTTGTAGATAAATATTGCATGTATTATTCATTTTTAGTGTTGGTTGGTTGGTTGGATGCTTGATTAGTTGGCTGAGTTGTTAGGCTGGATATGGTGAGACTCTCAGCTGCAAAGGTTATTGCACTGGAGTAATGTAAATGTTTTGGACATCAGTAATACAAGCATGTTCAAAGGATTCTTGAGCTATGTTAATGGTGATGTTATCCTTCTTTCTCAATGTTTTTCTTATGTTTTCCATATTGTCCATCATTTTGCTTATAAAAGAACATAAAATTTATATTAAGATATGCTACCTTGGCACCTTAATTTTGTCTGCTGATTTCATCTTAATGTTTTCTTCTGCAAGGTTTTATTAGAGAATTTAGGGTTTTCCTGCTCTTTAGTTCTACCTATCTTGTTGCCTTGAAATTTACTCAGTAGAGTCCAGCCAAAGAAGTCTATGGTTTGCCCTGTCCTTTGGTTTTTCTTGAAATGTTAATTTTTAAGGTCTTCTTTGAAGTTTACTTAGTAAATTCCAGCCATAGAAGTTTATGGTTTTCCCTATCCTTTGCTTTGTCTTAAATTGTTGCTTTGAAGGTATTTTTAGAAGTTTTATTAAACAAGTCAGATGTATCTTGTTCTTTAGTTTCACTCATCATTATCTTGAATGTTTTCTTTGTCTGAAAGTAGTAGCTAGCGAATTCAGGGGTGTCCTGCTCTCTAGGATTGTTTGATTTTTGTTTCAAAAGTTTACTTACTAGAGTCTAGCCAAAGAAGTCTATGGTTTTCCCTGTCCTTTGGTTTGTCTTAAATAGTTATCCAGAAGGATTTTCTTATTGAAGTATGATTAAATGATTCTTAATTTCCCTTTAGTTTTACTGATTTCACAACTTACTATCATTTCATATTTCATCTAATCTGAGAGATCCACTTGATATAGTTAACTTGCCCTATGAAAACCCTTGTAGAGTTTGTGAACAATTAAATCCTTTTATGAATCCATAGCCCAATTGATCAATGATTCTCATAGTCTATCTATTTAGCTGAAACCCTCAATCAATTAATCACACAATCAATTAATCAACCAAATAAAACAAACAGTCCTAGAACTTCATAAGTAGCCTAAAATCAAAAAATAAGCATAAAGATACATCATTTTATCATAAACATAGAGAGAGCCCTCTCTGAGTCTAGGAAGGCTAGATCCTTGGACTCCAAAGCGGTCTGATGCGGTTCCCTGTAGAGTTGTTCTTGCCAATCTTGCAAATCATGGGGAGCCAACATAGTGGCGACCATACTGGGGAACTAAGTTATTAAACAACTTAATATTACCTCAAGAACTTGGAAAACCTCATTCAAACTTAGATGAGTCAAGTGTTAGCCAAGAATGGTATCTGGTTGCTGATGGTGGACAACATCCAGCCTTAACACAATTAAAATCATCCACCTGGTGACTCCACTGGTTTTCAGTATGCCTGCTGACTCCACTGGTTTTCTACAGACTCCACTAGGAAATTATTGAGAAATCCTGATATCCTTAAATCTCAACAGAACCCAGTCAAGAATAATTTGTGGATTAAGTATTTCTTTCACAGATTGGTTTGTTTTTCAAACTTTTATAAAAATTTTAACCTCTCTGAAATTTGGGTCTAAATTCTGGCTTCTAGAAGAATCTTTACCAGATCCCATCCTGACCTAAGCCCTCCTGTAATAGTTGACAATCCTGAAAGAATCCTTAGGAAATCTCCTAGATCTAAAAACCCAACTGTTATCAAACCAATTCACAAAGCAAGTTCCCTACCTGAAATCCTTGAAGACTTGCAGAATATCCTATCTGACTCACCCCTAGAACAAAGCTTGTCTAGGACTAGATATTAGAATTGGATAACCCAGATAATCTTAGACTCATCCATCTTACAAAAAAATCATGTTGTACTAACTTCAACCCCCATTCATACACCCACTATTAACCTTTCTCCATTTAACCCTTTCCCTCCACTTATGTAATGTTCCTTTTCAGAAATATTATCAATAGAAAAAGCAAATCTATTCCAGAGATAGATTGTAGGGGAATTTACTGGATTTGTCACCTTCATAAAGAAGGATGAGCTCCAGAGGATACCTGGCCCGCTAGTAGACTTTGTCTATAGAGTGTTTTCAAGAGATAATATCCCCAAGAGGGAAAAACAACAAGATTGGGAATCTCTTAAGATAATCTCAACATTGCAGCTACAACAATAACAAATACATTAAATGGAAATAGCAGTGATGCATATACACATGAAATGTCGGAGAATCCAATGGCCATCATATTAGATCATAGAAGCATAAAATATACAACTCCTTGAGGAAATGATCACTCAAGCAAGGCATAACAAGCCTCAAGAAAACTGTACATGCAAATATGAGAAACACTGCTGTATATAGCAAGCCCTAGGCCATGAATGCGCAGTTACATGAGGGACTGCTGCATAAATAATGAAAATACAATGATATGACAATGATAGGATCAAATAAAATGGGAGAACAAGATCTCAACCCTTGAAAATACAATACAACAATCCTTTAAGATGATTGGCTGAAATCTATGCAAAAATGATAAATATACAAAATGTCGGAGTTGTAGTAACAGCTGCAACTCAAGAACTGGAAATGGATGGAGAAGGCTGAAATAGCTGCAATAGATGAAGAACCCTTCTCCAATGAAAATCTGAAGTGAAAGGTTGATCCTTTCACCCAAGACTTTCCCTCGTAGTGACTGTCAATCCCTCACAGCAAATCCTCTCTCTGAATAATGTTGTCTACTGAAGGGACGGCGCTGAAAATGATGGATTATGGTTGGCCTAATGCCAAATATGGTGGAATATTCTCAAGAACCACCTTTGCTGATCTCCCAAGGGATGGAACCTCCCTCCTCTGAAAAACTAGCTCCGGATTGTGTGTGGAAACCTCCCTAACAACACCCAGCAACACTGCACAATGTTTGCTACAAAAACTGCACTGATGTAGATGGCTGAAGCTATGGCCTGAATGCTGGAATATGGGGAATGGAGTGCAATCCTTCATGAGCTCCTCAAGAAGGAGAGGAAATCCTAAACAAAACTCCCTCGTGCCCGAAGGCACTGCAACTTTGCTGAACAACAAGAGGCAGCAACAAGTCTACAAGACTCAAAATGTAAAATGATCAACCACCTTTGCAATGGCTACCTTGCTCCTCTTTTAAACAAGTGAGCCCTCCCTCCATGGACCCTACCTCGAATTAGGGTTTTCTTCCTCTAGAAGCTTCCCTCCTTCCTCACTACGTTGTCCCACCTTTGTGCTTTCCAACTCATGCCAACGCAGTTTGACTTGGTCCACCTTAGCCTAGCCTTTATGAAAAAACCTCCTTTCACACATGGAGGTGTGAAATCCAACTCCAAACATGATCCTCTCTCAGACTTAGAGGATTTTTATTCTCTAATCATGCAAAGAATGGGTCTCCTACCCATTTAATTCATCTCCTACATAAAATTAACAAAAATTAATATTCCATAAAAAATTGGAATATTATAGTCCTCCCCTCTCAAAATATTGCTTGTCCTCAAGCAATTGCAAGGATAGACTGAGTTCCTTCCTGCCCTTCCTCCTATAGAATCCTCATGTGATGAGATCTTCAAGAAAAGGAAGCCATATTAGCAATCAAGTCTTCAAGCTGTCCCTCCAACATATGCAATCTAGCTTTCGAGTGAACATCCCCAAATAGCTATCATGTAGAAACAACAATCCATGAAGGAACAATGGGCTGTCTAAGGGCCTCCTTTAGGCATGAAATCTGATATATAATGGGATTCATCATTCCCCATATGAATCTCACATCCCCAAGCAATTGTCCATATAAAATAAGCTGCTTCCCAACAGGGCAACTCATTGAAATCTCCCTCCAACTTGAGCTCCAGAAATGAAGGTGGGCTGAAAATATAAATATTGAAAGCACTATAACTTGCCCCATGTTGTCCTCTTCTCCACTTATGACAAGTTTAGAGTGTATGCTGATATTGGGCTACAAAAGTACTGCCCTCAAGTGGAAAAATGAAGAGAAATCCTTCAAGAATTTCTCCTCCATCAATGAAGAATGTGCTGCTCGAAGACACTTCACCCATGATGAATAAGACATGGTCATCATAGGATATCCCCATGACATGTTTGATATAGGTGATACCATGTGCAGCAAGGTACAAACAATGTCTCATAGGGTTACAACGCAATCTCACCCACTGTAGCTGCCGAAAATAACATGGCAAGTACTGTACAAAAATATCACCTGTACTACTGAATAGTAAATAGATGAATGAACAAGCAATAAAAAATCAAATACATGCCAAAATATAAACAATGGATGGATTTCATCATCATACTCATGGCCCATCTCAAGAGAAAGAAAATAGATGGCTGTGGTGGCCATGTCTCCTCTCATGTTCCCATTAGAACATGTAATGCATATAATATGGGAGTCCTCCCTCATCAAGGACACATTCATCCCATGTGTCTCTCCTATGAACATGTCCTCCATTGAGATAAAAGCAATGTCAGTCAAGGAGACCATAATCAGCAATAAGATGCGGCAATTACTGAAGGTTTGATGTTATAAAAGGATGTACCAACAGTCTCCCAAGTGGTCACAGCGTAGTTTCCCAAACTGCTACTTTGAGAAATGATATGGCAAGTTGTTTTTCAGCTCATGAATAATAATGTATGTTTTTACATCTAATAATGCATGGTAAGTGGCTGAATATAAATGCTAAACATACATGGAAGGTAACACTTACCCAAGGCCATATAAAAGATGGTTGTCTCCATCACATGGTATGGCCCAACTTTGCTCATGGAACAACATGAAAAATCTACCCCTAGGAGGGCCCATGCACTGCAACAAAATGATAAGAGTATGTAAATCAGAAAATGTAGGCATAAGACTCTTACCATAGGTTGGAATTAAGATAATAGATGGATCCTTGCATGTAACTTTACTCCCCAATGCCAGCGCTGTGAGCTCATACAAAAGGGCTCTTACCCATGCCAATATTTGTTTCTTGACATGCTCCTTGTCAAGAACAACTCTGGTGATGATGATGCAAATATGAAGCTTCTCCCAAGAGGGAAATGCCTCCCAATAAATTCCAGCTAAGGAGTGATCCCCTTGCACTATGAGAGTGCCCTCCTCTACTCCTGCAACACCATCAATCATATGAGAGAAAATCTGCTTGTGCTTTCTCCCATCAATCCCAAGCAACTCAAGTGCTTGCTGCCTTGTTATGCTCACATCATATGACTCATGTGATGAAGGTATCATGACTGATATATAGGTTATATCAACAATATGTATCCCTTCTCTTTGTTGCCCAATTATGTAAACACCCTACCACTTCTTCTCTTCTTTGGTACTCCTCCCATGAGGGCTACCATCCTCCAAAACCAATTCTTGTTTTTTTCATTTCATGAGAGTTTGAAATGCAGCTCCTTGGAGACCTCTTAGGAAAGGCCTCTCTCCCATGACTATGTTGGACCTATGAGGGTCTAAATGTGATGGAGGCGATGTCTCCTCTCCACCCATGTTCAACAGCGCTGCTAATCCCTTCAATGGTGTAACAACTGTTTGTTCCTCCGATTGACAATTTGTTTCATGATTCTCCATGGAGGTGTCATGGTTCACTTCATCCTCCAAAAGTTCACACTCCCACCTTAAAGGTTGAATGCAACTCATCAAAGGTGTGTGAGGATGAGGGTTCATCTTCCCCTTGAACCCTTTGCAAAACGCAGTGCAATCATGAGGCCCTAAAGTGGCCATGTGATTTGATCCTTGGACCTCTTCATATGAAATTCCACCATCCTTAAGATTATTTGCTGAAATAGAAAGTGGAAATTTACTCATACCTTGGTGGGTCGTAGGATAACCTTGTGTGGCTGCAATGAATTTTTCCTCTAATGCAATGGCTGCCCCATCCATGGATGTTGAAGGTTTCTCCTCCAAGTGCAGCGCTGCAATACCCACTGCTTCTTTTTCTGCCATTGGATGTAGCAAGAAAAATGCCTCCAACTCTTTCACCCAAGTTCTAGCTGAAGTAACCCCGTCAAATGTAGACAATAGGAACCTATTGCCTATGATTCTTCCCTTTCCACAGGGCCTTCTCTCCTCCATCTTCTGAATAGACTGTGGGAACACTGTAGCTCCCCTGAATGCTGCAGAATGAGATTTATACTCACCCAAGTATTGATATAGCTCCTGATGATCCAAGCATCCTCCATGCTTGTCTTCATGAGAATAGGAAGTGCATGGAACTTCCTCTTCTTCTCCTTGCTTCTCCTCCTTATAGATGCTCTTAGTTATCCCCAAAATAGATGAGATCAAGCTCATCTTCATCATTATTCTCCTCTAATATCGAACTCACAGGCTATGCCAAGTTCGATGCTCCGATACCACTGTAATGTTCCTTTTCAGAAATATTATCAATAGACAAAGCAAATCTATTCCAGAGATAGACTGTAGGGGCATTTACTGGATTTGTCACCTTCATAAAGAAGGATGAGCTCTAGAGGCTACCTGGCCCGCTAGCAGACTCTGTCTATAGAGTGTTGTCAAGAGATAATATCCCCAAGAGGGAAAAACAACAAGATTGGGAATCTCTTACGATAATCCCAACATTGCAGCTATAGCAATAACAAATACATCAAATGGAAATAGCAGTGATGCATATACACATGAAATGCTGGAGAATCCAATGGCCATCATATTAGATCATAGCAGCATAAAATATACAACTCCTTGAGGAAATGATCACTCAAGCAAGGCACAACAAGCCTTAAGAAAACTGTACATGAAAATATGAGAAACACTGCTGTATATAGCAAGCCCTAGGCCATGACTGCGTAGTTACATGAGGGAATATTGCATAAATAATGAAAATAAAATGATATGAAAATGATAGGCTCAAATAAAATGGGGGAGCAAGATCTCAACCCCTGAAAATACAACACAACAATCCTTTAAGAGGATTGCCTGAAATCTATGCAAAAATGATAAATATACAAAATGTCAGAGTTGCAGTAACAGCTGCAACTCAAGAGCTGGAAATGGATGGAGAAGGCTCAAATAGCTGCAACAGATGAAGAACCCTTCTCCAATAAAAATCTGAAGTGAAAGGCTGATCCTTTCAGCCAAGACTTTCCCTCGTAGTGACTGTCAATCCCTCAGAGCAAATCCTCTCTCTGAATAATGTTGTCTACTGAAGGGACTACACTACAAATGATGGAATGTGGTTGGCCTGATGCCAAAGATGGTGGGATATGCTCAAGAACCACCTTTGCTGATCTCCCAAGGGATGGAACCTCCCTCCTCCGAAAAACTAGCTCCAGATGGTGTGTGGAAACCTCCCCAGCAACACCCAGCAACACTGCACAATGTCTGCTATAAAAAATGCGCTGATGTAGATGGCTGAAGCTATGGCATGAATGTTGGAATATGGGGAATGGAGTGCAATCCTTCATGAGCTCCTCAAGAAGGATAGGAAACCCTAAAAAGGACTCCCTCGTGCCCGAAGGCACTGCAACTCTGCCGAATGGCAAGAGGCAGCAACAAGTCTACAAGACTCAAAATGTAAAATGATCAAAAACCTTTGAAATGGCTGCCTTTGCTCCTCTTTTAAACAAGTGAGCCCTCCCTCCATGGACCCTACCTCGAATTAGCGTTTCCTTCCTCTATAAGCTTCCCTCCTTCCTCACTACGTTGTCCCACCTTTGTGCTTTCCAACTCATGCTAACGCAGTTTGACTTGGTCCACCTTGGCCTAGCCTTTATGAAAAAACCTCCTTTCACACATCGAGGTGTGAAATCCAACTCCAAACATGATCCTCTTTCACACTTAGAGGATTTTTATTCTCTAATCATGCAAAGAATGGGTCTCCTACCCATTTAATTCATCTTCTACATAAAATTAACAAAAATTAATATTCCATAAAAATTTGGAATATTACAACTTATTAACCCTCCTTTGTTTCCTCACCCACAAGCCATGGCAACATGGTATGCCCCATTATTTTGACCATTGCATTTAGTTGTTCTACCACAAGACTATCAGTCCAAGATTCCTTTATATGATGCAAGTAGTTCTACTACTGCTCAACAACATGTGGATAGAATGAATGACTATTTTGAAAGACAAGAAATAGATGATGAAACTGTTAAACTAAGAATGTTTTCTCAAAGCTTAGGGGGAGAAGCAAGAAAATGGTTTAAAGGCATAACCCCTCATATTATACATGAACTCCCTTATTTTCATCAATTATTCTTACACAAATGGGAAGTCAAGAAAAATGCTCTCCAAATCTTATGAGAATATGAAAACATTAAGAGAAACATTGGAGAGGGTGTTCAAGAGTACTGTACTAGGTTCAATAGTGTATATAATTCCCTCCCTACCCACATGAAACCTCCACAAGGTCTAGCTGTAATGAAATTTCTAGATGGGTTTGACCCAGAAATGGCTTACCAACTAAGAGAAAGAGACCCTCTTACGTTAGAAGATATGCAGAGGGGTGCGGTTTGATAATAAAAAGTTTTTGGCGGAAGGTTTGGTTTGCCAACAAAATAAAGTTGAGACAATTAAGTCCCCAGGTCAGCTACATCCTTTATCCATTCTAAATAAACATTGGGAGGAGGTTTCAATGAATTTTATCACAGGTTTACCTAAGTCCGAAGGAAAGAGTGTCATCATGTTGGTAGTTGATAGACTTACCAAGTATGAAAACTTTTGTGCATTATCTCATCCATTTAAAGCGGGTACAGTTGCTACTGCATTTATGGAAACAATTCAAAAGCTACATAGAAACCCAATATTATTGTAAGCAATAGAGATCCCATTTTCACTGGAAAATTTTGGACGAAATTGTTTTTTGTTTGGGTACTCAATTAGATCATAGCGCATCTTATCATCCTCAATTTGATAAGCAAGCTGAGATAGTAAAAAAATGTTTGGAAGGATATCTTTGTTGCTTTGTATCTGATAAAAAAACATAATGGGTCAATTGGTTACCTCTAGCTGAATGGTGGTATAACATTTCCTTCCACACTGCAACAAAAGTTACCCCATTTATGGCACTTTATGGATATCATCCGTCTTCCATCACATCATATTTAAGAGAAAATTCCAAGGTTCAAGCACTGGAAGATCACATCGAGCATCAACAAAAAGTTCTCCAACTCTTAAAGGATAACCTAAATTTGGCACATAATTGAATGAAACAATAGGCAGATCAACATTGCAACTAGAGAGGTTTTGATGTAGATGTCTGGGAATTTTTACGGCTACAACCATACAAACAAATGTCCCTCAAGCAAGCTAAGAAGGATAATATATTATTGCCAAAGTACTATGGTCCTTACAAGGTGTTTCAAAATATTGGTACTATGACATACAAATTGGAGCTTCCTACATCTTCCCGAGTGTACCCAGTTTTCCATGTTTCATGCTTAAAGAAGGTTATAGGTGAAAAACTTCCAGTTCAAACAATATTTCCAGAAATTGTTGAGTAAGGAAAAATCATATTGGAACGTGAAGAAGTCAAGGAAAAAAGAACTCGACAACTACAAAATCGATCAATTTCAGAGTATCTCATCAAGTGGAAGAACTTACCCACTGAAGATTCAACATGGGAGGATGGGAATTTTATACAGAAGCATTCAGAACTACTCAAGCATTGAGGACAATACCTTTTTGAAGGAGAGGGGCATGTTAGGGCCCTATTTTACTAGTGTATTCCCTTAGTGTTGTAAGTGTAGCCCCCTTATTGTTATTGTTGTACCCCTATAGTCCCCATATTGTTATTATTGTGCCCCATCATAGCCCACAATTGTTATTGTTGTGCCCTTATATTATTATTGTTAGGTCGGCTAGGATTATTTTGTGACCACATGGACACCTATATATAGAAAGGAGGTTTTGTCATTTATGTCATCCTAGAATTGTTCATTTATGTAATGTAAAGGAGGTTTCCCCCTCGAAGTGGCTTATTTCTAAGTCGTTGATCTCTCTTTTCTTCTATTTTGTGAGCTGGTTTCATAACATGTAATCTAAAAATGATCTAGAAATGTGACATTTCTACCCTCAACTCGAACCAACCAAGAGGCTCACGTAATTTAGGGTTTATAATATTCATCTTACGATTTATATAAATTGGGTTTATAATATTAATCCATTGGGTTTAATATTATTTCCTTGGGTTTGTAATATGAAATCCTTGGGTTTAAAATAAATCTCGTTGGTTTATAATCATGATCAACCATGGTCCAACGTCACATTATGACAAATATTTTCTCAATATGAACATCAATATTTATAATATTTATCTTAGGTTTTTATACCATAGGTTTACAATATAAATCACTTGGGTTTAATATTTTTCCCTTTGATTTTCAGTATTAATCCCTTGGGTTTAATAGTGCTTTCGGTTTACATTATCATTCCCTTGGGCTTATTGATCTAAGGGTTCATATTCCTAGGGTATACTATTATTGATAGGTTTATAATATTAATATCAGGGTTTAATATAAATCCCTTGGGTTTATAATATAAATTCCCTAGGTCTATTAATCCCTTTAGTTTATAATATTAATCATCGCTTACGTTTATAATATTAATCCCAAGTGTTGATATTATTAATCTCTTGGTTTCTCAAAATTAATCCTTTGGGTTTTTAATATTAAACCCTTGGGTTTATTAATCCGTTCGATTTATAATATTAATCCTTTCTGTTTAATATTGTTTCCTGTGGTTTATAATGCCTTGGATTTTAAATATCAATTATCCCTTTTGTTAATAATATTAACGTTTGTTATAAAAATAATATTATAATACCATTGGGTTTATGTACCTTTCATTTATAATCCATTTGGTTTAATATTATTCCCTTCATTGGGTTTGTAATATCAATCCCTTGGGTTTATTAATCCAAGGGTTCACATTCCTAGGGTATACTATTATTCATAAGGTTTATATTATTAATCCTAGGGTTTAAGATAAATCCCTTTGGTTCGTAATCATAGTCAACCATGGTCCAATGTCACTTTGTGAGAAATATTGTATCAATATGAAAATCAACCACGGCCAACCATAGTCCAATGTCACATTGTGACAAAAATTGTCTCAAAATAAAAATCAACCATGGTTAACCATGGTCGATAACCATGGTCACATTGTGACAAAGGTTGTCTCATGGTCCAACGTCACATTATGACAACCATGGTCATCCATGGCCAACCATGGCCAATAATCATGGTCACATTGTGACCAAGATTGCTTCTTGGTCCAACGTCACATTATGACAAAAATTGTCTCCCCATTATAGGGTTTGTAATTCATTATTTATTATAAATAAATTATTTAATTTTTAATATTTTTATCTATTATACTTTAAATTATTATTTATATTATTTATTATTATTTAATTAATTATTATTAATTATGGTTTATTATAATAAATAATAAATAATATAAATAATTATTATAAATAATATCAATAATTAGTAATAATAATCAATTAATAATAATAATAATAAATTATTAAATATTAGTAAAAATTATTTATTCATTATTAATCATTATTATGAATAATTAATAATTTATTATTAATTTATAAATAATAATAATTATTTCTTATTAATAAATTAATCATAATCACAATTAATTACTTATAATTAATAAATTATTAATAATATTTTTTATTATTAATAATATCTCATTATTATTAAATAAAGTATTGTTTATTAATGATGAATAGATATTTATTATTATTATTATTAATTTATTATTGAAAGCTAGAAAGCTTATTATGAGCTTTGAAACAATTGTAAGTCGGTCGATCTTTACATTTGGAGTAAAAAGAGATTCCTCTTTAAGACTCTCGTGACCCCTGTTATCTTATACAAATGTGAAGTTTGGACTTGCAGTATATCCGGAGAGTCATGGAGGAAGATTGAGATGATTCAAAAACAATTCATAACCTACAACCTAAAGATCAGGGGAAATACTCCATATCCTATCCTCTTGATCGAAGCCGGTTTGTCCTCCATTGAAAGTACGACTATGTTTAGATATCTGACATATAAGAAGAAGTTGATACTATAAGGAGGTGATCAACCCCACCCTTGATAATCAGAATTATCTTTCTATCTTGACCAACACTAAGAAAAAAATGAACATCGCTAGGATAATAAAAATTCTCATGAGCTTCCGAGTGAGCCAGGGCAATGGTCTATTCTGAAGACTCCCTCGAACGATAGAATTTGTCAGATTTGCGATACTAAGTAGGTGGAAGATGAAAAACACTTCCTTTTAGACTGCCTGGGTCTTGCTCACATCTTCTCTCAATTGCCTAACATCTTTGGCACTTCCAATCTTCTTGACCTATCAAGCCAACCCACTTATAGCAATCTTGGAGCGCTTCTTTCACTTCTCTTTGATCACAGAAACAAGAATTTGAAGACTCAAACTTAGATTCTTTTTTGAGGTCTGATAGGTCGCATTGGTATCAACGGACATTCATCATCAACATCATCATCATCATCAATAATTATTTATTGATGCTACTGCAAGGAGGCGATCAACCCCATCTTTGATAATTGGAATTATCTTTCTGTATTGACCATCACTAAGAAAAAAATGAACATCGCTAGAATAAGAACTAATTCTCCTAAGATTTGGAGTGAGACCGGGTGGTGGTCTTGTTGATTTATGGTAGCATCAGATGTGATCTAGCCTTGTAACTTTGTATATAGGCTATGACACATGTATTCCATAAAACCCAGAAATGGTTTTGGAAAATTCTACTTAGAGATGGTTTAATTAAATTAATTAATCGTTTTTTAATGTTTTCCAAAGTCTAAACTTAGGGAAACTGATTAATTAAAGGGTATTAATTAAACTAAGTGTGAATATTCTAGATAAAGTCATGGATCACCTCCAAGTTAATCTTAGCCCTTGATTATGTTTTAATCTTTGCCATTGAAGGGTCAACAAAAGAATATAATAAGGAGGGTGAGGGGACTATGGAAAAGACATTGAGCACATTGAGCATTTGAAATTTTCGATTTTGTGTGAGAGACATAGAGTTGATCAAGATAAAATCATAGGGCAAGGCTGGCTAAGTGATTTTGATTCAATGATCAGATTAAGAGAGAGGCATATGCAATGACTGGTCAGGAGGACCAGGAGTACATTTCAGAGAGAGGCAACAGTGATGCAGAGAGAGGAAAAAGTGACGCAGAGAGAGGAAACACAGTTTTCTAAAGGGGTGATGCAGTCCCTAAAGAGAATCACACAGAAGTGACGCAGTGCCTTCTAGATTCAGTCCGGAGATAGCTGGAAGCTATGGTTTCTGAGCCAGGAGGGAAAAAAATCTGTTCCAGATCAGCTTCATCATTGCAGAGGAGGAGGTGACGCAATTCCTTAGCTTACCCACACAAGCTTATCTAGTAGCAATGTAGGCATCACGCAGAGGCAGAGAGGGGCTTCACGAGCGCTGCTCCAGATCAACTGGGAACTTGCAGGGTGAGGTAAATATCACAGTTCTTCCGTTGCCGAGATTTTCTCTGAAGGGTGAGATGGATATTGGCACCCTAGTTGTACTCAAGATTCTGCTGCTTAATAATACAAAACCCTCAGATCTGCTGCACTGGTTTTCCCTAGTTTGGTTTTTCCGAGGACTTAGTCCAAAAATAACCGTGTCAAATGTTGTTGTTTTTCATTTTATTTTGTTCAGTTTGTTTCGACACTTAGATTTATTTCGTAGCATTATTTGTGTAGACTACTTTAGTAATTACTTCGATATTTCATTGTAAAGAAATAAATGGAAAATAATAGGAGAAGTAATTCAAATTTGTTGTAGTAGGAATCTAGATTTAGGATTTTTCACATGATATCATAGCTTATTCAAGCTGAAGTGCAGGAGAAAAAAGGCTGAACTAGCAGATCAATGCAGGAGAGACTGGGATTTGCGTAAGCAGCAGCAGACCCTCCCAGAGATTACGTTGTCCAAGCCAGGAGGGCAATCCAACTCAAAAAAAGGCTCCCTCTGAGAGAGTTGACAGAGGGGTAAGAAATTTCACTTGCAGAAGAGGCAGCGTAGCAGACTAGCATAACTGAAGGACACAATTACTGCACAACAGTAAGAGTTGGTGCATAAGTGTCAGAAAATTTCTAAAAAACATAGATTGGGGATTTATTAACCTTAGAGAGTTTCTTACTCAAAGAAGCTCAGTTTCTCTTATCCAACAGCAGAAGCAGTGACTTACTCCACAAGGAGTGCGTAAGTCTAGCTGAGCAGAGGGTTAGAGGAAGAAATCGTCAGTTGAGGAGATGGCTAGCAACGGATTGCGTTACCAAGATAGGTTGGAGGGTGCCTCCAAATATGTTATTTTGAAATCAAGGATTGAGTTTCTTCTTGATGAGCATCATCTAAAGGCCCTCATTGAAAGCATAGTTTCAGAACCTTTGGATAATATACATCTGGGAGAATTCAAGAAGAACATGGCAAGAGCCAAACGATTAATCCTGGATGGTGTGAAGGATCACATCGTACCTCACATAGTAGCAAATGGCGTTGTTAGAGAAATGTGCGTAGGGATGGAAAAGCTATACCAAGGATCTTTTGAGCAGCGAAAGATGTACTTGGAAGAGAAGATGCGTAATACCAAAATGAAGAAGGGAGAGCGTTTTGATTCTTTAATGTCTCAAATTCAGGAAAACCGAGATAAGCTATCAGCAGTTGGGTCATCTCCTAGAGACTCAGAGCTGGTAAGGATCACTCTAAACTCTATTTCAAAATCTTATCAAGTCTTTTTCCAGGGCAGAGAAAGACTCCCGGGATGGGAGGCGATGTGGGCAGCCTTGCAGCAAGTAAAGCTGAGGAGATACCTCCTCAAAATCCATATTGAGGATGGAAGCAACAATTCAAAAGTGAAGAAGGAAGAGGAAGAAAACACAACCCTTGCATCAAAGGGACAATAGAGGCAGAAGAAGAAAGATCTGTCTAAGATCAAGTGCTTCAGGTGTGGAGAAATGGGACATTATGCCATACAATGTCCTCTTAAGAAAAAGGATAAAGAGGAGAAGCAAGATCCTCAAGCCAGAGTTGCCAAGATTAAGGCAAAAGGAGATTGTGTTATGTTAGCTCATATTCTGAAAGGAGAGAAATGGGCTGACTTGGAGCTGTAGATTCAAAATCTATAAGGTGGTAGGATCCTTGATTAGTTCCGAACTCTTGGATCACATGTGAGCTACGACATCCTAAAGACAGTAGCAAGATGGATAGTTGCAGTAGAAGATGCGAATGCAATGCAGTAAATGATAGTACTAGAGCTTGTTCAGCACAGAGAAGGGGCAGCAACATTAGCAGTTGAGCAGCAGCAGTGGAGTGCACACTCGTGCAGCACAGTGTAGTGAAATGCTCACACAGTGCAGAGCAGCAACCACACAGTATTTTCAGAGAGATAGTGCAGAAGGTAGCAGCAGTTAGCCTTATTTTTCAGTTTCATATTTACTTGTACAATTTCATATGTTTTTCTATTGCAATTAGCAATAGTGCAGCAGCAATAGTTGAGCAGAAACAACAGATGAGCAGCAACAATGCAGTGCAGAGTAGTGCCCATGTAGTGCAGAGCAGTGCTCACGCAGTGCAACAACATGGTTGCAGAATTCAGAGGGATTTGCAGTGCAGTGGCAATAGGAAGAAGTATGTAGATTTAGTAGCAATATAGATGTAGCATTTTTGTGCAGTATTGGTGAGAAACATCAATAGCACAACAATAGATGTTCCAGAAGCCAAAACATTAGCACATTGAGTTGTCTTGCTAGAGCACTTTCCTCGCTACGAGGGAGTGTTGATTTATGGTAGCATCAAATGTGCTCTAGCCTTGTAACTTTGCATATAGGCTAAGACACATGTATTCCATAAAACCCATAAATGGTTTTGGAAAATTTCACTTAGAGATGGTTTAATTAAATTAATTAATAGTTTTTTAATGTTTTCCTGAGTCTAAACTTAGGGAAATTGATTAATTAAAGGGTATTAATTAAACAAAGTGTGAATATTCTAGATAAAGTCATGGATCACCTCCAAGTTAATCATAGCCCTTGATTATGTTTTAATATTGGCTGTTGAAGGGTCAACGAAATAATATAAGAAGGAGGGTGAGGGGCATGTGGAAAACACATTGAGCACACTAGGCATTTGGCATTTTCAATTTTGAGTGAGAGACACAGATTTGATCAAGATCAAATCACTAGGGCAGGGTTGGCTAAGTTATTTTGATTCAGTGATCAGATTCAGAGAGGGGCAGATGTAGTGAATGGTCAGGAGGACTAGGAGTACATTTTAAAGAGAGGTAGCAGTGATGCAGAGAGAGACAATGCAACTTTCTGAAGGGGTGATGCAGTCCCTGAAGGGAATCATGCAGAAGTGACACAATGCCTTCTAGATTTAGTCCGGAGATAGCTGGAAGCTGTGATTTTTGAGCCAAGAGGGCCAAAACTCAGTTCTAGATCAGCTTGATTGTTGTAGAGGAGGAGGTGACGCAGTTCCTTAGCTTGCCCACGCAGGCTTATGCAGTATCAACGTAGGCATCATGCAGAGGCAGAGAGGGGCTTCACTAGCGGTGCTTCGGATCAGTCAAGGACTTGCAGAGTGAGGTATATATCACATTTCTTCTGTTGTCGAGATTTTCTCTAAAGGGTGAGCCGGATATTGGCACCCTAGTTGTACTCAAGATTATGCTGCTTAATAATACAAAACCCTCAGATGTGCTGCATCGGTTTTCCCAAGTTGGGTTTTTCCGGGGACTTAGTCCAAAAATAATTGTGTCGAATGTGGATGTTTTTCATTTTATTTTGTTTAGTTTGTTTCAACACATAGATTTATTCCACAACATTATTTTTGTAGACTGCTTCAGTAATTACTTCGATATTTCACTTTAATGAAATAATTATTAAAAATAATAGAAGTAATTTAAATTTGTTGCAGTAGGAATCCAGCTTTAGGATTTTTCATAGGTCTATTCCCAAGACTCCCTGGAATGATAAAATATGTCATATTTGTGATACTAAGAAAGTGGAAGATAAAAATCACTTTCTTTTAGACTACCCGACTCTTGCTCACATCTACTCTCATTTCCCTAACATTTGCCACACTTCCAATCTTCTTGACCTATTAAGCTAACCCACCTATAGTGATCTTGGAGTGCTTGTTTCCCTTCTTTTTGATAATAGGAGCAAGATTTTAAAGAATCAAACTTAGATTCTTTTTCCTTTCATGAGGTCCGAAAGGCCAAATTGGTATTAGTGGCCATTAATCATCATCATCATCATCATTATAAATATTTGTTATTATTTATTAATTCATTGTTATTATTTATTAATTATTATTATTATTATTATTATTATATATTTATCAATGACTTCTACAGTAAATTCAAATGAAGTCTTTCTTTTATACCAAACACATTTATTAATTAATTAAATGTGGTTGGTATAGGCCTATCAACATATACCAACCACAATTATTAATTATTAATTAATTGCTAAATATTAATAATTAATTATTAAGTATTAATAATTAATAATTATTAGTTTATTTATTAATTAATTATTAATAATTGTTAATAATTATAATTATAAATATTAATAATCAATAATTATTATCAATTAATAAAATTATAATTATAATTATTAACAATTATTAATAATTAATTAATAAATAAACTAATAATAATTTTTTATAATACTTATAATTAATTAATTAAATTAGGATTAATATCACTATGGTTTATGGTTTATCATATGAATCTATTTTATTTAAAATATTTATTCTTTTATGAACAATAATTAATAATTATTAATAATTGTTTAGTATTAATAATTATTAATAAATAATAAAATTTTACTTATAATTATTTAAAAGTGTAATCAATTATTTGTTTATAATATTTATATTAACATCTATCAATCACATTTATTAATGTGATTGTGCTAATTGAGCCCAAAAGCTCATTTTACAATCCAATATAACGGATATGTGTAAGTATGTCACATCCTAAAAATAGTAATAAAAATAATTTTTTACTTATATCAGCAAAAAATAGAACAAAAATTAAATAACCATATAAATAAACAATTGAAAATCTATTAATAAAACAATTAACTCAGTTGTTGATATTTCACTTTCACTCTTCAAATAATAAAATACAAAAATGAGTTATGAATAAAATAGTTTAGCATGAATTAATATAAAATTGCTCAATATACATGTTACATAATCTTATAACATTCAAAAATGCAATTTAAACAATTAAAGATTACACGTTATTTTTTGCACTCTAAAATAAGTTTGTAACAAAAAAAATTTAATCCCTTTCTACTTATATCAGTGCTTTAGATGAATCTATACTGGTTAAATAAAAATAACTCAATCCACTATTACAACTTTGTTTTTAAAAAAGAAGTCTCTAAGAGAGTACTATCTCTCCTATCTTGATAAAGATGGCCCAATCCCACTATTACAAATGTGTTTCACCCGAAGGCTTCGGAGCATTCATCAAAATTCAAATCTCTGTCGGGCCCCAATGAAGGACGCGCGTTTTAAAACATGCGGGGGGCTTTCAAATAACTACCCATCTGAGATCTGTGTAGCATTCAAATCGCTACCTATAGCAATCGGAGAAGTGGTGGGATCCTATTCGTAGAACTGTTATCTAGTTTTTTTTTTTTTTTTTTTTTTTTTAATAATTTTTTTATTAAAGTTGCGTGATATAACTTTTGAAAAAAAATTGCAATTTCTTCCTACTTAAAATACATGTCTAGATATTTAAATTCTATATATTACCCAACAAGACTCTAAAAACAATTGTCCCCATTAAAAAATGCCCAAAAAAACTAAAACGAACATATGTTTCTCACACTATTCTAGAAATGTTATATTCTTCTTTTTGTCATTAGAAAAATGTTTTTCTAGTGTTTTTCTTTATTTTTGAAAATAAATAAAAGTGAAACTAATTTTTTATGAGATGAAATTGCAAGGATCGGTGGTTTAAAGTGATAAATTTCATATTTTGAAAAGCTTAAAAATAAAATAAAAGTGAAACTATTTTTTTATGAGATGAAATTGCAAGGATTGGGGCTTTAAAGTCCTACATTTCATATTTTGAAAAGCTTTTATATTATTTAAGTTTGATATATTTAATAATCTAATTTTTTTATTTTTTAAAATAATTATAAAGTAAAAATAAAGAAATTTAATTATTAGATTTTTTTACATTATTTAAATTTGATATATCTAATAATCTAAATTTTTGATTTTTTAAAATAATTATAAAGTAAAAATAAATAAATTTAATTATTAGATTTTTTTTTCCTTTATAGTGAGAAATTTATTCTATAATAATCTAATTGTCAAATAAATAGTGAGGGAAATATTATTATGTGCTATCATCTCATGATAATGCACACATACTCAACAAAACCATGCTATTTGGAATTACTCACTCGTAATGGGTAAAGGGACAAACTTTCACTCTTGTAAAATACTTTCAGGTCTTGGATCATAACCTATTTTCTTATTTTCTTGACTAAAACATAGGCAGTTTGAGGACATACTGCAAACCCCAAATCATTGGATTCCTATATTTGTATTATACTAGTCTAAATCTATCTTAACTCCCCATTTACCAAACAACTAGAAGGATCAAATATTTTAGATAGGAATACAAAATGATTTTATTTGAACTCTTTTAAATAGACTATATTCCATATGAATACTATGGATAATACTATAAGTTCTCATAAACCTAGACCTCAAAATCTGCATCTCTAGGGCAATCCCATCTTTTATAATATATTTTTATTTTCCGATAAACCATATAAGTGGATTAGTGTGAAAAGGCCCAAAGGTCGTTTACGCTAGGCACTTCATTGATAGAGATAAAAGACGATGTGAAAATGAAATAGGTTGACAGATTCATTGACTTTCATTATCAGGGAGAAAGCTGCTCCTTCTCGGTAACTTAATTTACAATAAATTCGGTGTTTCACTCGGTTTGCGTCATGACCAGTCAAGCAGCTTCCGTTACAGTGACATTCCACGGTTTCCACTCGCATTGTGCTCAAACTAACGATATCTATATACAGAGCATTGAGGCAGAATGATATAACTCTTGTGAGTTTCAGGTTTTGGTGGTACTTCATAAGATATGAGTATCCCTTCGTCTCTTAAACGCCTTACAGCGAGGCGTTTATGGACAGTGGTGATACTCAGATGAAGAATTGCACTGAACAGATTGCAGCAAATTGTTGTCGATCTTTACGTGAAGTATTTTGGAGGAGACAAAATCACGAACATAAATTTCAATGAGCACTATGAATTTTCATGCAGCACCTCTCCATCAACTAATTCGCCCAACTCCGGCCATGGCATTAACTCAGGAAGTGGACGAAATAATTTTCTTCTGAGAGCACTCCCGCCCTGCTGCAGTCGCCTTAATGTGAAAGATGACTTGGATTCTGAATCTCGTAATGATGACATTCCCCACTTCATTGCTTGCGATGAAGATGATGATCCTTATTCCACCAATAGGGATCCCGAATTTTCAGCTAATTCTTCTTCTATTGAATTTTCCTCTGACATATTCACTTATGTTTCACCCACCATATGTTCCAACTGTTCTTTGAGCTCAGAAATTGACACGCAGGCAGTGTTAAAATTAATGGAGAAAGATACCGTTAGGATAGGATTGAGACTCTATTTTTAGATCTCATATCCTAATATTCAGGGAGTGGTTCAAACTACTTGATGGTGAGAAAGCCTATATGTACTGTGCTGTTCTCTTGATTGAATGTAATAGATTTTATGAGTGTTTGAAATAAAAATCACATTGGATTGAAAAAAGGAGGAGTTGCAGCTCACAGGTGAGTACTACACCTGGAGACTGCACTCAAACAGAGAGAACACTCTGAGTTTACTCTCCATTCATGAATGATGCATTACATCATTAAGTACATCACTAGGAATTAGGAAGTTGCAAACAAACTCTTAAATTGTAGGAACTAATCCTAAAGTAAGGAGATACGTTACAACTTGTGTAACCATTTCTCCATTAATATAAAATAATATTAATTATTTTCAACTCCCCCCCTTAATGGAGAAAGGATTATCCTGAACTCCTAGCATCATTCTAAACAATTCAAACTTTACACGCCCAAGAGGCTTAGTAAAAATATCAGCCATATTATCACAAGTTTTACAATATTCAACAAATATCTCTTTTGACTGTAGTTTCTCTCGAACAAAATGGAACTGAGTGTCGATGTGCTTGGTATTTTTATGAAAAATTGGATTGTATGCAAGCTTGATGGTACTCTGGTTGTCAGTTTTGATGATAGTTGATTCTTTCTGTTCTTCTCCTGCATCGTTGAGAAGTCTTCTCAACCAGATAGCTTCACATGTGGCTGCACACAATGCTTGGTACTCAGCTTCACATGAAGATAAGGCTACAGTAATTTTCTTTTTGCTGCTCCATGCTATGACCCCGGATCCAATGCTAAAAGCGTAACCTGTGATAGACCTTCGATCATCCAAGTTACCTGCCCAATCTGAATCTGAAAAACCTGCTAGAGTAACATCAGAAGTGTCAGTGTACAAAATGCCATAATTACTAGTACCACTAAGATACCTCAACACACTTTTTGCTGCGATCCAGTGACTTTCGAGTGGTTTTGACATGAACTGGCTCAATGTACTAACAGAGTATGCCAAATCTGGTCTAGTTGTAGTGAGATATATCAAACTGCCAACTAGTTGTCTTTACATAGTGGCATCCGCCGCTTTAGTACCATCATCACTGCTCAACTTTAAGTTTTACTGCAATGGTGTTGCTACTGATCTGCACTGCTCCATTCTGAACTTTTCTAGCAAGCTTCTAGCATACTTCCCTTGTGTAAGAAAAGTCTGTCTAGAATCCCTCCATACCTCCAATCCCAAGCAGTAATGTAGATTTCCGAGATCTTTCATCTCAAACACTTGTGACATCTGCTGTTTGATTTCTTTGATCAGATTGTTAGCATCCCCTGTTATGATCATATCATCTACATACAAAGAAATCAAAATAATTTGCCTCTGTTTATTAAACTTGGTATACAAATTTGGATCATTTAAGCTCCTATGAAAGCCATGCTGTACAAAAAATGAGTCAATCTTCTCAAACCACGACCTGGGTGCTTGTTTTAAACCATAAAGTGTCTTTTTCAATTGACAAACAAGATGTTCCTGCCCCTTTTTCACAAATCCTTCAGGCTGAACTAAATGAATTTCTTCTTTCAAGTCACCATTCAGAAACGCAGACTTAACATCTAGCTGGTGTAGCTGCCATTTATGTTTTGTTGCTAAGGAAATTAGCATTCTAATGGTGTTTAATTTGGCTACAGGGGCAAAGGTGTCATCGAAATCTATTCCCTCTTGCTGTGAGTAACCCTTTGCTACCAGTCTAGCTTTAAGTTTTTCTATACTCCCATCTGCATTTATTTTAGGTTTGTATAGCCATTTGCATCCTATGGAGGTTTTACCTTCAGGAAATTCAACCAAATCCCAAGTATGGTTTTTGTTTATTGATTCTATTTTCTCATGCATTACAACCCTCCATGCATCAGATTTACTTGCTTCTTCATAATTTGCAGGTTCTACAATGTTTAAAATGTTTGTCATTAATGCATAGTCTTTCAATCTAGATGGTAATTGAGTCTTCCTACTTGATCTCCTTGGTAGGGGACTTACCTCAAATCTGTCTATTTCAGCCTTCTCCTGGCTTGCATCATTCATTACATTACCTGTTACTTCTTCTTCTTGTTTCTGCTCCTGTTCTTCATCATCCTCACTGTTTTCTTCCATTAGCAATGGAATGTGCCAATCTATGTTACAGTCATCCTTTCCTTCTTCAACCTGTTCATGAAATTTGACATCTCTGCTTGCAAAAACCTTATGAGTCACATGATTAAATAACTTATATGCCTTGAACTAAGTGCCATATCCAACAAAGATACATTTCAAGGCTTTTGGATCTAACTTCTTCCTATCTTCCTTAGGTATATGAGCATAAGCTTTTGACCCAAATATTCTTAAATGACTCACTGCTGGTTTGAATCCAAACAATGCCTCAAAAGGGGTTTTGAAGCCTAGACATTTAGTAGGACTCCTATTCTTTAAGTAGACAGCAGTGTCAATAGCTTCTGCCCAAAAACCATTTGATAGACCCTTACCTTGAAGCATGCTCCTTGCGCACTCCACAAGAGTTCTGTTCTTTCGTTCTGCCACTCCATTCTGCTGAGGAGTGTGGGGCACTGTGAACTTTTGAATAATCCCATGCTGCTTGCAGAAATTCATGAATTCTCCCAACCTGTATTCTCCCCCTTGATCTGAGCGGAGAAATTTTATGCTTTTTCCTGTCTGGTTTTCTACCATAGATTTAAACTCTTTAAAATACTGGAAGGTCTGACTCTTTTTACTTAGAAAGTATATCCATGAGAACCTAGTGCAATCATCTGTAAATAAGAGAAAATAATATGCACCTCCTAGTGACCTAGTCTACATAGGTCCGCATATATCTGTATGCACCAGTTCTAAGATATCTCTTTCTTTTCCATTAACATGCAAAGGGAACTCTTCTCTATGCATTTTCCCTAATGCACATCCATCACAATCCAACTTAACATTATGGAAAACAGGGAGTCCATCAACCATACCTTTTCTCTGAAGTAAGATGAGGTCTTGCAGATTAAGATGGCCGAATCTCTGATGCCAGAGATCTTCAGCTGTCGATCCAGTTGCAACCATTGCTTGCTTTGTCATACTTTTCATGTCTAATCTGTACAAGCTCCCCACACACACTCCTGTTGCAATTGTTTCCATCTGGCTATCCTTTATGACACAGTTAGTCTTAAAGAATTGAACTTGCATGTCCTGATCAGTAATCATTGAGACATAGATCAAATTTTTCTTAATTCCGGGCACATACAATACATTTTTAAGGTGTCTAATGTTCTCACTAGGTAATTTTACCGGAATGTCACCATATCCTTTGATCTCATATCCACTATCATCTCCTAAATAGATTTTCGACCCACATGAAGTTTCTTCAAGAAATTCAAACCATTCCATCTTACCTGTCATATGTGAGGATGCACCAGAGTTGACATACCATATGTCGTCCTCACCTCCTTTTGAAGCTGAAAGAGCACAATCAGCTGTAAATAGTCGAAGTTCGTGGCTATGATCCTCATCTTCCTCAACGAAGTAACCTTTGTGATTTCTCTGTTTATTTATTGCTTCGTCTGCCTGCCTCTTATAACATTCTTTAATCTAATGACCAAGTTTTCCACAGTAAAAACATTTCTTGCTGGGAAAATTATTAGCAGACATACCTTTAAATGGTCTCTTTTGAAACGTGTTGGCTCCTTTCTGCTGATGCTGCTGCTGCTCTGGCTGCTGTTGCTGTTGTGACTGCTTCCCTCTATACTGCTGCCTTTTCACCATCAGAGCAAGGTCATTGCTCTGCAATTTCAAATTTTGTCGTCGCTATTCTTCCTGTAGTAGAATCCCTGTCAGCTCTTCAAACGCAGGGGCTTTCTCCCTTGCTGCCAGCCCTGTGATAAACATCTAGTATTCATCTGTCATTCCGTTCAACGTGATCATGACCAGATCTGAATCAGAAACTTTCTCTCCGATATCTCCCAATCTGTCCTTCAGATCTTTGACTCTAGCAATGAATCCAGCAGTGGACTCATTCTCCTCCATCTTCATTGCAAACAGCTTGCCTTTGAGTGACAAGACACAGTTTGTATTCTGCATCTGGTATAGGTTTTTAATCATCGTCCAAATGTCAGTGGCCGATTTATAGTCTCTAATATGTGGGATAATATTGTCCTTGACGGACATCTTCAATATGACCTTTGCTTTTGTCTCCCTTTTATCCTAGTCTTGTTCTTGTGCAGATGATCCTGGTCTCAGCTCACTTCATGTAACGATCGACCATGCATTTGCGCTTTCAAGTAAAGTCTGTATCTTGAATTTCCAGTTGGAGAAATTTGATCCATCGAGTTTGCCAGACTCGTGGAGATACGATTCTATATTGTTATTCATATTGGACTGATAAAATTCCTGATCCTCTGATGAATAAGTCTACCCAACTGAATAATTGCAAGACACTTAAAAAAAAAAATCACCACATACCAAATCTTGACCATAACAATCTGATCTGCCTCCTCCGGACGAATCAGAAACTTCACTGCGCCACCACCGGGCAAGTCCGATCTGCTGCCACCGAGAAAATTAGGAACTTCAATGCGCCACCACCGGGCAAGTCCGATCTGCTGCCACCGAGCGAATTCAGAACTTTAATGCGCCACCACCGGGCAAGTCCGATATGCTACCTCCGAGCAAATTAGGAATTTCAACGCGCCACCACCGAGCAAGTCCGATCTGCTGCGACCGAGCAAATCAGGAACTTCAATGTGCCACCACCGGGCAAGTCCGATCTGCCACCACCGGGCAAATTCAGAACTTCAATGTGCCACCACCGGGCAAGTTCGATCTGCCACCACCGGGCGAATTTGGAACTTCAATGTGCTACCACCGGGCAGGGCCAATCTACAAAAAATTGCAGACCTTCCCAAAGAGAAAGAGGCTGGCGCTTCTTTGATGCGAAAAATCCGCACCCAAATCAAAATGCGTGCGAGTCCCAGCCCTGGCGCAACTTTTGCGTGTACTTCTGCGCCAATAGCGTATTTTGGCGCGTTGGCGCGCTTATCTCCTTCAAATCCGCGCCAATTGGCGCAACTGTTCCTTAATAAACCGCGCCAACCCTTGCTTCCGCTCAGAGATGATCAGTCATCTCAGACCTGTGCTTCAGGTGTTACTGCAGTCCACCTGAATCTATGAAAACTTCTATAAGCTCCTCCGCCACTACGGTTCTGTAATCAATGATGCATCCTAAAAAAAAAAATTAAGGCTGTCCCTACTCTGTGCTCCGATACCAAGATAAAAATCACATTGGATTGAAAAAAGAAGGAGTTGCAGCTCACAAGTGAGTACTGCACCTGGAGATTGCACTCAAACAGAGAGAACACTCTGAGTTTACTCTCCATTCATGAATGATGCATTACATCATTAAGTACATCACTAGGAATTAGAAAGTTGCAAACAAACTCCTAAATTGTAGGAACTAATCCTAAAGTAAGGAGATACGTTACAACTTGTGTAACCATTTCTCCATTAATATAAAATAATATTAATTATTTTCAACTGTTTGTACACTCTCCAGGTAGAGTCATTTAGCTAATTTAAATTCCGTTTTTTATCATGGTATCAGAGCTTCAGGTCGAAGCTAAATAGATTTGTGGGAGAGGATGCTACAGAGCGTTGTAGCTTAATAGTTGAATTGGGGAGTCGAGCTGTGTTGTCCGGTGTGTCGGTGTTATCCAGCTGCTCAGCACTACCAACGAGCTACTGCTAGCGACCCTGTTCTGAGCATAACATGAGCAATCATTTGCCATTTTCTCTCTCTCGGTGGAAGCATCGTTTGAGGTGAGATCTAAGAAGAGGAGGAGCATCACTTGTGTTGTTTCCCTCCATTCTTCCAGCAGAGAGATTTTCTTTGAAATGTGATGCATGGTTTGAGTGCTGCGAGGGTGTTAAGTCGATTGACTGGCAGGAAGGTTGAGAGACGGTAGTTGATTTCCTACCTGAGGAAGGCCGAGAGACGACATTTGATTTCTTGCGTGAGGAGGGCCAAGAGACGGCATTTGACTGCTAGTGGGAAGGCAACCTGCATGGAGGCCACTGTTTGCATGTATGTTCATGGTAATTAGGATCTGCGAGTAAATCGGATTGAGCACGAGGTGTTGGATGCCGTTGGTGGAGTGGAGGTAGAGAAGTAACGCAGAGGAGAAAGGGGGAGTTATTTAATCCAAGGGGCCGAAGGGACTGGAACCGATTCACTTCGTGAAGCCAACACGAACTGTTGATTTGCATGCTGCATGGTTTCTGCAGTTTTCTGGAGGATCGCCATGTGAACGGTTTCTGATTGATCTTCCTTTGCAGATGATCGATGATCAATTCCTCAGGAAACTTTGCACCTGATCGATGTTGGCTTGTTGAGTAAATAGTGGAGGATCGCCGTGTCTGCCTCAACACTCAAAGCTACTGATTAAATTCGATCTTTGCGCGCCTCTGTGCATAAAAGACAGGAGGAGCGTGAGGAGTTGTGGTGCATGTGTGGGTTAACGCTGCGAACGCTGCCTCCCTACACTGGTTGCTGTAGTGGAAAGTTGGTTAACGCTGCCTCATTCCTGCGAACATTGCCTCCTTGAAGAAGTTGTTGACATGGTATGCATGAAAGAAATTGGAGATCTCTCGTTGATTCGAAAATAACAATCCACTGGAAAGAAACCCTCACTCGACATCAGTTTGGAGGTGCTAGATTACTGGAGGATGAGTTGATGCAGGAGACAACTTGTATCTGTGTTTATGATAGGAATGGTTGGAGTGGTTGCGTGGACTGCGCTTAGAATGCAAATGGCATGGAGGCACGGTTCCCATTACCATAAAGTCTCCCTCTAGCATGGATCTGCTGCAGATCTTGGTTGCAGTAATTTTGTTGCGAATTTAGGTAGTAGGTTGAAGAGGCCGTGGATCAGTGGCAGCTGCTGCTAGTGGTTTGGGTGACGGGTTGTGGCGATCCCATACACCACAGTGAAAAAGCCCAAGTTCTTGCTACTGGATATCCATAATATCGTGCAAAACTCTGGGGAGGCAAGGCTCTAGGGAGGCAGGGCGTTGACCTGCGCAGTGGCAACAACTTTTTTTGGAGTATGGATGCGTGAATTAGTGGACGCAGAGGCACAACGAGTTTGGCTGGCATTCTAGGACTGTTTAAGCACTTCAACTCTTTAGAGAGGTTGAATTCTGCTGAGAAACCCTTTGAGATCGGTGAATTTATATGCCAAGACTTCAACTTGAATGCCCCAAGGAAAGTACACTGGGCAAGAAACTATTCCTGGTCGAAGTGTTTTTGCAAGGGAGAAAATAGGAGAAAATGGGTCATCAAAGTAAATTGAAAGAGTCTCTAATAAAATTCAGGAGAAAACATCAACGGAGAAGTGTAAAATATTGTGTTGCAGAATTTTGTGATTTGTTTCAGGTTGACAGTGATGGACCAACTACTGATCAAGGTGCAGATTTGGAATTTGGTGAGATTATTAAATGGTTAAAGCCAGATTTACCATCTTTTTCAGGTATGAATTATGAAAGCTAGACAAATGAAATGAAAATAGTACTATGGAAGGTAAATTTACTAGATTATGTTGAAGATGTTATTAATGATAGTGGAGATACATTAGTATTAAGTCTTATAACATCTGCAGTAGATGAAAACATCATACTCAGCATAATATATGAATATGGAGAGATTCCTAGTACAAAGTTTTTATGGGATGTTTTAGAGACGAAATATTGTTTGAATGAGGGCAATGATGCTGAAGATATTTCTCTTGATAATGATCCCATATTTTATTGTGAAACTGAAGATGAAATGATGGGTGATGAATGTGTATCTGTAATTGAAACTTGTAATGATGAAAACATATCCATTATTGTAGAACCTGAAAGTTTTCTTGATGCAGAAATCAAGTTTGATGAGACTTATATATCTCATGTTGAGTGGATTAATTTGATGATTGAAAAACATCTTATTGATGAATTACTGTTTGGTGAGAAGGAAGGCCTATCTTCACATACAGATCAAATGCAGAACATGCTTGCAGCAATAGAACTGGATGAAGGCATAATTATGTCAGCAGAAAGGGATGAAGTAGGGAGAGATGGTGAAATGCAATTTCTCCTGAAGGAGCAGGAAGCTGAAAGTAATTGTGGTCATCTTTATAAATCTAACATTGTTTTTTGAGTAGATATTGGTAGGCAAGAAACAACAATGAATTTTGAAGAAGAATTGAAGTTTCTTGAAGCATGGCTTGAAACACCGTGTCTTTATGAAATTAACATAGAAATTGTAGTAATCAATGGTGAAGATATCATCGCTGATGTCCAGATGATTGACACCGGAAATAGTGAGAAGGAAAATTCTCCTATCCACCCTGCCATAATTCTGAGAAGGATGAGAGCAGGGATTCAAGTTTTCCTTCACAGGGAAAGAAATGAAGCGAAGATATATCACTATCTCATGGAAAAGAAAGTGAAGATGAAGCCTCATCGATAAATGAACAAGCATGGACTCTCAAGCAAGAAGACTAAGATGAAAACTCTGTTACCAAGTTTTTTTTATGTCTTTTACCATTGTAAGCCTCGCTGAGACTAGACCAGCAGGCATATGTTATTTCTTTTTAGTACCCTTTCTCCATTAAGGGGGAGTGTTAGAATTAACGGAGAAAGATACAGTTAGAATAGGATTGAGACTCTATTGTTAGATCTCAGATCTTAATATTCAGGGAGTGGTTCAAACCACGTGATGGTGAGAAAACTTATATGTACTAAGTTGTTCTCTTTATTGAATGTAATAAATTGTGTGAGTGTTTGTACACTCTCCAGGTATCTTACAAGTATCTTCCCTGGAGAGTCATTTAGCTATTGTAAATTCCATTTTTTATCAAGCAGAAGAATTTATAGCCACATTTTACAAGCAAATGCGTCTGGAGTGTCAAGATTCTTATGTGAAATGCCAAGAAATGTTGGCGAGAGGAAATGAAAGTAGCTATTAATTATTTATGTATTGTTGTACTTGTCATTAATGGCAGACTCTGGATGTTACATTGTCAGGTTTTCAACAAACAAATTCGCTTGTTATTTTGTTAGTTGGTAATTTCTACAGTTTAAATTCAGGAACACTTGCTTAGTCATCTATGTATGTGTTGCTCAAATTTAGCATGTCTATTGTTAGTATTCCAAAAAATATATAAAAAAATTTCGAGGGTTTATTTAATCTTATATTCTCAAACAATTGAATTAATTGAAGTGGAGAGCTGCGGCTTTATCATATGTTATTGTGTGAGGCGAAGTTTTATTGCAGTTTACAGTAATGGAGAATGTTTGTTTCACCGTTGTGGGTTGTGTGTTCTATATTAGTTAGTTCTTATTTTTTATAAAATAGTTTTGATTTCTGTAAATTTATATATTTGTAATTTAATGATTAATTAAGTGTGTATTGTTATTTGGTAGTTTGACGTGTTGATTTTAGTTTGTAAGTTTTATTTTAATTTCATTTTTCTATTTTTAACGTGGTATTTTCATTTTTAATATGGTATCAGAATTGGTTTTATCCTTAAAATCAAGGTTGATCAGCACTAGTTTGATTTTTAAAACCAATTCCCAATTCTATTTAGAGGGAGAGTTGAAATAATGGAGAATGTCTGTATCACTGTTGTGTATGTCCTAAATTAAAATTAATTTTTATTTTCTAGGAGATAGTTTTGATCTATCTCAATTAAATATAAAATTATATATTTCATTAAATTTTCTAAAAAATAATTTTGATCTCCTTAAATTAAATATAAAATTATATATTTCTTATTTAATAATTAATTAAATTGTTTAACAAAATAAGCTGTTAATTCCGTTTATAAATTTCATTTCAATTTTATCTTTCCATTTTTAACAATAATATATTATTATATAATTTTACTCCATGTTTAATTGTTATAACAGTTGGATTTCCTCTTTCCTCCTTGATCTCTTATGGTATTATTATAGCCAGAAGAACCCAGCATTCCAAAGCCCCAAAATAGATGCATATTGAAAATAACAAAACCGTTTGTTCACTAAAACGGTCTTTTTCGCGACCATTATTTGTTTACCGGTGATCCGTTGATTGCTAAAAACAACCGCTATTCTAGGGTTGTCTGGAGTGCCACCGCCACAGTGAACTGTTAACCGCTGCTCAAGAGAAAGCTATCGTCTGGTGGATAGACACAAATCGCTGTCGTATGAAGAACACAGCGGCAGGTCGATGTTTCAAGATGAAACCGCGCCCGCAACAGATCGAACCTGCCATAATTTCCAAACCCTTAGTTTATTTAGTTTTTTTTTCTTTAAATTATGGAAATTCTAGAGTAAGAATTTAGTTAAATTTAAGTTTAAGTTAAAATTATCCAATTTCAAGATTATGAATGCTCTAGAGATTTTTAATAATGATGAATCCATTTTTATCATTAAAAAAAAATATGATTCACACACCACTACTACATTTTTAAATATTTTTTTTACAAAGAATCCAACCACTTTTAACTGTGTAATTCTCAGCCCGTATAGACTTGTCCATTTCCAAACTTTTCCAAACTTTAGCCACCTTGGTTAAGGAGGGTCTCCAACCTTGAGTGGCTGCTGTAAATTTGGATTTGGAATATTTTATTACTCTATATGCTATTTGGATTAATTTGGTTCCAGGGTGCATAGACTTGTTTGGATTAATTTGCTTCCTTAGTGGATGAGTACTTGAGTTTTTTTTGGTATATATTTTTATAGTTATTGTTAATTATTACACTAAAAAGAGAAGAAAAGGGATTATTGAAAAGTTAAAGATAAATCAATGTAAGAAATTGTTATTATATATATATATATATATATATATATATATATATATATATATATATATTTTGGTAGTTTTTATGTTTCACTATTCTTTTAAGGTAAAATTATTTTTTAGTTATTAAAATTACAAATATATTATGTATAGAAGATTTATGGGGTATCATGTCTTGTGGGTTCAAAGAATTCTCAAATTATTAGCCTATAGAATTATAATTTAAAATAAAAGAATTGATTTAGAGTAAATAAGAAAGATGTTGTAGCAATTTTATTTCTCTTTTGAGAAGTTTTAGATTACAATATTGTTTTCAAGATCGTAACAACAACTAGGTGGAAAAAGTATTGGAATAATCTATAAATGACATATAATAAAAGGACAAGAGTGTTGTAATTGAAGAAATTATTATTTTGATAGAAGCAAGGAAAAACTTTGACATTGTAGAAATAATAGGAGGCAATTTGGAAAGTCCTCTCCGAGTAGAAGAAGATATATATAGAGAGTACAAGTGTAAATTTGATGTTGTAAAAGATGCAAAGAAACAGAAATGTGAAGAAATTGAGAAAATGAAAATGAATTTTACCACAAAAGATGAGAACTTGGTAGTGAAAGTTGAATTTGACAAAAAGGTCTAATTATTTTTTCCTGAATAGTTTGTTATTGAATAGTGTCATGCAAAGGCCAATTAAGATGAAGATGAAAGTAGATATGAAAAGTCGTTATCATTACAAAAATAAAAGGAAAACAAAATATAAAGTAAACCATCTCTTAGGGTTCTATAATAATAGGATTCATAATGTTTGAATTGACTTTGATTAGTTTTGTAATATGTACATACTTTGCTTTCTGCAAATTGTTTTCCCATATCATAAAAATAAAAGAAAAAATGTAAAGAGGGTAAAGATCCTAAAAGAAAAATCAAAGGACTTGAAAGAAAAAATATAAAAAAGAATAGAAAATGGACCCCAAACAAAAAAGAGATAAAAATAAAACATGAAAGTGATGGAAATCCAAATGCCACTACTATTTAATTTTTCTGCAAAATAAAGATTGTATGGAGCTTGTTAAAAATTCCACAATCCATGAAAGTTAAACTTCTTAAACTTAACCTCTCATGCTTTAAATTTCATGTTATTAGATAGAGATTAAAGATCCAGCCAAATAGTTTAAACTTGGAAGATCAGTAGTTAGGTAGAGAATAAGGAACTCAACAATTTAATCTAAGCTCTTGGAAGAAATAAGGATAGAATTAGTTAGTTTGATGTTTTAAAAGAAAAATGAACAAAGGTTTGCAAGTTCAAATGCACTCAGGAAAATTTAAAAAAAAATGTTAGGGTAGCATATGTGTAGGTAGAAGTAGATAAGCAGAAAATTGGTCATTTCAATCATTATCTCCCTTCAAAAATCATCTCCTTGTAGAAATACTTCATTCCCTCCATTTTCATCCTTTACCCTTCATTTTTCTTTTTTTCACATTATTATTCAGTTTCCTTTGCAAAAACCCCATTTTCCTAAGTTTAAAACCCATTATACTTAAGAAAAGTAAAAACCTTTAACTAATTCCCCTTTTATTCAAAAATACCCAAAAAAACCCAAAAAATAGTTTTTATCCTAAGTATAAATGGTAAAATAAAATGTTGGGACCCACAGCAATGAAATTTATCCCTATATCATGTTTTACAATAGGCTTAGTGTATTTCATCTCCCTCATCTCATTTCATGACTAACACATTAATTTATATATTAACTTCTATATTTACCTTTTAGCCCGTATTAGATTAATTCCTTTAAAAATTATTTCCTACCCATATTTTAATTTTAACCTGTTCTCACTCTAGTAATTCTAAAGTTGTGAGATTTTTGGTTTTTATTCAAAGAATACTAGAGGTAACCACAAACCAACTTCAAACTCTAGGATCTAGCCTTCCTAGGGTTCACATAGGTCTCTCTCTTTAAAATTTAACTTTGTTTTCATTTGTAAATATTAGGCTACTTATGAATGTGCAGCTTTGGTTTGGTTTTGGTAGATTTGGTGGAAAAAAATCACTTGAAAGGAAGGATAGTGGGAAATATATAATTTTTCCATTCGGCTATGGAGTTAAAATCAAGAAAACAGGACTGGGATCAAGGCCGAAAGGTCAAATGTTTTCAGGGCAAGATAGATAGCCCTTGAAGATCTTGGAAAGTTGTTTTTGTGAGGTGGTATGATTGGGATAAAGGGCACTTAAGAATCCTTTGATCCGGAAAATGAAGTAGTAGGAAGAGGTCAAACGAGAGAGGGAGCAATTAAGGGTTCCCTACACTAGAAATCAGAGGAAAACATACAAATGATAACTAGTTAAAAACAGGGTGCTCTTAACAAATCCTGTAGTAATACTCCTAGTTATTCATTCAGATTTAGAATAAACATAGATGGATGCATGTAACAAAGAAAGAAAACAATGACAAGTAAGGAAATACTTCACTCCAAATAGCTCATCACATGAATCCTGAAGTATGATGCCAATTGGTTTGATCCAACCTGCTACTCGAAATTTGACACACAAAAGTTTTCAAGTCAACAAAATTGACTATAACAATCTCCAACAATTTTATTCCACACAAAATACTTCTAAATATGAAGTATTTATACATATTTCTTACAAAATATCCTAGAAATCTTCTAGGAATTATCTTAGGAAAATAAAATATCTTTACAATAATAATAGAGAAAACTGCTTAACAAATAAAAAAGATGTCATATTTATCCAAAGAAATAGAAACTGTTTTGAGGATAAGATACAGCTCGATGCCTTGGTGTCCTCCTTGCTGGCTCTTAGATATTTTTTGGAGTCTGATCTGCCTTGTCCGATACTCTTTCTCAGATTCTCTTTATTCACTGATACTCTCTATACTCTGATACTCTTTAACCATAATAAAAAACTTTTTACTACTGTAAAATTCTGTTTTGACTGCAAATCAGAAAAAAAATTTCTTCTCATTTCATCTGTTTGTATTTCATCCTTTATAATAAATCTGTGAGTGACTGCCAATCCTCATCTTTAGGAATTTGTATTTTCTTTAATTTGCTAAGGTTTTCATCAGCTTCAGTATATCTATCAAAGGTTGGCTTGATGACAAACAAGTGTTTTATCTCATGTTGCAAATAGAATAAGTCTTCAAAGCTTTTAAGTAAGACTTTTCTAGTTGGAATGCCTTGTCCTTGTGGTTCATTTACCTATTTTTTTTGAAAAATCTCTAATTTTCTTATCATAGTCATTATGAGGCATCAGTTTATCATTAATGACCATAATGTCAGGCATTCTTTTTGCCTCAAATTTGTAAACTTGACCATAAACTTGGTTATGGAAGTATTCATACTCTCACACTTTTATTCCAGTTGCCTCATCAGATTCTTCTTTGTAGTAACTTTCCTAATTTCTAGAATAGTTTCAGTCCTATCAGTGATATTGAGTTCTTATAACTCCTGTTTGTTTTTACTGTTGAGGAATGTGATCAGCTTTAAAGCTTGCTCTGGTTTATTATCCAGTTCACTTTGAGTCTTTGGAATTTCTACTTGGGATTTTAATAATAACTCTCTCTGTTAAAAAATTACCTGAATTGAAGGCCATACATCATGGATGACTTCAATGACATTGTTCCAAAGTTGTTTTTTTATGTATGATATTTGTTCCTTCAATGTCAATTCCTTCTGTAATTTCTTCAACTCTTCATTTAGTTTGATGGCATTTTGTTCATGTGTCTTTGCATTTATCTGAGCCAATTTATTTGTCTTCTCAAGATTGTCTATTCCTGTTTCAATCTATTGATTTCATTTGTCTTTAGAGATATTTCCTCCATAGTTTTCACCAATTGGTTGGCTTCATCTGTATGTTGAATTGCTATTGTAGATGATTCAGTAGCTGAGGTTGTGGAAGAATTTACTGGCACTGTAGTAACCAGTGGTTATTTGGGTGCTAACTCTCAGCTAGAGTTGAAGGCACTGCTGTAGTGATTATAGGAATAACTGTAGGAATGTCTCGTTCTTTCATTGTTTCCTTTTCATGGACAAGTTTGTCCATCTAAATCTCCATCTCCTTAATTTGAGCTGTCAATTGAAAAATCAAATTCATCATGTCATCTTTTTCTTTCTGTCCTTCTATTATTTCTTTTGTTTGAGGATGTTCACTTTGAGGAAGTTTGAGCTGTTTCCTAAAAGCTGCTATATCTTCATTTTTCTTCTTCACCAATAAGTCTACTGCTTCGATATTAGTAGGATCATATCCCACTTGCAAAATTAGTTATTCTGAGGCTTTTATCCTTAGATCCTTGGCATACAATGAGGATTTGTCCAACTTCATATGATCTTGCATGTTGGAGATGGTGTTTTGGAGCTTCTTAGCACTCATGGCTTTATTTGTGATAGTAGAGTATAGCATTTCTGAAGTCTATCTATGGAAATCAATTTGATCAAGAGCATGGATCTTATTTGTTTGGACTTCCAAATCAACTTTCTTATAATCTACCACTGCCTTTGGAGATTTGATTGTGGGTTGCAACACTGACATTATTAGCTTTTGATTTGAATAATCAAATGAAGAAAGAAGCCTATTTTTCACACTAGGAGTCTGTTTGAGATATTGATAATAAATATTGTTTTTTATCTCCTCATTCTTCAGCTTGATTTGTTTATATTTTTTTTTTATATCCAAATATTTTTCCTCAGTTGTCTGTGATAAAGAGGTTTCCATGCTTTTTTGTCTTTCCATTAACTGTGTATCTTCATTCTGAACCTATTCTTCATTCTAATTCTTTGTGGCTGGCTCATTAATGATCACAGTAGCAACATCTATTTCTCGCAATTTATTGTTGGTATTTATAAACTCTGCTTCTTCCACATCAATTTTTACTTTTCTTTTACTTGTTGAATCTAACTTGGGCCTTTTGTTATATATGAGTTTGAACTTAGTTTCAGTTGTAGTTTCTACTACATAGGCTCCTTCTTTCCTTACTCCCTTAGTGAAATTTTCTGGCTGATTTGCAGTCTCCAAAGTATGACTAGTATTACTTTTGTTTACTGCATTTGTTAAGGTATTTTGAGTCCACTCAATCTGATTTGCATACTTTTCTATTTCTAGTTTTTCTTGATGGATAAAGGGTGTTAACTTGCATTTAACCCTTATTTTACTCAAGATCTCTTGTGGATCATAATTCCAAGGAAAACTTTCTTCCAATTTGAACTCCAATAACTGATTTGATGCTTCTTTCTTTGTGTTAGGGTCCCATAAATATATGATTCATAATTTTGAATTGACTTTTGATAGTCCTGTAAAATATGTACATACCTTGCTTTTTGCAAGTTGTTTTCCCATATTTTGAAAAAATAAAAGTAAAAATAAAAAGAGGGTAAAAATTCCTAAAAGAAAAATCAAAGGACTTAAAAAATACATAGACCCCAAAAGAAAAAAAGATGAAAATAAAACATGGAAGTGTGCAAGTTCAAATGCCACTAATTTTTACTTTTTGAAAATGATTATGTCAGAGTGTCAATAAATGCCATAATCCATGATGAGTTAAATTGTTTGAACTTGACTTGTCATGTTTTCAATTTCCATGTTTTAGATAGTGAATAAAGTTTTGTGAGATAGTTTAATCCTGACAAATTAGTAGATAGGTAGAGAATAATGAGGAGCTCATCAGTTTAATCTGAGCCCTCAGATGAACTAAGGTAGAATTAGATAGTTTTATGCTTTCAAAAGAATGAAATTTTTCAAGGTAGCAAGCTTAAATGCACCTGCTAAAAGGAAGAAAAAATGTTAGAGTAATGTTGGGTAGGTAGAAAGAAGTGGAAAAAGCATGTAAATATTCATCACCGGGAAAACATCACTAATTACCCTCCTCTGTAAGTATTTAGTATTTTATACTTCTAATCAAAGAGGCTCAGAGTATTTCTCTGACTTCTGTTGAGATCGAACCCAAGGCTCAGCGACTGGATAGTAGAAAATGTTGAATTCTTATGATAAAATCCCCCTTACCATTATTTATCCCTCATTCATACATTTAAGTCATATTCATAAGTAAACAATCCTTCTTACTTAATGAAGCTTAAAATCTCATTTAATTAAGTTCCTTCATTCATAAAAATACAAAAACCGTCAAAAAACACTCTATCCTAAGTAAATTGGTAAAATAATGAAATAATAAGCTATGCTTTTATTCATTCAATCTACTTGGTCATTTAGTGTATTTTGTATATTCCATTTCCCCTTTTCATATTAACTTCTAACTTACTTTATTAATTCCCTAAAAATACCTTATCCTATATATATAATTCCCATTATCTAAAATACCCCCTAAAACCCCTATTATAAAGTTTTTAGACCAAAGTTAATATGCACATGCTAAATTAAAAACCCAAAAATACCCCCTTTGATCTAAAAATAACTTTAAATAAAAACCCAGCCCCCTATAGTTATTAGTCTCTTCAAACAAGTCTAAGACTTTATAATAAAATAAAAATGAAATTGTGTCTTTCCGCGCATATTTTATGTGTTTGGAAAACACAAAAGTATTACACTGCTCATCATTTTTATCCTAAGGTATTACAACAAATTAAATCTTTTTTGAAGGTTTAAACCCCCCGCATTTGTAATACACTTACCAAACCTTACCCTTTTCATATTTTGTTATATAGAACCTCACGTTTTATATAATTAAACCACGATATATAAAATAGGCAACCTCACCTCATGCACCTTCAATTATATATAAAACTCTTTTATATATGAAAATACCGTCATTCAACCTTTTTAAACCATATATAATAATCCCAACTTTACATATTATAAACCTTTGTTAAACACGCGCTTAACCTTAGCCCCGGTCCCACCATCTTTTTGCCCGCAATTTTCAATCAAATCGGGACCCTTCACTCCAATACTCCAGATCCAATGGCGTGAAATCAATATCGCGCAGAAAAATAAAATGCCCGTTCCAACACCAATCGAGCGCGAAATAGGCTGTTTTGTCAAATCCACCCCCCGCGACCTGTCAATTTTCTGTTGGATCGCATTTGTTTTGGTAAAAAAAACTTACTGCTTGAACCCAACGTGAAAACCAACGTCAGTTTCGCATTTCAAAATCCAAACCGCTCTCGCGAGTTGAGAGGACATGTAGTTAATGTGTCTACGATAAACAAAAATCAAAGTAAAACCTTTTGTTAGACCATTTTGTATGATTATTTGCGTGTTCCGAACTGTAAAAAAACCTCTTCCTGACTGAGAAAAACCCTTTTGATCAAAATTATTGACTTATACCCAGAGAAAGTCAAAATTGACCATAGACTCCCCATTGAAGACCATTAAATCCAGTCGACTGCACCAGCTATCCAGACCAGACTTCAAATTCAACCGCAATTTCCTCAGAACCCTTCAAGTAACCAAATACATGCGTTCAAAGGTATTTTTTGACCAATCAAAGCCTATAGTTTCAAAGTTTAGACCCATAATCACAGAACCAGGTTTTCAATTAAGGGTTTTGACCAAATAAATTACCTAAAAAGCCCGAAAAAGAGGCCAAACTCGAGCTAATTTTTCCCAGAAATTTCCGAGTCCAAAAGAAGCACTTGTTTAGCCAATTTCCTCAAATTGTGACCTCTGAAGATTAATTTCACATAGAGAAAAGAGTTTAAAGATTTCAGATATCCTAAAACCGATTTTTTCAGCCAATTTATTCAGCAAACCCTCATTTTCTGTCTCATTCCAGTTATATATCCTCTGATAAAGAAAATTCACTCTTGAAAATGGTTTAAGCTTGTAGTTGTTAGTCCAAAATGACCAAAAAGAAAATCACAACTAAACTTGGAGGTTCTAAACCAACCAAGCCTGGGGGATCCAAACCTCCTAAACCTGTAACACCTAAAGATGTTAAAGCTACTCAAGCCCTCACTACTAAATCCACTGCGTCAGTAAATCCTCTCCAGCCACCTGTAGTTGTTGAAGAAACCCTTCCATTGACGAGAAAAGCTAGCACCAAAGGAACCACTGGCAACAGTAGTGCTAGTGATTTCAACTACTACTTCAAACACAGATTCTTCTACAACACAGGTCGAATCAACAGATGGAGCAGGTCAAATTATTAAGGCTATCAAAGAAATGTCCTTGAAAACTAATGAGATCAATAGCCTAAAGAAGGTAATTGAAAATATTGAATCCACAAATAAGTTAGCTCAAGTAAATGCTAAAACCCATGAGCAGAAGGCAATTAGACTTGGAGAGAAAATCAAGGGCTTACAAAAAGAGCTAACATTCACTGAAAAAATTTCATTTGTCAAGAATCATTTATGGACAAACAAAATTGAGGTCATTCACACTCAATGGCTTTCAATTCAGATTATATATGAACAAAGAGACTTATTTTTAGTAGCACAGACAAAGATTCAGAAGAATAAGGATGAGTTAATTGATAAGCTAGCTCAGGCTTTAAAACTCATCACATTCTTGAATAGCAAGAACAGAGCAGAATTGGAAGAGTTACAGATACTGGATAGAACAGAGACCATTTTATAGATTAAAAAGATAGTAACAAAGAAAATTTTGATGAAATACCTCGAAGAGAAGTTTGAAACCATGAACATTTCCATAACAAAGTTTATGGTGAAATATACAAATTTGAGATAGAAGGGCTTGCCAGATATTCATGTCTTCAATGAAAAACTAATGCCCCAAAAAGATTATGATAACAAAATCAGAGAATTTGCCAAGGAGCAAGTCAGTAAACCATTGCCACAAGGCACTCCTACAGGTAAAGTCCTCCTTCAACACTTTGAATATTTGTTCTTTCTTCAACATGAAATCAAACATCTTTTTGTGTTCAAACCCAATTTTGCTAAATACATGGAGGCAGATGAGAAATTTAGAAAAATGAAGAATGTCAAAATTCCCAGTGAAGAACAGTGGCAAGAATTTACAGATTTAATGTGAAAAGTAGAGGTAAAACAGTGAAGAAATTACCTTGAAAACAGTCAAGAAGAAATAGTGAAGAAAAAGAATAGTCTGCTGATTTTTACTGCAAAAAGAAATATTTCTTACAAGAGTAAAACAATTGAAATATCAGTCAAAAGTGTATTAGAGTTAAATGGCAGCGTTAAAGAGTATCAGATGAAAGAGTATCAACCAAGGAAACTCAAATGAAGATATTTTCTAGCAGCCAACAAAGCAGGACAACTAATCACTCAAAAGCTCCTTGATTAGATAAAGTAGTTCTATTTATTTTGGATAAGAGGACAACTTGCTGATTTGTTAAGCAGATGTCACTATTATTTTGTAAAGATATTTTGTGTTTCCTAAAGATATTCCTAGATGTCTCCTAGGATATTTGTAATTACATTTTGTATAAATACTTCAACATTTGAAGTATTGAGTGTGGAATAAAATTGCTAGACTTTACTATAGACTTTTTGCTGAAACATTGGAGGCTATTATGTGTTGATTTCAAAGTAGAAGACTGGACAAAGCTAAACTGGCATCATAATTTAGGATCCTTGTGATAAGCTGATGAGTGAAGTACTTTCTTCTTGTCATTGTTTTCTTTCTTGAGTTTCATGCAATTCATTATATATGTTTGTTATATCTTAATGAGTAACTAGGAATATTACTACAGGCTAGTCCTATACTCCCTGTTTTTAACTAGTTACCATTTGAATGTTTTTTGCTAATTTCTGGTGTTATGAATTCTTAGTTACTCCTACTCTCGTTTGACCCCTGCCTCCTTCTTCCATTTTCTAGATAAAATGATCCTTCATAGACCTTTATCCAGATCATACCATTTCACCAAAAAACATTTGTCCAAATCTCTGAGGGTTATCTATCTTGCCCTGAATACATTTGTACCTTTTTGGCCTTGACTTATAATGCTGCTAGCTAGATTTAGACTCCATAGCCCAATGGACAAGTATATTTCTTTCTAGTTTATCTCTAATTGATTTTTTTTCCACCAAAACCTTTAAAAACAAAACCAATTGTTCTATCATAGCTAGCCTAAAAACATAAAAAAAAGAAGAAGATAAATCTTAAAGAGAGAGCCCTCTCTGAATTCTAGGAAGGCTAGATCCTAGGATTTGAAGTAGGTTTGTGGTTACCTCTAGTTTTCTTAGACTAAATACTCAAATCCCAAAACTTATGAAATTACTAGAGTGATAACATACTGGCGACCATACTAGGGACTTAACCAATCTCCAGTCTTAAATTTAGTCTTAAAGGAAGATCTTTCAATTATATTTTTACTTTAAGATTATTTTTATAGGTTGTGGGTATTCAAAATAATCATTCTGGATTCTAGGAAAACCTAATATACTAGGTCTAACCCGGATCCTAAGCCTGTAGTTATAGTAGATAACCCAGAACAGATTGGAAAAAAGAAAAAACAAATTGTCAATTTAGAAACTAAAGTACCATTAAGAAAAGCCAATTCTTTACCCAAATAATTAGTGAGTTTTAATGATATTGATTTTGATCTAAAGTTTGAATATTCATTGTTTAAAACCAAATCTGAAACTGATTTGAAAAATACTGTTATAGATCCTGTTTTCCTTTCATTTTTGAATGCAAAATAGAAAAATATCTTAGTAGGAACGAAGTCAAATAAATTTGAATATCAAAATACAGTTGAAAAAATTAATGTTTCATTGATTAAAGATATCAATGAAGCTATTGAATTAGCTCATTTATTGTCTTATATAAAACCTCCAGTTTCTCAATTACACACAACAATAATACCAACAACAGATTCATCTCACTAGAAAATTTGGCGCAATTTCCAACGGCTAAATCGTCACTATTCCGACACATAGTCGTCGTAAGAGCAACATTTCGAGGACGGAAAAAACGTGGTTTGCCATACCGTCGCAATTCCGACGCACTTACAAAGTGTTGCACTACCGACATTTTTTCCGTCGCTTCCAAACAAGTGTCGCTCTTCTGACGTTTCCCAAACCGTCGCGCTTCCGACGTTTGTAAATTTTTGCAATTCCAACGAAATGTGGTATGACGTTTTGAACATCGCTCTTCTGACATTTGTAAACTGTCACAATTCCGACGAAATGTGGTCCGAAGTTTTGGACGTCGCTCTTCCGACGTTTGTAAACGGTCGCAATTCCGACGAAATGTGGTTCGACGTTTTGAACGTCGCTCTTCCGACGTTTGTAAACTGTCGCAATTCCGAAGAAATGTGGTCCGATGTTTTTAAGCTGTCGCAATTCCGACGCTTACAAGGCATCGGTATATCAACGACGGGTTCAATTTAAAAAAAAAAATGAAACTTTAAAACATGACAGTAAATCTCCAATATTTGTTATGAATTGTGGGCGTTCCAACGACCGTGAAATATTAATATAAGAAACCACGCCGCAACGCTTTGAATATAAACAATCATTTTTTTTTTCACAAGAGAAAAAACGTTGTTTTGAATATATTTAATGAAGTAAAAAAGTCCATGAAGTCATTACATTTTCACATCTGAAGATTGGAACCCAAATATCCATCCAGAAAAGTGGAAGTCCCACCCCAGACAATGATAGAAAAATACCCCATGTCACATACAGGGACATGATATAAAACCCAGTAACGGTCCACATGGAGATTATCTACAAATCTGAGAAAGCATCCAAATATGCCCGAGGCATCTATAAGAAAGTGAAATAGCGGTATGTAGAATAGTAAAGCAACAGATAGAGTACCAACGTCCATTGTTCCAAATACAAATTAAAGTACCCAAAATCCTTGAACAGAGAAAAACGCTAATCATGTGAGGAGTGTGATATGTCCAAAATATAAAAATACCATCATACCATATCAATAAACCAGCAACATAGACCAACATCGCTAGTTTTGAAGGCAGAGTGATAAACATTAATCATTTTTTTTCACAAGAGAAAAAACGTTGTTTTGAATATGTTATATGAAGTAAAACAGTCCATGAAGTCATTACATTTTCACATCTGAAGATTGGAACCCAAATATCCATCCAGAAAAGTGGAAGTCCCACCCCAGACAATGATAGAAAAATACCCCATGTCACATACAGGGACATGATATAAAACCCAGTAACAGTCCACATGGAGATTATCGACAATCTGAGAAAGCATCCAAATATGCCGGAGGCATCTATAAGAAAGTGAAATAGCAGTATGTAGAATAGTAAAGCAACAGATAGAGTACCGACGTTCATTGTTCCAAATACAAATTAAAGTACCCAAAATCCTGCAACAGAGAAAAATGCTAATCATGTGAGGAGTGTGATATGTCCAAAATATAAAAAGACCATCGGACCATATCAATAAACCAGCAACATAGACCAACATCGCTAGTTTTGAAGGCAGAGTGATAAACATTAATCATTTTTTTTTCACAAGAGAAAAAACGTTGTTTTGAATATATTATATGAAGTAAAACAGTCCATGAAGTCCTTACATTTTCACATCTGAAGATTGGAACCCAAATATCCATCCAGAAAAGTGGAAGTCCCACCCCAGACAATGATAGAAAAATACCCCATGTCACATACAGGGACATGATATAAAACCCAGTAACGGTCCACATGGAGATTATCGACAATCTGAGAAAGCATCCAAATATGCCCGAGGCATCTATAAGAATGTGAAATAGCAGTATGTAGAATAGTAAAGCAACAGATAGAGTACCGACGTCCATTGTTCCAAATACAAATTAAAGTACCCAAAATCCTTGAACAGAGAAAAACGCTAATCATGTGAGGAGTGTGATATGTCCAAAATATAAAAAGACCATAAGACCATATCAATAAACCAGCAACATAGACCAACATCGCTAGTTTTGAAGGCAGAGTGATAAACATTAATCATTTTTTTTCACAAGAGAAAAAACATTGTTTTGAATATATTATATGAAGTAAAACACTCCATGAAGTCATTACATTTTCACATCTGAAGATTGGAACCCAAATATCCATCCAGAAAAGTGGAAGTCCCACCCTAGACAATGATAGAAAAATACCCCATGTCACATACAGGGAAATGATATAAAACCAAGTAACGATCCACATGGAGATTATCACCAATCTGAGAAAGCATCCAAATATGCCCGAGGCATCTATAAGAAAGTGAAATAGCAGTATGTAGAATAGTAAAACAACAGATAGAGTACCGACGTCCATTGTTCCAAATAAAAATTAAAGTACCCAAAATCCCTGAACAGAGAAAAATGCTAATCACGTGAGGAGTGTGATATGTCCAAAATATAAAAAGACCATCAGACCATATCAATAAACCAGCAACATAGACCAGCATCGCTAGTTTTGAAGGCAGAGTGATAACCTGTCAGCACATAAAATAGTATCATAAAGCGGATACAGGAAATGTACAGAGACATGTACTGTTGATATACGCCTCACACAAAAAGCATCCATGATAGAGCAAAAATATGTATAAACCCAGGGTTGATTGTATGTTCTGGCTCGCTTGTTCCCGAAAATAAAAACCATCTGTAGAAACCCAGGCTCTCTTGTAAGATCAGGCTCGCTTGATTCCAAAATTGGTAACCATCTGTTGCATCCGAGATGTAAGGTTCAGGCTCGCTTGTTTCCATTAGTAGCTCGCTACAGCATCCACCCTGTTCATAGCAAAAAGGTTCCTGTAGATATACAGAGAAAGAGTATAATACGTAGACCATATAAACATGGCTCTGTATTTCAAAAAACAGGTTTAAAATAGAAACAGGGCAACATTTTTTTTGTCCAATTGTTATGAACATAATTCGACCATGAAATATTAATATAATAAACCACCCCGCAGTGCTTCGACTATAAACAATCATATAAACATGGATTTGTATTTCAAAAAATAGGTTTAAAATAGAAACAGGGAACATTTTTTTTCTAAGTAAAGTTAATCTATTAACAGTGGTAATAAAATTACACCGAAGTAAAAAACATTGCCCAGACTCATGGAAAATTTGTCATCAAAAAATCAAAAAATTAAGAAGACTGCCCTCATACGGGGAAACTAGTCTTGAACATTTACAAAATTCAAAAATATTACAGAGGTCCAGCACAGTAATATAATCTAAAACATGCCCAATTAAGTGGGCTTGCGAAGAAAGAAAACCAAATTAACCAAAATACTCCTCCAGTGGTTCCTCCACGATTCGGCACCATCCTTCGGAAGGTCCAGGATCGCTAGGTGCTATCTCCACATTCATGCCACGGCTCCCCTCCTGAAGGCCCGAATTCTGGCCGGCTTTTTCTGAGCTCAGACCCGCTGGACGGGTGCATTGTTCCTCTATTTGGGCCTCCTCGGGGAAAACCACAGTGACTGAAGCTGTGATTCATGGGAAGTTCAGAGAGAAATTAAAGGAAAAAACCACAGTGCGCATTGTGGGAGAAGGTGAACTAGCGGTGGGGAAATGAGGAGCAGGGGAATCCATACTGTGGCCAGATCCTACAACTCGACCCCGCCCACTCCGAGTGTTTGGATAGCGACCTACGTAATAATCACTAGACTGGGAAGATGACTCAGTTGAGGGGCTGGAGGGAGCGCGCAGGGGTTGACCTCTAGTGCTCCCCCCGCGGCAACGCATCCTTTGACGCAGGCGAGGCATGGGTGAAGTCTCAGCAGTGGGCACAAGAGGAGACGGAGAAGCAGAATTCCAAGAAACAGAGGAAGATAGACATAGACTAGACCGAGAGAAATGCAGATATGCAGCAAGGTCTAAGCAGCAGTTCAGCTGGCCACTTCTCTTTCTCATCAGAGTGAGCAGGCAGTGTAACCCAGCAACCGGCTTTTCTGAAAAACCATAGCGAAACACCATTTTATCTACCCAACTACAATGCAATCGAAGGACGCCCGTCATAATTAATCTCTGATCATTAATGAGAGCCGAAGGCCGGATCATATTGGAGCATGCGAAATCGCTAACAGGAGTGGAGGTCCGATCTTGAACAGTGTTAAAACTTAATTAATACGGATTTGATGTGAAAACCTTGGAACTTAATTGAACAACGTTAAAACTTAATGCGATTGATATGAAATTACCACATCCATATCCCATTGCCTTAAACGCCATCGAATGCACCCGCAACTGAGAGCAGGGCAAGTTTTGAATAAGGACACGTGGCAGAAATTGATTGGAGCAGATCTTTGTTTGGGCCACTCGCGCAGTGGAAATCCAGACCCGAAAAAGATTAGGGTGAATTTGATAAGAAATTCGCGTCACAAATCTCCCTCTGTATGCCAGCCCAACTTCGGACCCGAAAAATATTAGGGCGGAATTCATTTGGTTTTCGCGTCACAAAATTGGCCGACGTCAACAGGCTATTTTGGAACGCGAATTTGGTTTGAATTATGGTTTATCGTTGTTTGAAGTCCGGCGGGCTCGACTTAAGAACAATTTTGTTTGATCCCATCTTATAAAATTTGTGTTGGTTTTCTTTGATAATACACATATTTATAATAAATCATGGGAATAGCACACTAAACATGTGGAAAAGTTATATAAATTATTGAGAACAATCATTTTTATGTAAAAATATCCAAATGTGCTTTTGGGAAATAAGAATTCGAGTATTTGGTTCATATTGTTTTAAAGGAAGGAGTAAAGTTGGAGCCTCAAAAGATGCAAGCTATTACAAAATGACCTATTCCTAAGAAAATCAAGGTTCTTAGAAGATTTTTTAGACTTACATGATATTATTGATCATTTGTTAAAAATTATGCATGCATTTCAAGTCCACTCACATATCTCTTGAAGAAAATATCATTTATATGGAATGATGAGGCTACTTTGGCATTCTCTCTTTTAATGGATGCCATGTCTTCTACACCAACATCGGTTGTACCTACTTTTGGTAAAACATTCATAGTAGAGTGTGAGGCACTAGGACAAGGAATTTACGTAACATTAACACAATAAGGGATATCATTGGCTTTTAAAAGCAAGGAATTCAAAGAAAATATTTGGTGAAATCTACGTATGAAAAATAAATGGAAGCAATATTACATGCAATAAAAAATGGGGATAGTATATCATTGGGAGGTACTTGAAAGTCAAGATATACCATGATAGCATAAAGTATTTTTTGAAGCTATGGATTTCATTGGAAGATTAACAAAAATGAGGAGAAAAAATGCAAAGTTTTAATTTTAAGATAATCTGCAAAAAGGGTAAGGAAAATTTAGTACATGATGCTCTTTCTAAAATAGAAGAGGCCTCAAATTTATATCCAATTACATTTTCTATTCCTAGGTGGCTAGAAGAAGCTTGCCATAATGGAAAAATGACAATAGTTCTAAACAAAAACTAAAATTTATAAAGGATGGGATGAACTCTATGGAGCATTGGGAGTGAAAGAGAGATATACTTTGGTGCAAATGTAGAATATTTTTATGCACGCAAGCATATTTGAATAAAAAATATTAAGGGAGTCCCATGTCTCTCTGATGGTAGGACGCAGGGTTCCTTAAAACATCTCAAAGGATCAAAAAATATATTTTTGGAAGGAATGAAGAAAGATATTCAAAATTTTGTGAGAGAAGGTCAGGTTTGCATAATAAATAAAAGAGAGATAGTAAAATCTCTAGGGTTACTTCAACCATTCCACATACATATTCAAAGACTAGAAGATATATCAATAGACTTTATTACAGGGTTACTGAAATATAAAGGTAAGTATTACATTTTTGTGGTCATTTATATAGACAAATTTTGTAGAATTTTTTTGTAGAGCTCAAAGTACATAAACAACAAGCCAAGTGGCAGAAGTGTCCGTGAAAGAAATTCATAGTCTTCATGGTTTTCCTAAAGTAATAGTAACAAGAAACTTTTGGAAATAATTATTTAATATGAGTGGAGAAACACTAGCTTCCATGAGTTCTACATATGAAACACAATCAAATGATCAAACAAAAATAGTTAACAAATGTTTTTAAGGTTATCTACAATGTTACTCTTTAGAAAATAAATCTTAATGGATGAAGTGGGTTCGTCAAGGAAGAATGGTAATATGATACTACCTATCACACATCTACTAAAATTTACCCATTTAAGGCCCTTTATGGATATCCAACTCCTAGTATCTCATACTTTTTGCAAGATAAGTCCAAAGTATAGGAAACAGAGTCACATATGGAAAATACTAAAGAAACTTTGAAAAGTATTATGGAAAACCTTCAAATGACATGAAACATGATAAAACAACAAGGGGAACAACATTGAAGTGAAAGATAATTTGAGGAGGGTAATTGGGTATTTTTTAGATTATAGCATTATAAGCAATCTTCATTCAAGAAAAAAAAGAATAAAGAATTAGCTCAAAATTGAAAACTGTTATGGCCCTAAATAATTATTCATAGGATTGCACAAGTGGTATAGAAGTTATATTTTCCTTCTTCTTGCATTCATAAGGTTTTCATGTATCTTGCCTAAAAAAGGTTTTGGGAAAAAATATGCCAATGTAAATAGAACTTCCAAAATTAGATGAAGAATGAAAGTTGATTCTTGAACCAAAAAAAGTTATAGATAAACATTCTATATCTCTTTGACATATAACCATTATGAAGTACCTAATCAAGTGGAAGAATATTCCTCTAGAAGAAGGTACATGGTAAAATGATCAATTCGTGATGAAATACCCACGGCTAAAGGGTTCGTTTGAAGTTTTGACAAAGTTTTTGTTATATGTTTTATATAACGCGCAGCGGAATAGTTTTATTGTTTGTTAAGGTCCCACACAGTGATCAAATTTGAAGGGAAGGTCCGAATTTCAATTAGAAGGGCATATATCTATGTCGCCCTTCCATAATGAAAAGCTTAAAAAAAAAACTTTTCAATTGGCCACAATAAATTATTTTTACATTTCATTTTCAGAAAGACAAAACCATCAATCTTTATATTAATAAAAGACTGTTACATATACAACAATGAAGAAGGCTCCATATTTCATTGCTTAAATATCTCATTGGCAATGTCAACATAAGTCTTGAAGACACTATTATAAGAATTTGGATACATACCACCGGGATATAGGAGATTCTTATGTGTCAGATTGTGTAATGCAATTTTGACTTTGTCTCACAAGGAGCAATAGCATGGAAGTCTGGATTTTTCTTATAGAACTTTTTTATTATTATTTGAAACGTTGTTTATAAATATGAAGACAACAATGAAATTATGAGCATGGTGGACAATTAGTCAAGCTCATGATGCCAAACCATGATGATGTAAGTTTGGAATTTAACATTTTTACATGTTAAAGACAAATACTCAAAATCACTGACAACTTAGTATGCCATAATTAATAATCATTCCCTGTTCACTTTTGTTAATAGGTTTATGTCACACGATGATCTCTCTTCTCTGGCATTTAGTTGTATTGAAGATCACTATTCTAGGAATAAGGAGTTATTTTCTCCAAAAATAACCCTAGCCAAAAATTGACAATGCATCAAGGATATATTTCTATGCATCATAAGTACATATGTTGTACTTCTAAATCATGTCTTGGAAGTGGTTGTTTTGCTAGAAATTATTCACCAGTTGGTTTCATACCAAAGTCTTTTTCTCATTTTCAGCATCCAATACATGAAAAAGATAATGGTTTAAAACAACATAAATATTTGAAATTTTGCAAGAATTGTCTGGCACACTTTGAATATGAATTTTGAAGTCAAGTGCATGATGCTGTGTAGGATCAAGTGTCATTTTGAATACCAAATGTTTCACAAGAAACTTCTCAACATGCTACCCTGCAGTAAGGATTAAATGACAATATTGCATCAGCTATTTCCATAATAAAAGTGCACCTCGGCCATAAGACTAAACAACTACAAATGTTGTAGATCTAACAAGACCACACAATCAAATGTATTCCACAAGGCCAATACTATATGAAAAATGAAAAGGAGTTTGCAACCAAAAATTCCCATAGGCAACTAATTCAATTAGATACACCAAACCATCAACAAAAAGGAAAACCAGCCTACTCAAAAGGCAAGCGTTTACCTCCTTTGACAAAATTTTGAGTTCCGAAACAAGGGCCTTTATTGTCTTGTCAATGCCCCTAGTAATTTGAATGGGGTTTGCACCTCCTGCAAAAACCTAAACAAAAAGGTTTCATTTCAAATTATTTTCCACAAATTTAAGATACAAACATTTTCAGTTTTGTATTTCCTAACAAGCTCATAAATTTTGACAAAAGAACCAAATTTTTTTAATACCTAATAGCAATTTTTTCACTCAAAAACTATCTTAGACTCAACAAGCCCAACCCAAAACTAAAAAACCAAAAACCATAAGACCCTACAAAAATGAATAGATGATCTTAATCCAGTACTATCAACAAAAAGTTACCTTTACACCCTCACTTATTAAACCCTGTGCTGTTGAATTTTAACTTCAACTGCTGCAGAAGAAGGATGGATGCAACAGCAACTTTTTTTTTTGGAGGTTGCTTGCACGCCATCCAGAAATTTAATTCAGCATTTAAAATTCCTGCAAGTTTTTTTTTGTAGACAGCCGCAGCCATATTTCTGTACAGGATTGTATTTAAACACAACAACCAGCATTAACACAATTCACCAACCAGAAATTAAACAAACAGAAATATACCCCCCATTTTTGTAAATTCAAAAGGAGGACACATGGAGCATTAATATTTGATCGCATGAAATTGAAGGGAATCTGAAAACCTGAAAACCAGACCCAAATTTTTTATAAGGCACATTGGATTGAGAATTCGCATTACAAATTAGGCAGACGTCAGCATCCCATTTTGGAACGCGAATTTGGTTTGAAATTCAATCTATTCAGAATTTTGAAGTCCGACGGAAAGGGTTCTTTAATGTTTTGATAGTTTAATTTTATGTATGCTTTAATATATACATATGTTTTAAACATATGTTATATATATATCATATGAAAAATGAAAGGTGGGCCATATAATTTAGTTTTAAATTTTTTTTTTAAAAGAGGGTTTATTATAATATGTTTTATATGTTATGACATATAAAAATAAAAAGGACAAAAAAGCTTGGTATTTTTTTTTATAGGTAGTACGTAAATTTTTTATTACAGAGAAGTGTGTAAAAAGTGAAAGATTGAGTGTAACTTTTTAAGTGTGTATGCACAGCAGTGCGAAAGTGAAAAACACAACAGAGTGTTTTAGAGACAGAGTATGTTTGTTTTGAATAGACAGTGAGTTGGTTTTATGCACTGCATTTTGTAGCAGTCATAATTTTGTAATCCCTCTCAGTGAGGAAGAAGTGTAATATTTTTTTTTTGAGTTATTGAAGGGAATATAATTTTTTTTTCAAAGTATTGAAAATTTGTCTCCTGTCAAAGAAATTTTTATTTTCTCTGTGTTAGAGGATGGGAGATTTATTCTCCATTCATTGTTATAGAATTTTTCAATATTCCAACATGTGCAAGAACAACAGATGTTGTGGTTCCATCCCGAGCTAAATCATTTGTCTTTGCCGCAGCTTGCCTTACCAACTTGGCCCCAATATTTTCAACTAGGTCCTCTAATTCAACCAATAAAAAGGCCAAAACCATAGCATTGAGATACATTTCATTACATTGTCAATAAAAATAAAATTTGACTCAACCATAACCTTTTCCTTTTATTGTTGTGAAAAGATTTATGCATTACTCTAATGTGGCTAGTCCATAGGCCAAGTAGACCACTGGGTAACAAATATGTTTCCTTTCACCTTTGAGTTTTCAAATTATGCCTACCAAATCTAAGACATTTAAGAGGGGGAACTTATACAACGTTAAGAAGAAAACCAGAGCACACATCTACAAATTACCTCCTTAGCTACTGTCACACCATCATTAACTATTTTCGGAGAACCATGCTTACTCTCCAAGACAACAGTTTTCCCCTCGCCCCAAGGGTGACTCCAACAAGATCAGCAAGTTTGTTCACACCTCCTGCAAGCCAAATTGACAATGATTTCAGTAAGTGTGCAATTGAATGCCAGACCATATGCCAAAACAACCCTCCATGAAAAATTAAAATAACACATTAAAATCAAATATAAGTGGACAAGGAAAGATCCACCGCAGTGAAGTTTCACGTGCAGGTGACCTTCCTTTAAACATAATTTTTTCTCTGACCTGCAATTTTTTTGTCACCGAGCCATCCTTGTTGAAGTAAAACTCCTTTTCCATAGCTCTTGTATTAACTACCTTCTCTCTGTCGCGTAATCTCAGAGTCCCTCTTCTGCTTGAGCGATTAAAGGAAATGGGTGAAAAAACCGAAAGAGAAGACAATTGTCTGCCATAATTATCAAACATTGCACCCAACTTCTTCCCCTTTCCATTGTTACCCAATGAGGTAGATGTGGTAATTGTTGTCATACTGCCCAAAGCAGAGGCCATCTTCTCTTATGCTGAATATAGAATTACAAGATCTTCATATTAGTATGAACCTTAAAAAACATGACTCCCATTGCTAAAAACCACTTTTAAGTTGTAACATGCAAACTAAACAACTATCGCAACTTTTGGCAACTTCTGGAGCATTAAGAGAGAAAAAACCAAAGAGAAATACAACCACAATCCTCATTTTAATGAGACCGGACTATATATTTGCATTAAGATAATAGCAAGAAATCACGACTATATTAAGGCCAGCACAAAACAATCTTTAACTAGTGTCTCTCGCGGCCTTCAGGTTGCCATGCTAGAGGTTGCATATTTTTAATTTAAATTCTTGACCTCTCGTGCCGATCTATGAATGCATCCAATGGGATATCTACATCAAATGCTCCTTTATATCCCCAAAAACAAATTCCCTACTACAAGAGCACCAGTATTGATGGATCACCCAACACCATCCCACCCACTAGAAACGGTGAAAAAGGAAACCCGAGAAAACTTCTGAAATATCTCAAGATGACTATATGGGTGGTTCTTATGAATCAACCAACCATTCAGAACATGCTCATCAATCCAAACCATGAGTATTATGTGACGATATTCAAGCACGCACTAAATCGGATTTCTGAAGCTATGTTAGAGAAACCCTAAACTCTCACTGAAAATAGGTGAAATGTGGCAGCACAATAAAGTCGGATTCATCTTGGGAGTGGTAATGGGAGAAATAATAGTGAACAATAGGAAACATGCAGAGTTTCTTACAATCAAATAGATGAAAAAACACATACAAAAAACCTAGATAATAATCATGAACAAGCTTAATATTGAATTATGAACTGTAAAGGAACTTACAAAATGTGACATTACGAACCTGGTCAAGCGCACAAGCAAAAATATCTTAGACATGACCCTGGTTGACAAGTTGTATTGCTCATGATGCACGAGGATTTGTACCTGCACTGCCAAGTCAATCAAAATCCATCATTATCTATACAATAAATACAAGTAATTGATGTAGTATTTTTTACTCTAAGATGCATTCTTATGATAATGTTAGAACATATGTTGAAAATGTCAAAACATACCTGAATAAGCTCCTCTTCATTTCAAGAACAATTTATTGGAGTCGCATGAACTTGGACCAAGCCTCCCACGATCTGAAAGAGTAGCAACTAAGTCAACAGTAACTTTTTTGTTGCTACGCTGGATCGAGGGAGGTTTGCTCCAAGATTAAATCGCTCCAATAAATTATTCTCTACTAAACAAGGCCAACCACGTGAAGGTGGAAGCTCTTATGGCCCCTCCCCCCCGCCCTCACATCACTCTCAATTCCCCAATACCCAATCTATATTTCATTTTTTACTTTCATGAGCATAAAAAAAAAATATTCAATAACTAATAAAAAAACAATTCAACAAAAAGTATGCAAGGAACATTGCAATTAATGCTTGACTTAAAAATAGTATGATAAATGAGTTTTTATATAACAAAAAAAATGTTCTAAGTATGGTAACATTTGTCTTATAATAATACAATATTTTACATTATCAAATTTTCTTTTTCTTCTTCCTATTTCTAAAGCTCCTAATTACATCATCAATATCATCGTGCTCTGCTCCTGTTTCATGCCTTTCGACCCGCACTCGCTAACCCAGCTGCCTCCAGAACACGATAATCGGTCTCATCCAGTGACGGGGCATCGCCTACAAAAACAGATAATATTAAATTTTAATTGTCAGTTTTTAAATATCATTGAACTAGTTCGGTAATATTAATAAAAAAAGTTGCAATGAGATTATTTACCTGGTGCACCAGTTGTCGCCGTTGACCTAGTTGCATAGTTACGATGTCTGGTCTCATCCAGTGACGGGGCATCGCCTACAAAAATAGATAATATTAAATTTTAATTGTCATTTTTTAAATATCATGGAACTAGTTCGGTAATATTAATAAAAAAAATTGCAATGAATTATTTACCTGGTGCACCAATTGTTGCCATTGGGACTGTTGCCCTGTCTTCCTCTCTAGTGGTAATATCCTCAAGGGAAACATTCTCTGTCATTTAAACAAAAAAACGTTATAAGGACAACCATCAAGGTATAATTAGAAAAAATTATAAGTGGAAATTAATTACCGTCACATCCCTCATTGATAGTAGCATTGTCGGCTTGGTCCCCACTACAATGATCAGGTTACATGTGAGGATCATCTACATCTGGCTCTAAAACTAGGTTATTTGCCTCGTCGGTAGTGTTGCTCCCCTGATTTAAACAAAGTTTTTAGACATTAAATTTATGGACGAAAACAAACATATTGAAAGGTTAATGTTTTACCTTATCAGGCATTCTGGATCTTGGGACTTGCCCCAAGCTTCTGCGACGTTCAACTACAGCTTGATAGCCGAAATGGAAAGCGATATTTTTATCTTCCTCTGTAGTTTCTGTTCCGAAGTCATCACCCTACATTACATATGATTGTGTATTTTTAATCATATTTGATAGAATTACAAAAACGTTGGAAGGCGATACAATTAATTATAAGATGTTTAGCTACTTAATTACAATTCTTGCGGCTAATTTCAAGTAGCCGCCCTGGCCTAGCTTGTGATGGCCCTTTTTTTCAATCCTAGCTTTGGTTGCCTTCGAGGTGTCAGGCAACCTAGCATCAAAATATTGAAGTCAGATATGACGTAGCACAATTTTATTTTAGACATAGAGAAAATTAAAGCTATTGAATTAAAGTTGTAATTTACCTTGCGGGTCCAGTTGGCATTTTTCCTTCTTTCTTTGCCCTTTTCTCTTTTCCGTCATGGATGAGTGCTCTCCACTCACTCTCTGAAACTGCGAGAGGACGCTCATATCTAGGGTTAAATTGAAATTGCGTCCTATAGGTGTCCCTGGTATATTTCAAATATTTGCCGGCTACCTGAGCCACCGCTTTTCTATCAAATGTGCCGACCCCAAAAAGGGCTTCTAGATAATCTAAAAGTTCTTTTTTCAGGTTGGAATTCTGGGAATTCCACCCTGTACGTATGGTTGGGCCAAAAATTGCCAACGCATGGCTCTCCAGAATCCTGTAGAACTCATTGTTTCCTACACAGAATAAAACCAAAAGAAAAAGAAGATATTATCATTAATTTAAAAATAAAAATAATGATAAATATGTTTTAGATAAAGTACATGAAATAGTTAAAATATTAAAATTTACCTGGGAGTTGTACGTGCTTTATAGGGACACCTTCATCGTTCACCAACAATGTGCCATTAATGGTCTCTGTGGAGCTGACACGTGTAGCTCCAGGAAACACAATAATGTAGTTGGCCATATCAGCCTCATCATTGCCAACACGTTCAGCGGTTGGCTTGGTGTCTGCTTGGGCAGGGTGTGTTTCTTGGATGGCACCTAAAGGAGTAGAAGGTGTACGAGAGGGTTGTTGGGCAATCTATTGCCCTTGTGTCACACTACCACCAACACCGGGTTCATAAAGTGCAAGAAAATGCTACATACAAAAGAACTTTTTGTTAGTTTAGTCAATGTAAAAATTAAATATCAAACTATCACAATTCATCTCATGCAGAAAAAAAAAAATATCCTTTTGAATTTTTATTATTACCTGATATGTTTCTAGCTAGCTCATAAGTTGTTTTATCCTCTCTTCTGTTTCAGGTGTTTGAGGCACACCTATCAAAGTATTAAATTCTGACCTTTCATCTCATGCCTTTTTTCGCAACAAGAACACTAGAGATAGGGATGAAGAAAGCTCTTCCTCAAAGAGGGAATCGTCAGGCGTACCATGGCTAGGTGTCTGCATATTTGAACAAAATTAATATTATTTCAATTATGTAAATAACTAAAATACCTGAAGATAGAGCAATGCTGGCACTTTACATGTTCTTCCGTTGGCCTCTTTTCGCGATCATCCCGTCTCGGGGTTGTTCCTGTACTGCCCTGATCAATCTGCCACATTGCAATAAAATTATAAATGTAAAAACTTGAAAACAATATCTAACTTGAAAACACAAAATGAAAACTGAAATAATTTCTAATAAGACACCGGAAGACAAATTTAGAGTTTCAAATATTCCTTGCATTGAATTCAGTCCTGGAAACATGTCATTGCACATTAAGGCACCCAAACAAGAGACAAGTTGACAATGAAGACCTTATTGAATATATTGTTGGAGCAACTTCTATTAAACTTGTTGTGAAGACCTTGAGGACATTTTTGGAGCAACATTGTTGAAGCTGATGGTATAACATTGTTGGAGACGATCTTGAAGGGCCTTGAAGTGAAGCTTTTGGAGCAACTATTAAAAAATCCTTAGAGCATTTAAGTAAGGCACTTTCTATCTTCCATCACCTTTTTCCTTTCAATATCATTTAAATGATTTTGTTGATATTTAATGTTTGAAATCACGTTATAATTCCTTTATTATATGTGTTTGGGGACTTTCCCTTTGAAATTACCCAAAAATACCCTGGCAATTTTATCTTCAGGATCCATTTCTGACCCTATTGTTCAATATTTTGATTGATAGTAGTAAAAATAGAGAGTTAGGGGGCTCTTGAATTGGTTTTGTTGGGCCATTATATCCCTAACATCTACTAGGGAGAACCCCCCTTGAGTTGGAGGAGAGCTAGCCCGAAGTGAAAAGAGGTTGGCGAGGTGACAATGGGGCTATTGAATTACACATGGTATCACACTTTAGCTTTAGGACTTTATCTTGAGAAGTGCGAGATTTTGCTATATCAATTCTCAAATCGTTTACAACACTATTGTTAAGAACTAATAAGAAGTGATGTTGAGGGGTTTTTGGGTATAAGAAACAATACCATTTAAAAACTAGGGTTCTCAGTCCTTGGCATTCCTTCACCTGGGTCTAGGGGCACACTAGAATAATTTCACACTAAACCATGCAAACTTAAAAGTAACTTAACAGATCCATAAAGTAATAATAATCATAATTCCTAATTTCCTATCGTACGATATGATGCAAATTATTCAAACATGAAGCAATGAAGACATGCAATGTCTGAATTTCAAGATTGATGAACCAATACAAGAAGTTAGAAACTACAACTTTGATTCAATACTCTGTGTCCTAACTCTAGGAAGGAATCTAGTTTGTAGTACAGAACATGCATCGTGTATTATCAATTCTTAATTGAAAACAACTAAAGGACATCTACCTCATCAATTCCTTCCCATTTTGTGTTTTTATGTTATATTCCTTATAAAAGTGTCAAATTTCTCTCAAAGTAAGCAACCACTAAATAAAATAAAAAATAGTTGAGATATGATTAAAAAATGGTCATTTATTTCTTGAAAGGATCTTCACAATTTCTTTGGTTGTTTTTCATCTCAAGAAACAAGAAATGACCTAAGAAACTATCGTGATGTAATATAAGAAACAAAATGGTGCAATGGCCATTTTCAAAGCCAAATGATGTCCATTGAGGACATGGCCTTTATTTGGTTCCTGTTTCATAGGAGTTTCGGGTAGAAATGGAACTTTGTTGTACCATTTCCAGTAGTAAAAAGGGAAAACCTTCTTTTTCCATGGGAAATAATTTACCTTTCCTTTTTCAAGATAATCTAAATCAAAAAAAATATGAACTATACTGCACACATTCTTGGATAATGTGAAAGTGGAAAAGGAATACCCTACACAAGTGATGCAAACATGTACATTTGAACACTAATAGATTTTTGTAGTTGAAATGCAATGCCTGTTTTCATTTAAATGTAGGGTTTTTAAAGCAGGGAGAAATAATGGTCGCCAAATTAATAAGCGTTTCTTTGGGAAAAATTTAAATCTTATATTGGGTGATGAAGATAATAGAGGGTATTGAATCTTGATTCTTGACATCTAGAGAGAACCCTATAGCCTAACACAATCCAATGGAATTGACCAAAAAAACCCAAATAGAGTCAACCCTACTATAGGAGGAAGGGCCTGCAGTAAAAACTTACCATTTTGCAAGAGTTGAGGGCGAATTCTGTTTTGAAAGAGCTGAGGGCGAATGCTGTTCTGCAAGAGCTAAGGGCGAATGTAGGGCAAATGCCATTTTGCAAGAGCTCAGGGTGAATGCTGAGGGCAAATGCTGTTCTGCAAGAGCTTAGGGTGAATGCTGAGGGCAAATGCTATTCTGCAAGAGCTCAGGGCGAATGCTGAGGGTGAATGATGTTCTGCAAGAGCTGAGGGCGAATGCTGAGGGAAAATGTTGTTCTGCAAGAGCTGAGGGCGAATGTTGTTCTGCAAGAGTGGAGGGCGAATGCGCGCGTGATATCAGATGTTAATGTAGTTATTGCGACGGATATAAGTTTCGTATTTTTAATAAAATCATTTTTTTGTAGCGCGCATATAAGTTTCATATTTTTATGTAGCAGGCATATAAGTGTCATTATACTGACGACGGTAAAAGCGTTGCTATTGCGACGGATGCCTCCAAATGTCGCAATTGCGACATTTAGACATTGTGTAGCACTTGCGACGTTTGGAGGCAGTCGTCGCAATAGCGACGCTTTGGGGCATAGTTTTGCAATTGCGACGTCTTCCTCCAAACATTACAATTGCGACACTTTTTCTAAGTGTCGATATTGTGACACTTTTCTATAAACGTCGGTATAGCGACGGTTTCGAGCGGGATTGAAAAAATTTGGGGAAATTTCCGACATTTGGTCAAAATCATCGGAACCAAGTGTCGGAATTTCCCCCCAAATGTACAAGTGTCTTTATATGTTGTCACTTCATTTATAGATACTTTTGCAAGTTCATCTACAGACCATATCATTCCTAAGTCTCCTTTGCAGTCTAGGATATTATTTCCTTCATCCACTCAATCCACTGCATCCACTACTTTGCAATCAGATTTTATAAGCACCATATCTTTATTTCCCAGCAATTCCATTTACATACCATCTTCATTCCCCAGCTCTTCAACTGCAGTTCTTAGTTCATCAGCTACCATATCCAACACTACCCCTATGATTACTATTATACCTCCCAGCTCAGCAAAGCTTCAAGCCATGGCTGCTAGGTATGCTCCCCTTGTTTTACCCCAAAACCTCCATGATATGCCTCAAGATTACCAAAAAAATGTACCACTATTTGATGGCCTTTCACGATATACTGATCAACAACATGTAACTAAGAAGACAAATTACTGTGAAATTTATGAAATTGATGAGTCAGATGTCCAGATGAGGTTATTTGCCCAAATTTTGATATGAGAAGTTAAAAAATGGTTTAAAAATTTCGCTGCTGGTAGTATAGTTGATTTAGCTGCATTTCATAGAATATTTTTAAATAAATGGGAAAGGAAAAAGAACCCACTTCAAATTTTGTCTGAGTTTGATGCTTTGAAAATATCTCCTACTGAGTCTAGCTAAGACTATTGCACTAGGTATAACAATGTCTATAATTCTATTCCTGCAGCTCTTAAACCTACACCTTACTCTGTTCTTCTCAAATTCCCTGATGGATTTGACACAAATATGGGCTATCGATTAAGAGAAAGAGATGCCAAAACCTTAGAACATATGCAATTAGATGTTATTAGTGTATAAATCAACATTTTAGCCAGGAAGGCCATACTTAGAAATGAAAGAAGAGTTACAATTAAAGAAGAAATTTCAAACTCAGATGTTAAATTAGATTTCGTTGCTAAAAATTTAGAAAGGGTGGTAGAGAGATTAGATAATTTACATAGAAAACCTCAATGGGATAATCAACCTCAGATCAGAAATCCCAATTTCAGAAAAAATAATAACCCTGGAAAAGCTAAAGAAGCTGCTCCAGACCAAAACATTAGGCCCCCATTTCAGGAGAACTATGTTGAAAGTTCTCAAAATAATGATGAAGATGAGGATGACATCAATAATCTAATGGGAATAGATGAAAACAACACCATTTTCCTCACTCAGGAAGATCTGGAACTATTTGAGCTTCAACAACTCAAATTAAATTCCAGCGAATCCTTTGACTACAAACAAGGTTATGACTTTGCTATTAATGAAATTTACAGTCAATATAACCTTAGAAACAAGAAAAATAATGAATCTTCTACTTAAAAAAATTCCCAAAATCAAAATAAGAAAAACGTAGAAGCCCCAAAAACAAAAGTTTTGCAAATTCTCTCGAGGGAAAATAAGCAAAATTCCAATCCTTCCAGTCCTAAGAAATCAACAAGTCCTAAAATTGTTGATATTATTGATAAAGTAGCTAAATCTTCTAAAGATGCATAGAAAGCTAATACTCCTAAAGCCTCTTATTCAGTAAAAAAAACAAATTTAAATCCTAAAAAGATTTCTGCTGATTCTAAATCAGCAAATACTAAAACAGATAATTCCAGAACACCTGCTGATAATTCTAAGTCTAATAAAATTTCTGCTGCCACACAAACAGTCCCTGAAAAGAAAATTAAAAGAAACAAAACTCAAGAAATTCAGACAGAGAATGCCAAAACAATTGAAGATAGAAATACTACCGTTGAAAATCAAGAAAAACCAACTCAGATTACAGTTTCTAAAGATGAATTAGTTCAAATTAGTAACTCTCAATCCTCATTCAATATTCAGTCTAAAATTGCTAAGTTAAAAATACCTATTCCTTTAACAAAATTGGTTAAAAATGACTTATACAAATCAACTATAACTGAAACTTTGAATATGAATGATGGTGAGGATGCCATTAATTTGAATGATGATCAACCTGAGTTGATTTTTGGCCCTGATGTGAATGAAAGCATTCAGATGGATCAGTCCCTCCTTTCTATATCAGTCTTACCATCCATGATCAAATTTTACAAAAATCTATGTTAGATTCAGGAGCTCCCCATAACTTGATGCCCAAAGCTATCATGGAAACTCTTAATCTAGAAATAACCATGCCTTATAAAGATTTTTTCTCATTTGCTTCTAGCAAAGTTAAGTGCTTAGGATTAATTAAAGAATTATGTGTGAATTTAGTTTAGTACCCTGGTAAGAGTATGGTAATGGACATTGTAGTAGCTGACATCCCACCAAAGTATGGTATGCTACTTTCTCGCTCATGAGGAGCAAAGTTGCAGGGATCTCTAAAATTGGACATGAGCTATGCTACAATATCATTGTTTGGTCAACCCAAAAAGCTATATAGGGAAACTTTAATTAAATTCATGTTTAGGAGTGCTAAAAGATCCATAAATTACCCCATTTATTTTACACCAACTGAACTTGACTCTTTTATTTTATGTAACTCTGATAACAATGAAATTCAAACTGAACTAATTGACAAAAAGCCAATACCAAACAATGACAACATATTTCATGAGTCCCTTTAGCACTTAGAATTTGATGGCTCTGTAAAAAAATCAAGATCAGGAGCAGGAGTATGGATTACAAATATGGAAACTAATCATTCAGAAGGACATGCCTTTAGACTCAACTTCAAATGTACCAAAAACATGGCAGAGTATGAGGCACTTATTCTAGGCATCCAGATCATCAAAAACTTAGGGGGAAAAATAATACTAATCATGGGAGATTCAGAATTAATCATAAAGAAAATAAATGGAGATTATTCTGTTTATAATCCTAGACTAGCCAGATACAGAGATACAACAACTGATTTAACTGATGATTTATTGGAATGTAAATTTGTTGCTATACATAGAAAACAAAACATTCAAGCACACTGTCTAGAAAATTTTTCTAGTACTTGTAACTTACCATTCCAACCAACTCATAGGTATACTTCTGAGGTTAAACATAGACCAATTATCCCAGACAACCTCAAGTACTGGCAGATTTTCTCTTAGGATGAACAAATTTAACATTTTTTGAATAATGAGGAAGAATTTCAAAATTGTAAAATAAATACAGAATATAATATACATTCAGATTTTGATTGTGAAATAAATAACATAGATGTATATAAATTTAACAAACCAACTGTATTTACTCAATCTGATATAGACAACTTAGATAATATAGATGTTGAGCAAATGATTGAAGAAGAAATTGACATGTTAGATTTGAAAGATAACATTTTGCCTAAAGGTTTAACCCCTTTGGAAGACCTTTTCAATTCCAATGATGTGCCTAAAAAGCCAAAAATGGAACCAGTTAGGTCTGAAATTGAGGAACGTAACATTGGGACAGAATTAAAACCAAAAATGACTAAACTATATAATTTTTTACCTAAACAAGAAAAGGAACAATACATTGATATTTTAAAGGAATATCAAGATGTGTTTGCTTGGAGTTATGAAGATCTTAAAGCACATGACACAAACATAATCCAACACAAAATTCCCATAAAAGATGATCAAAAGCCATTCAAAAAAAAATTGAGGAGAATTAATCCTGTTCTATTACCTTTGATAGAAAAGGAAGTAAAATGCATGTATGATGCTCAAATTATTGCACCAATTAGATATTCTGATTGGGTTTCAAACCTAGTACCAACAAGAAAGAAAACAGGTGAAATTAGGTTATGTGTTGACTTTAGAAATCTTAACAAAGTATCTTTAAAGGATAATTACCCTTTACCAAAGATGGATCATATATTAAAAAGGGTAGTTGGTTCCTCTAGAATTTCTTTGTTAGATGGTTTTTCAGGATACAACCAGATCGTAGTAAAAAAGGAAGATCAGGCTAAAACAACTTTTACCACTCCTTGGGGCACTTTTATGTATGTGAAAATGCCCTTTGGTTTGATGAACGCAGGAGCAACCTTTCAGAGAGCTATGGACATAGCCTTTTCTAAGGAGATTCATGAATTCTTGGTAATTTATCTAGATGACATTACTGTATTTTCCAAAACAAATAATGAAAACTTGGATCATTTGAGACAGGTCTTTATTAAATGTAGGAAATTTGGCATCTCTTTAAATCCCAAGAAAACTCTCTTTGGACTAGAGGAAGGTCAGTTACTAGGACATATAATTTCAAAAGAAGGAATTATAATTGATCTTGCTAGGATATAAGAAATTTTGAACATTCATCCACCTAGAAATATCAAAGAATTACAAGCTTTCTTAGGTAAAATTGTTTAGCTCCCTGTAATTTGCAAGATTGGAAAAGTCAAACCGCAGGGAGAACACTATTTCAACCACTTTGGGATTCTAGGATCTAGCCCTCCTGAATCTGGAGAGGGATCTCTCCAATAAAGTGCAAAGATTGATTTATCTTTAAAGGCTTTTGGGTAATGATATTAGACTAGTTATGAAGACCGAGGGTTTTTGTTTGTTTTGGATGGTTGGGCATGATTATTATTTGAGTGGAAAGTCCTAAATGAAAGAGTTTCAAAGGTGTGAAGTTGCAAGCAATAAGAAAAAGCTTTGGCCAAAAAGATAGATATAACGCTGGTTTTTATTCCATTGGGCTATGGAGTCATAATAGGATTTAATTGAAACAACAAGATTTAAGAGTGGTCCATGGGGCAAGTCATATATGTCTAAGGATCTCTTTGAAGTTGATTTTATGGAATTAAATGATACAACAAGAGGGGGAATTAAACAAATGAAGAACAAAGAGCAGCCTAAGATCAAGTAAGTACTTTGAAATTATCCTGCTTTCGGCATACACTTAAGAAAGACATAAAAGTAATCTAAGATCTGGTAAGTACTTCAAAACTAGCCAGGTTTTGATGCACTTTCAATAGAAAACATTTTAAACACAAAGGGAAACTTTAAAAGCAATTGTTGGAGAAGAAACTAGAGGACAGGGCTCACCATAGACTTCCCTAGCTCTGCTTTACTTTGTATACTTTCAAGACAAACACATAAGATAACAAAGAATAGTCTAAGATCAGGTAAGGACTTTGAACCTAGCCTGCTTTCAACACATTCTTAGGGAAACTTTCAGATAGTCTTTGGGGATAAAACTAAAGGAAAGAGCTCACCATCCCTTCCTTGGTTCATCTCTACTTAACATAAACTGAAAATAACGTTCAAGAACAACATTTAGCTTAGACATTAGGACGAGGGAATGCGAGCATTCCAAACTGCTTAAAATGAATTAAATTATTCCTAAACAACACATTTTGGAAGAAAACATGTAGATAAATCTTATCAGTAAGAGAATGGTACTGATAAATAGTAAATCCTAACTCTATGCTTGCTGTTCTTTATCAGAGAAGATGGACAGAGTGATAACATAAATAAAATAGCAATTTACAATAAGAAAAACATCACTGTTGACATAGACTAGGATCCCATAAATCAGCTTGTATTGATGCTTCAAACCAGTTACAATCTTCAAGTCCAGTGTTTCATTTTAGCAATCATCTTCACTTCTCAGCCTGACTTATGTGACTACAAACAGAGCTTCAAGAGCCTTTGAACACTATTTACAAGTAGAAGTTTCGAGCTCAAGTATATTTCAAAGTTCTGCAACCAACGTTTACAATGAACTCCTCAATAAGATTTTATAGAAGGATGAGGAGGTCGAAAGAGAAAAGACCTATGGGTTCAATTAATACAGTTAATGCTTCTCAGCCTTTGAGGGGTTCAATGGAAAAGTTTACAGATATTTTCCTGTATTAATTGGTTTACATTAAGTATTTAAGCTCGGTGGGATGATTTTGTTCACTTTGTGGCTTTGTGTCATTTTTGTAGTAACTCAGTAGATATTTTCCAATAAGTTCTTTGGCTGAATTAATTGTTCGGCTGGCGTGAGGCAAATATCCTCTATTCTGGTCATTAGTCGGCCTCTGTTGAATGTTGTGAGGCTATAGGTGGCAATAGGTAGCTGAGAGGAATCAATTTGCCTCTGATGTGGCAGTGGAGGCATCCTCTCTCTGAGAAATATTTTGATTTTCTTTAACTGTGTTTAATTCAATGGATTAGGCTTTTGATTTTCGATCTTAGCCGTAATCCATTAAACTGTGGAATTAATTTTTAATCTTCTGTTCTACTGTGGCTAGGTCTTGAACACTGATACTCTTTGATTTTTTTTAATTCTTAGTGTCTTGTTGATGTGCAGGTGTTTACAGGGCTTCTTATGGAGCTGCTAGCATTCATGAGACACTGGCAAAACGTGGGGTTGAACCCCGTAGATGGATTTTCTTTTATGAACAAAGGCATGGGGATCGTCATCCCCGACCTTTGTTTTTTCCTTCAATATAATGGAAGAAATATTTAAACCTACAGAACATATAAAAAAAGTTATAAAATCCTGCGTATTTGGTGAAACTGCTTAGGAGCAAATGGTGAAGAGATTAAGTTAGATCCATTTATCTAGCAAAGATCAACGGTGGGGAGCCATAATGATGATATAAAGCGAAAGAGTCACTTTACTTTTAAAACGGGCGGAAAATGCGAAGAAAATAGGTTAAAAACTTAATCAGCAGTGATAAAGGTTAAGAGGAAAATGGGGTTTCCGAAAAGGATCTGGGCCGTTGGATCAGTTTGGACCCAGAGATCAACGACTTTGATTGCTCGCCAATGGCCCTTGGTGTATGGAGGAGGGCGATAGAACAATGCGAAATCCAATTGGGACCGTTTATCTGTAGAGATCAACGGCGGAGGTCGTGCGCGATAAAACATAGTATAAACAAGGGAAGGCAGTTTCAGGAGGAGAAACCACAGGTTTCGCGTAGCAAAATGGGAGAAAGGCATTTTCACCTTTTTGAACGCGATATGCATTAGAGGCGGCCACGTGTATTTTCAAAACAACTTATATCGCGTAAATTTTGGGGATTAACATTTGTGCTTGAATCTGCACGAAAATGCGTGCTGGCCATTGGATCTGAAGTCTCAGATTTGACGGTGGGGAGTGAGCGCGATATTGGATAGATGCGTGGGCAGATAGTAGGTAGGGTGGTTTCAATATGGGCTGTCGGATCAAGGATTAGACGGTTGAGATTAAAAACTAAGGAAGGCAGGACCCACAGGAGGCGGGCCTATCAGGATTAATATGGGTCGTTAGATGTAAAGGATCAATGGTCAGGATTTGAAAATGGGTTTAAACGAAATAAGACACAAGGAGGAGAAAGGTTAAATATGGGCCATTGATCTGAAGATATCAACGGCTAAGATCTGCTTAAAAAACATTATAAAGCGGGGCTACATGTTTTTTAACCAAGGTCGGGAGGGAAGATTTGGGCCGTCGGATGTTGACACGTGCATGGCCCAGCTGCAATCGGGGCTTTGGCAATAGACAGGGTAATGGACATGGCGGGTGCCGAAGCGATTAATTGTGAGCCGTCGATCTGGAAATCAGCTCAATGATGGAGAACTCATTGGGGAGTGACCAATCGGGGATGGCATAAAATATTAATGCACCCAATGAGATCTGCTGATGCGAGATTGCGCAGGCCATCGGATTGGTCCAAGATCAACGGCGGAGAAGGGCTCCGACCAATGAACGAGCGGGACCCTTTGTAATATATAAAAACCAAAAAAACATGAAATACAAAGGTTTTAATGGCTCAGGGCAGGTTATATAACATAAAAAGGGCCAATTGGCATTAGAAGCATGGTGTGGGCTTTTCAATCTACCCATTAAACAGATCTCCGATGCGAGATTCTGTTTATCGTTTGATCGACTCATAAGATCAACGGTTCTTCTTATATAATAACATGAACTGGCGGGTTTAGACCAAAACTTAGGATAATGGGTTTTTTATGCATTTACAAAGTAAAAATTCGATCGAGATGGGTTTATTAACAAATTTTAGGACCCAATTGCGGGTTCTGAGGTTATATGAAGCGGCAATGGGATCGAGGCTTTATATACAATGGGGCCAATTGGCATCCGAGGTTTATGAAACAAAAAGTGTTGCATTCATGGCAAATCCTCCGATGAGATAAACACTTTCAACCTTTAAGTATTGGTCTTTCCATAGAAAACAAGGGATCGAAAGTTATGTATAAGAGGGCCAATCGCATTGGAAGTCCTATAAAGGCAAAAAGACTCGCGTTCTTCGTTTGTTTCTGATGCGATAAGCGTCAAAAGGGTTTAGTACTTGGTTCTAGTGCTAGGGAATATGTGGGGAAGTGGTTTAGGACTTAGCCCAAAGGGGCTTAAGTCTCAATACAAAAATGTGTATTTTTATGATTTTTTCAATGTTTTTTGATCGATTTGGGGATTTCGACAAAGTTTAAAAATGAGTTTTAAACTTTGTAAAAGGATTTTCATGAAGGGAAGAAGGGAAATCATGAAAAATAGAGGAATTTGATGGGGAAAAATGAAGGTTAGTTTTGAGTGAAAGGGAGGGAAAAATGGGGAAAAAAGGGAATTTTGGCAGCAGTCTATTTTTTATGAAAACAACAGAATTTCTGAGTTCAAAGGGGAACAACAATGAAGATTAAACAAAGGGCATGATGTCTTCATGAGTCTTCAAGAGATAACATTTTTAGCAATAAAACTTGTTTCTTGAAGGCTCCAAAAATGATTTAGCCACCTTTTGATATAACAAATTTTATAGGTGGCTAACAGTGGCTCCACTTGGGGATGGTGCCTTCTTGAAGGCATCAAGAACTTCAGACTTGCATTCTCTCGGAGGCTGATCAGTGCCTTATCCATTGGGCTGCAACTTTCTTTACTTGGATGATCTTCTTTTGCTCTAAAAAATGTTAGCAGCCATGAAAAACAATGGATCTTCATCAACAAGCTTTCTACCTACCCAATCTTACTGATCTAACATTTTTTCTTCTTTAGAGTGCACTTTCATTGGCAAACTCTTTTTACAACATTTTATTCTTTTGAAAGCAAAAGTATAATCTATTTCTACTTCTTATTTCTCCATGAACTCAGATTAAACAGTTGAGTCCATATTCTTCTCTACCTAATCTACTAATCTGTTAGGATTAAATAGTCTAATAGATTTTTATTCTCTAATTTTTAAAATAGAAATTTAAAAGCATACAAGTCAGGATTGAACAGTTTAACTTGTAGCTGATCTATGGCATAAAAAACAAGCTGCACATAGACATTATTTTACAGAAAATTAAATCAAAATGGAAGGCTTAAGATCTGAAAGTTCAAGGACGACATTCTCTTTTCTTCAGCTCTGTTTTTTATTTTATTCTAGCTGTTTTTGCTTGTTTTCTGGTTTAAATTTTGAGCTGATTAGAACCAGTTTTACCTATGTTTTTTACTCAAGAAATAAACAGATTTGAGTCATTCTTCTCTTGGATACTAAGGTTCGGATTTTGAGCTTGTTTGAACCTTTAATTTCTAACCTAATCTACCTAACTGATAAGCTAAGATTAAGTTGTTTGGCAATCAAATTTACTAACCTATCAGCAGTTAATTTAAAAATAATTACTCAAGATTAGGCTATTTGACTAATTAGAAGTGTGTTTTTCAGGAGTGGCGTTTAAGCTTGCACACTTTCAGACTTTGTTTCTCTTTTTTGGTATGGGGCTGTACCTTTATTGTTTATAAAATCTTCCCTCTTTTCTTTCTTCTAATTTTTTTGTATTTTTTATTTTTCTAAATTTGAATGCAATGATGGATGAAATATTTATAATGGAAAAAAGATAAAAAGGCTTCAAAACAGGGCATGGATCAAGAGAAGTAATGTTTAAGCATCCTGCCATTGACAGGACCCCCAAACAGTTCAGCTCCATTCAACTCCTGCAAGAAAAAGGCATTGTTACTAGTAGCAGAATGAATGAGATAAGGGCCAAGACATAAGTTGTCAAATTTCCCATGCTTGCCCTTGTCTTCTCTCCTTGAGTCCCACTTTAAAACTTTGTCCCCAACAGTGAAATTGCTGGCCTTTGTTCTTCTATCAAAACATTTCTTGATGCTATCTTGCTTTTGTAATGATTTGTTATAAACCTCCTCCCTGGTTTGTTGAAGGTGAATGGTATGATTTATTCTTCTAATCATGTCATTATCTTCAGTTTGCAACTCTTGAATCAACTTCATAACTGGCACACCAAGGCTGGTTGGAAAAATTGCATATGTACCATACACAAGCTGGTAAGGTGACATTCCAATAGATTTCTTCAATGTCAATCTGTCAGCCCAAAGTGCATGAACTAGCTTTGTGTGCCAAGACTTCTTGTTGTCCTCCAACAACTTCTTAATTATGTTTACCAAACTCTTGTTTGAGGATTCTGCTAGTCCATTACCTTGAGGGTAATAGGCCGTGGAATGACCCAATGTTATCTGATACTCGTTACAGAATTCAACCATCTTCTTTGATCCAAATGCAGCTGCATTATCAGTGATGGTCTTCCTAGGACAGCCAAATCTAGAGAGGATATGAGTCTCTATGAATTTTATGATGAATGAGTCATTGGCTTGTCTAGAAGGGATGGCTTCTATCCACTTGGTGAATTAGTCTGTGGCAGTGAGAATCCATCTATGCTGGGTAGAGGATGGTAGATGGATTTCTCCTATGAAGTCAAGTCCCCACTGTTGAAATGGAGCTTCAATAGTGATTGGATGCAGAGGTAAGAGAAAAACCTTTCTTTTTCCTTCAAACAGTTGGCATTTATGACAGACAATGATCATCTTGTGTACATCAAGAAAGAGAGTGGGCCAATAGTAACCATCCCTTAGGATTTTTTTGGCTGTTGTCTTCCAGTAGAGGTGGCCTCCACATTCTCCTTCATGGAATTCGTGCTTAACCTTATTTGCATCAAACTCAGGCAAACATTTAAGCAATATCCCACTTGCATTTTTCCAATAAAGACATTTATCTATAATGCAGTAGTTTACAGCTTTTAACTTCAAAAACCTTGCATTTGTTTTTGATAAACCGGGAGGTGTATTCAATTTAAGCAAAACATAAAGAATATCAGCATACCAAGAGGAATTCGTAAAATGGTATTCAACAATGGGAGTTTAGAGTTCCTCTTGTTCATCTAAAGCATTAATCATATTAATATCAAGAACTTCAAAATTTGATTCAGCCATTAATCTAGTTAGACCTTGGCCTTTGATGAGTTTAGTGGGCTTGATCTCTAAATCATATTCAAGAATAATAGGTATCCAATTACCTCTTTTACCATCTAGGTCATGTGTTAGAATGTCTTTCACAACTGAATTTGGGACAAAGGAAATGATGTATGAGTGCAAGATGTATACTTTGAAGTCTTTTAAAGCCTTAACCAAAGCAAAGGCTTGTTTTTCCATAATGTTATACTTCAAAGGAGAATCTCTCAAAGCCTTGCTAAATAATGCAATAGGCTGCTCTTGTCCTTGTGGATTTTTCTGTAAAAGGACAACAACTATTGTATGTTCTGATGCAAATGAAAAAATATAAAAATATTTTGAAAAATCTGTACTTATTAGAACCGGTGTTTTGGTTAACACTTGTTTCACCAGCTCAAAGGAATTCTTTTCTTCCAAGGTCCATTTTACCCCTTGCTCCTTCTTTAGCATATTTTTTATATTCCTAAGGAGCTCAGCCAAGTTGGGTATGAACCGTCTCAAGAAATTTATCTTTCCAATGAAAGATTGTAGTTCCTTGATGTTTCGAGGATGAGAGATTTGCAATATGGCCTCAATCCTCTTTGGATCTATCTTTATAACCTCCTCTGAAATAATGTGCCCAAGAAGTTTACCTTCTTGGAGACCGCATAGTGTTTTCTTAGGGTTTAAATATATGCCAAAATTTCCGCATTTCTCGAATACTTTTCTTAAATGTTCTAAGTGCTCTTCATCTGTCTTTGAAAACATTGTAACATCATCAAGGTAAATAATGATGAAGTAGCCTAATTCTTCTGAGAATTCTATGTCCATGGCTCTCTGAAAGGTTGCTCCAGCATTCATTAGAGCAAAAGGCATTTTCACATACATGAAAGTGCCCCAAGGTGTAGTAAAGGCTGTCTTTAATTGATCATCAGGGTGGACTAAAATCTGATTGTACCCTGAGTAGCCATCAAGCAAAGAAATTCTTTTGGAACCAACTACCCTTTGTAAAATATGGTCCATCTTGGGTAAAGGGTAGTTGTCCTTGAGTGAAGCTTTGTTTAAGTATCTAAAGTCTATACAAAGGCTAATCTCTCATGTTTTCTTCCTAACTGACACCAGATTAGACACCCTCTCAGAATATCTAATAGGGACAATAATACCAGCTTCATACATTTTCTTAATCTCCTTCTCAACCAAAGGTAACTGAACAGGTTTTATTCTGCGCAACTTTTGTTTGAATGGTTTTTGGTTTTCCTTGAGAGGGATTTTGTGCTGAATTATTTCAGTGTCATAGGACTTCAGATCTTCGTAACTCCACGCAAAAACATCAGAAAATTCTTTAAACAGCTCTATGTATTTGAGTTTAATGTGAGCTGGTAAAGTCTTAAAAATTTTAATCATTTTTGGTTTTAGTTTATTGCCTACATTACACTCTTCAACTTCAGTCTCTACAGGCTCCAATTTTGGCTTCTTGGCCACATTGTTGAAATCAAACAACTCTTCTAAAGGGGACAGACCTTTCACCAAACCTTGATTTTCAAACTGCAGAGTTTCTAATTTCTCCGTTTCTAACTCTGCAATCATCTCTGTTTTTTTTTCAAGTTTTCTTGACAATAGATTTATATCAGCAAGCTCAGGAGATGGTTCTTCTTCACCAAGGAAATTTTCTTCACTAGGATAGTTTGTTTCATAATCTGAATCCGAAATGTGAAGTTCAAATTCATTTCTGAACTGCATGAAGTCTTCTATTTGTTTGTCTCCATCGAAAACTTGCCAATATTTATCATTATCAGGGACAGCCGGTCTAAATTTAATCTGAGTTGTACATTCTTTGGTTTCATATGGTGTTAAACATGTTCTAGCTGCAAAAGCTAAGCTGTGGGCCATGATATTTTGTCTTCTCGAGACAAAAATCAATTGGGACTCCTCAAAAGTTTTCAATAGATCCACGACATCGTTTCGGTAGGCCCTAATTCTAGGGTGATTAGAATTGTATTCCGCGTTGACCTGCCTAATGATTAGTTCTGAATCCGCATAAACTTTAATTCTTTTGGCTCCTAACTTTTTCAGCAAACGTAAGCCTAAGAGAAGGGATTCATACTCTGCTATGTTATTTGAAAACTGGAAGTTTAATCTACAAGAAAGGATTTCTATGTGGTTGCTCTCAGTGTTGTGTATCCAAACCCCTGCACCAGCATTACTCCTAGTGCAGGACCCGTCAAAATCCATACTCCATAGAGGACTAGTTTCGGGGTCATCTTGGTTATTGTCCTCTTCAACTAACGTGCTTTCAGATTTTTCTTGGATATTAGCACTCTGTTGAATTTGTTTTAATGCCTCAGGTTTTTCACTGCGTTGAGGGTTACTTTCTTGACTGTCAAGGTTAAAAAGAGATGGACGTATGACTTGTAGTTCAAGACCAGTGAGTTGTTTGCTATCGTTCACAAATGTAGCAAACGGTTTAGACACTTCTGTGTTTTCTTCCTGCTCCTCTCTATCAGCCATTAACTCTCTTAAGGTGATTTTCTCACTAAGTGTTTCATCGTTAAACGAGATAAAAGAATCGAGGCCTGTATTTACAAAATACAAAGGAGAGTTTTGTGGTCTGTCTTAACTAGTAACCATGTACTGCATATGGAACTCCCTGTAAAGTTTTCTTGTCTGATTGAACACAGGGATGGTCGCATATGTCATGTCCATCTGCATAGTCCCTTGTAACTTAACCCCCCACGACCTAGATAACAACATTCCATAATTTGGGGGCACATCAACCACAACAATATCCGTAACCAAACATTTGGCTGGAATCTATGCTAAGTTAACGCAGAGGTATTTGATTAATCCTAAACATTTTACTCTGCTTGAGTCAAAGGAGTACAAGTGTTTATAAGGTTTGGTGATTTCTAGACCCAAGCTCTCCATTACAGCTTTGTCATTAAATTATGAGAGGCCCCGGAATCATGCATAACGTTATGCAAAGTCTTGTCATGAACGTTTAAATTTAAATAAAATGGAGGAACAAGTCCCTCTTGATATCTACCTTCAATCTTAGGACCAAAAATAAGTTCTGGCTGGTCATCTTTAAGATTGAATGTGTAATTATTGTCTTCTATATTTAAAGCCTTCAAAATTTGGGTTCTATATACATTCTGGGTAGGTAACTCAGTAAGGGGAATAGATATTTGAATTCTAGAAATTTCATGCTCTAAATTGAAAGGCATCTGATTCTTTGAAGTGCTTATTTCAGCCTTGTTAACTGCTACTCTATCAGCAAAATCTATTTGCTGATTTTCTCTATTTACATTTGACAAAATTGTTTTAACAGGAGTATTAGCTGAAGTGCCAACACTACTAAGATCTGCACTCTGTTTTTCATTGTTTTGAGTGCCTTTCTCTTTACCTTTATCAGAACTTACAGCCACTATCTTATCTTTCTGTTTTACAATTTTTGGTTTGTTTACAGTGTTGTTTTGTGAAGATTTTTCAGAGGTTTGGGTTTTGGGAGTTTCTTGATTGGTTTTACTTCTAAGGTCATACTCTTTTTGAGACTCTATGATGACATTTTCCATGTCTTGATAATAACTTTCATCATTATCTCTTTTTTCATCATAAGGTGTGTAAAGAACTTGTTTTCTATCATAATGAACTTCAAAGTCATCATTTTCTACTCCCAACATATTGATATCGTCTTCCTCTGTTTTCTCATCTGTTTCTTCAACCTCACTTACATAGTTTTGATGAAAGGGAGGAGTGATCTGCTGATCATCTTCCCTTGGTCTATTTTGAGGCTGGTTTCTTCTAAAATTCTAATTTTGGTTTTGATTTCTATTTTGAGGAGCTGTTTGGTTTTGACTTGCTTGAGCTCTCTCAAGAATGCTCTTTTTCTTCATCATCTCTTCCATCATTTTTTCCATCTTTGAGCTGGATGTGGAAGGTGCAGATTCCTCTCTAAAGGACACTCTCTTTTCATTTTTCATTCTTGCACTTTTCTCCATTAAGTTCACTTCCACAGCAAAAGCCCCTTTTTGCATATCTTTAAGGGTTAAAGGATCTCTTTCCCTTAGTTGATAGGCCATTTCAAGGTCAAATCCTTCAGGAAATTTTTTTAACACTGAGCCCTGTGGAGGTTTTAGATCTGGGGGAAGGGCATTATACACACTATTAAATCTAGTGCAGTAAGCTTGTACACTTTCCCCAGTTTTTCTGTGGATATTTTTGTAATCAAAAAGTATTTTGAAGAGGGTTTTTTCTCACTTCCCATTTGTTTAGGAATGTCTAATGGAAGGCTTGGAAATCATTTATACTATGGGGGGTTAAGCCTTTAAACCATTTTCTTACTTCTCCCCCCAAAATCTGAGAAAATAGTCTGAGTTTGACAGAATCATCATCAAGTTCATTTCTGTCAAAGTAGTCATTCATTTTATCCACATGTTGTGATGCAGTTGTAGCATTACTGGCATCATACAATGGTATTTTGGACTGATAGTCCTGTGGAAGATTGACTAAGGGTACATGAAGGACTAAGGGAGCATACCATGTTGCCATGATATGTGGTGGGGGTGGATTTACAAAAGGTGGATTAACAAGAGGGAAAGTGGGCTGGAGTGGAGTGGTTTGAATAGTGGATGTAGGATGAAGAGATGTGGATGGAATAGGAATAGATTGCTGAGCTGATCTTGGGTGAGAGACACCTAAATTGTGAAGGAAATGTAAATCAGGTGGTGTTGTTTCTCTACTACCAGGATGTCCACCTGTTTCTGGAGATGAAAGTGAAGACTTAGAGTCTATCTTAATTATATCATCAAGCGACCTAGTTCTAAATGGATTTCTTAAGTCTACTTGTGATTGTTGTAGAGCTACAAGATTTTCAGGAACTGAATTAGTTCTCAAGGGTGATCTGAAAATAGTTGAAAAATTAAACTTAGGAGACTTCCTAAGAATAATTTATGGGTTTTCAACTATCTCAGGTGGGTTTGGGTCAGGATAGGCTCTAGTATGAATCTTTCTAGGAGCCACTATGTTGTGTTTTTCAGACCCAACTAAACAAGAACAATTTAACCAGATATGACAATCTTTAAGAGGTTAACTGATCTGTTTCAAACAAAAATTTTAATCCTAAAAATCCTCTAAATGAGTTTATATGATATTATGATGATAATGGTTCTTCCTAGTGGAGTCTTAAGGTCTGTTTAGGATTATGGAGTCGCCAAGTGGAATTTTTTAGCTCTTTTGGAGGTAAAAGGTTTTATGGTCCAACACCATGTTTATTGAATACCAATCTGAAATATTTTCGATTTTTCTGAATTATTTTTTAGTCCTATTGGTTCTTACGAATGTCCTAAATCTGTTTCAAAACTTAGCTACGGTTATGAGACAAAGACAGTCTACTCTTATGGCTAAGCCAGCCGATCTTTCAAGGTTTGATAAGCTCTTACGAGAATCCTAGGGTTTGCCTGGTTTTTCACTGATTCAAACAAGTTTTATGATGATTACCGTTTGTTTGGTAGTGCTTGAAAAGGCTTCTTTTACTCACTTCACAATGTTTTTTGAATAAAAGGGTAATCTGAGATATTTTCCAGGTACCTAGGGTGAAAAAATACTCAAAGTTCCCTAGTGGAGTCACCAGAAATGTTAGCTCCATATAATTTTCAAGATTGGCAAAGTCAAACCAGAGGGAGGACACTATTTCAACCACTTTGGGATTCTAGGATCTAGCCCTCCTAAATCCGGAGAGGGATCTCTCCAATAAAGTGCAAAGATTGATTTATCTTTAAAGGCTTTTGCGTAATAATATTAGGCTAGTTATGAAGACCGAGAGTTTTTGTTTGTTTTGGATGGTTGGGCATGATTATTATTTGAGTGGAAATTCATAAATGAAAGAGTTTCAAAAGTGTGAAGTTGCAAGCAATCAGAAAAATATTTGACCAAAAAGATAGATATAACACTGGTTTTTAGTCCATTGGGCTATGGAGTCATAATAGGATTTAATTGAAACAACAAGGTTCGAGAGTGGTCCATGGGTCAAGTCATCTATGTCTAAGGATCTCTTTGAAGTTGATTTTATGGAATGAAATGATACAACAAGAGGGGGAATTAAAAAAATGAAGAACAAAGAGCAGCCTAAGATCAAGTAAGTACTTTGAAACTATCCTGCTTTCGACATACACTTAAGAAAGACATAAAAGTAATCTAAGATCTGGTAAGTACTTTGAAACTAGCCAGATTTTGCTGCACTTTCAATAGAAAACATTTTAAACACAAAGGGAAACTTTAAAAGCAACTGTTGGAGAAGAAAATAGAGGACAGGGCTCACCATAGACTTCCCTAGCTCTGCTTTACTTTGTATACTTTCAAGACAAACACATAATATAACAAAGAATAGTCTAAGAAAAGGTAAGGACTTTAAACCTAGCCTACTTTCAACATATTCTTAGGGAAACTTTCAGATAGTATTTGGGGATAAAACTAAAGGATAGGGCTCACCATCACTTCCTTGGTTCATCTCTGCTTAACATAAACTGAAAATAACGTTCAAGAACAACATTTAGCTTAGCCAGTAGGATGAGTGAACACCAGCATTCCTAACTGCTTAAACTGAATTAAATTATTCCCAAAAAACACAATTTGGAAGAAAACATGTAGATAAAGCTTATCAGTTAGAGAAGGGTACTGATAAACAGTAAATCCTAACTCTATGCTTGATGTTCTTTATTAGAGAAGATGGACAGAGAAAAAACATAAATAAAATAACAATTTACAATAAGAAAAACATCACCATTGACATAGACCAGGATCCCATAGATCAGCTTGTATTGATGCTTCAAACCAATTATAATCTTCAAGTCCAGTGTTTCAGTTCAGCAATCATCTTCACTTCTCAGCTTGACTTATGTGACTACAAATAGAGCTTCAAGAGCCTTTGAACACTATTTACAAGTAGAATTTTTGAGCTCAAGTATATTTCAAAGTTCTGCAACCAACGTTTACAATGAACTCCTCAATAAGATTTTATAAAAGGATGAGGAGGTCGAAAGAGAAAAGATCTATGGGTTCAATTAATACAGTTAATGCTTTTCGGCCTTTGAGGGGCTCAAAGGAGAAGTTTACAGATATTTTCCTGTATTAATTGGTTTACATTAAGTATTTAAGCTCACTGGGATGATTTTGTTGACTTTGTGGCTCTATGTCATTTCTGTAGTAACTCAACAGATATTTTGCAATAATTTCTTTGGTTGAATTAACTGTTCGGCTGTCGTGAGGCAAATATCCTTTTTTATGGTCATTACTCGGCCTTTTTTGAATGCTGTGAGGCTACATGTGGCAATAGGTAGCTGAGAGGAATCAATTTTCCTTTGATGTGGTAGTGGAGGCATCCTCTGTTTGAGAAATATTTTGATTTTCTTTAATTGTGTTTAATTCAATGGATTAGGCTTTTGATTTTCGATCTTATCCGTAATCCATTAAACTGTGGAATTAATTTTTAATGTTCTGTTCTGCCGTGGCTAGGTCTTCAACACTGATACTCTTTGATTTGTTTTAATTCTTAGTGTCTTGTTGATGTGCAGGCGTTTACAGGGCTTCTTATGGAGCTGACAGTGTTCATGAGACACTGGCAAAACGTGGCATTGAACCCCGTAGATGGCTTTTATTTTATCAACAAAGGCATGGGGATCGTCATCCCTGGCCTTTGTTTTTTTCTTCAATATAATGGAAAAACTATTTAAACCTGCAAAACATATAAAAAAAGTTATAAAATCTTGCGTATTTGGTGAAACTGCTTAGGAGGCTGCGGTTAGGAGCAAATGGTGGAGAGATTAAGTTAGATCCATTGATCTAGCAAAGATCAACAGTGGGGAGCCATAATGATGATATAAAGTGAAAGAGTCACTTTAATTTTAAAACGGGCGGAAAATGCGAAGAAAATAGGTTAAAACCTTAATCAGCAGTGATAAAGGTTAAGAGGAAAATGGGGTTTCTAAAAAGGATCTAGGCAATTGGATCAGTTTGGACCCAGAGATCAACAACTGTGATTGCTTGTTGATGGCCCTTGGTGTATGGCGGAGGGCGATAGAACAACACGAAATCCAATTGGGACCGTTGATCTGTAGAGATCAACAGCGGAGGTCGCGCGCGATAAAACATAGTATAAATAAGGGAAGGTAGTTTCAGGAGGAGAAACCACAGGTTTTGCGTAACAAAATGGGAGAACGACAGTTTCACCTTTTTGAACGCGATATGCCTTAGAGGCCACCACGTGTCTTTTCAAAACAACTTACATCGCGTAAATTTTGGGGATTAAAATTTGTGCTTGAATCTACGCGAAAATGCGTGTTGGCCATTGGATCTGATGTCTCAGATCTGACAGTGGGGAGTGAGCGTGATATTGGATAGATGCGCAGGAAGATAGTAGGTAGGGTGGTTTCAATATGGTCTGTCGGATCAAGGATTGGACGGCTGAGATTAAAAACTAAGGAAGGCAGGACCCACAGGAGTCGAGCCTGTTGGGATTAATATGGGTCGTTAGATGTAAAGGATCAACGGTTTGGATTTAAAAATGGTTTTAAACGAAATAAGACACAAGGAGGAGAAAGGTTAAATATGATTCGTTGATCTGCAGAGATCAACGGCTAAGATCTGCTTAAAAATCATTATAAAGCGGGGTTTCATGTTTTTTAACCAAGGTCGGGAGGGAAGATCTGGGCCATCGGATGTTGACATGTGGATGGCCGAGATGCAATCGGGGCTTTGGCAATCGGCAGGGTAATGGACATGGGGGCCACCGAAGCGATTAACTGTGAGCACTCGATCTGCAGATCAGATCAACGACGGAGAAATCATCGAGGAGTGACCAATCGGGGGTGGCATAAAATATTAATTTGCCCAATGAGATCTGCCGATGCGAGATTGCGCGGGCCATCGGATTGGTCCAAGATCAACGGCAGAGAAGGGCTCCGACCAATGAACGATAGGGACCCTTTGTAATATATAAAAACCAAAAAATCATGAAATAGAAAGGTTTTAATGGCTCGGGGCGGGTTATATAACATACAAAGGGCCAATCGGCATCAGAAGCATGGTGTAGGCTTTTCAATCTACCCATTAAACAGATCTTCGATGCGAGATTCTGTTTACCGTTTGATCGGCCCATAAGATCAACGTTTCTTCTTATATAATAACATGAACCGGTGGGTTTAGACCAAAACTTAGGATAATGGGGTTTTATGCATTTACAAACGAAAAATTCGATCGATATGGGTTTATTAACAAAGTTTAGGACTCGATTGCAGGTTCTGAGGTTATATGAAGTGTCAATGGGATCGGGGCTTTATATACAATGGGGCCAATCGACATCAGAGGTTTATGAAACAAAAAGTATTGCGCTCATGGCAAATTCTCCGATGTGATAAACGCTTTTAGCCTTTAAGTCTTGGTCTTTCCATAGAAAACAAGGGATCAGGAGTTATGTATAAGAGGGCCAATCACATCAAAAGTCTTATAAAGGAAAAAAGACTTGCGTTCTTCGTTTGTTTCCGATGCGATAAGCACCGAAAGGGTTTAGTACTTGGTTCTAGTTCTAGGGCATATGTGGGGAAGTGGTTTAGGACTTAGCCCAGTTCTTAAGTCTCAATACAAAAATGTGTATTTTTATGAATTTTTCAATGTTTTTTGATGGATTTGGGGGTTTCGGCAAAGTTTAAAAATGAGTTTTAAACCTTGTAAAAGGATTTTCATGAAGGGAAGAATGGAAATCATGAAAAATAGAGGAATTTGATGTGGAAAAATGAAGGTTAGTTTTGAGTGAAAGGGAGGGAAAAATGGGGAAAAAAAGGAATTTTTGCAGCAGTCTATTTTTTATGAAAACAACATAATTTTTTAGTTCAAAGGGGAACAGCAGTGAAGATTAAACAAAGGGCATGATGTCTTCCTGAGCCTTCAAGAGATAAAAATTTTAGCAATAAAACTTGTTTCTTGAAAGCTCCAAAAATGATTTAGCCACCTTTTGATATAACAAATTTTATAGGTGGCTAACAAAATTAACTTTTTGAGAAGATTTATTTCAAACTTAGCTGAAATCATTAGAGAATTGAACAATATGATGAAAAAAGACTCAAATTTAAAATGGACAGTTGAAGCCAAACAATCATTTAATTCCATAAAACAGGCTTTAACTAAAACACCGGTCTTAATTAATCCAGATTTCAGGAAAGATTTTATAATTTTTTCTTTTGCATCAGAACATAACATTGGTGCAGTGTTACTACAGAAAAATTATCAAGGTTTTGAACAGCCAATAGCTTTCTTCAGTAAGAATCTTAGAGATACACCTCTAAAATATAGCATAATGGAGAACCAAGCCTTAGCCTTGGTTAAAGCTATAAAATATTTCATAGTTTACATTCTCTATTCCCACATAATTTCCTATGTCCCTAATTCAATACTTAAAGACATTCTTACTCAGGATGGCCCTGATGGAAGAAGAGATAAGTGGATTTACACTATCCTAGAATATGACATAGAAATCAAACCAAAAAAATTCATTAAAGGACAAGGGTTAGCCAGATTGATGGCTGAATCCAACTGTAATGCATTAGACATAAATTTTGTTGCTCAGATTGATGACCAGGAAGAGATGGCGACTCCAATGATTAGTGAAGCCTTTCTAGATTCACCTTGGTACTCAGATATTATCTTTGTACTTACAAACTTACAAGCTCCTCCTAGATTATCAAGGACAAAAGCCAAATTTCTTAAACTTAAAGCAATGAGATTTTGTATTTTAGATAATGTGCTTTTTTGGAAAGAACATAGTGGGATATTACTAAATTGTTTACTGAAAGCAGAAGCTAACAAAATTCTTGAATAATTTCATGCAGGTGACTGTGGAGGGCATTTATATTGGAAAAGTACTGCAGATAAGATCCTTAGAGTTGGTTTTTACTGGCCTACCTTATTTGCTGATGTTAAGAAATTTGTTACTTCATGTCACAAATGTCAAATTTTTGAAGGAAAAAATAAATTGTTACCTTTACCCTTAAAGCCAATTTCAATTGAGATGGCATTTCAACAATGGGGTTTAAACTTCATTAGAGAAATTCAACCCCCATCCTCTGGCCAACATAAGTGGATTTTGACTGCCACATATTACTTACTAAGTGGATTGAAGCCATTCCTACCAGACAAGCCACTGACACAGTCATTATCTCTTTCATAGAAAACAACCTTTTATCTAGATTTGGATGCCCTCAGAAAATAGTTACTGATAATGTAGTAGTGTTTAAATCTAAGAAAATGATTGCCTTTTGTCACAAGTACTATATTACCCTAGGCCACTCTACTGCTTATTACCCTCAGGGTAATGGCCTAGTTGAATCTTCAAACAAAAGCCTTGTAAATATCATTAAAAAATTACTTGAAGATAACAAAAACACCTGGAATGAAAAGCTAGTCTATGCCTTATGGGCAGATAGACTTACCACCAAAAAGTCAATTGGCACTTCCCCTTATCAAATTGTTTATGGGATGGATGCAGTTTTTCCATCATTCTTAGGTGTTCCAGTAATGAAGATCATTCAAGAATCACAAGTAGAAATAAATGATATACAAAGGAGCATAAATCAGACTATTCATCTACAACAAACAAGGGAAGAAGTCTATGAGAAATCCCAAGTCATTCATGATAAAATAAAGAAAATGTTTGATAAAAGAAGTAAAGAAGATGAATTTTACATTGGAGATCAAGTGTTAAAGTGGGATTCCAGGAGGGAGGACAAAGGTAAGCATGGGAAGTTTGACTTGCTACGGAAAGGACCTTATGTAATTTATGGATATAGGGGTAACAATTATTTCTTCATCAAATATTTGGGTGGAACAAATATTCAAGATGGACCAGTTAATGTTAGAATTATCAAACACTACTATTCTTCTGAGTTAACCCATATTTAGTAAGAAGGATTCTTCTTATATAATTCTCTTTGTCTAAAATACCCCCCAAAACCCACTATTATAAAGTTTTTAGACCAAAGTTAATATGCACATGCTAAATTCAAAACCCAAAAAATTCCCCCTTTGGTCTAAAACCAAATTTATATAAAAACCCCACCCCCTATAGTTATTAGACTCTTCAAACAAGTCTAAAGACTATATAATAAAATAAAAATGAAATTATGTCTTTTCGCGCATATTTTATGTGTTTGGAAAACACAAAAGTATTACACCGCTCATCATTTTATCCTAATATATTACAACAAATTAAATATTTTTTGAAGGTTTAAACCCCCCCCACCGCATTTGTAATACCCTTACCAAACCTTACCCTTTTCATATTTTGTTATATAGAACCTCACGTTTTATATAATTAACCCACGATATATAAACTATGCAACCCTGCCTCATGTGCCTTCAATTATATATAAAAATATTTTATATATGAAAATACCGTCATTCAACCTTTTTAAACCATATATAATAATCCTGACTTTACATATTATAAACCTTTGTTAAACACCTGCTTAACCTTAGCCTCGATCCCACCATCTTTTTGCCCGCAGCTTTCAATCAAATCGTGACCCTTTGCTCCAATACTCCAGATCCAATGGCGTGAAATCAATATCATGTAGAAAAATCGAACGCCCGTTCCAACACCAATCGAGCACGAAATAGGCTGTTTTGTCAAATACGCCCCCCGCGACGTGTCAATTTTCTGTTGGATCGCGTTCGTTTGGGTAAAAACAGCTTACCAGTTGAACCCAATGCGAAAAACATTGCCGGTTTCGCATTTGAAAATCCAAACCGCTCCTGCCAGTTGATAGGACATGCATTTAATGCATCTACAATAAACAAAAATCAAAGTTAAAACCTTTTTTTATACCATTTCGTATGATTATTTGCGTGTTCCAAACTGTAAAAAAACCTCTGCCTGACTGAGAAAAACACTTTTAATCAAAATTATAGACTTATACCTAGAGAAAGTCAAAATTGACCATAGACTCCCCATTGAAGACCATTAAAGCTAGTTGACTAGACCAACAATCTGGACCAGACTTCAAATTCAACCACAATTTCCTCAGAACCCTTCAAGTAACCAAATACCTGCGTTCAAAGGTATTTTTCGACCAGTGAAAGCCTGTAATTTCAAAGTTTAGACCCATAATCACATAACCAGGTTTTCAATTAAGGGTTTTGACCAAAGCAATTACCTAAAAAGCCCGAAAAAGAGGCCAAACCCTGGCCTATTTTTCCTAGAAATTTCTGAGTCCAAAAGAAGCACTTGTTTAGCCAATTTCCTGAAATTGTGACCTCTAAAGATTAATTTCACATACATAAAAGGTTTTAAAGCTTTCAGATATCCTAAAAACCCGTTCTTTTATCCAATTTATTAAGGAAACCCTCGTTTTTTGTCTTATTCCAGTTTTATATCCTCTGATAAAGAAAATTCGCTCCTGCAAGCAGTTTAAGGTTGCAGTTGTTAGTCCAAAATGACAAAAAATCAAATCACAACTAAACTTAGAGGTTCTAAACCAACCAAGCCTGGGGGATCCAAACCTCCTAAACCTATAACACCTAAAGATGTTAAAGCTACTCAAGCCCTCACTACTAAATCCACTGTGTCAGTAAATCCTCTCCAGCCACCTGTAGCTACTGAAGAAGCCCTTCCATTGACGAGAAAAGCTAGCACCAAAGGAACCACTGGCAACTGCAGTGCCAGTGAGTTCAACTACTACTTCAAACACAGATTCTTCTACAACACAGGTTGAACCAACAGATGTAGCAGGTCAAATTATTAAGGCTATGGAAGAAATTTCCTTGAAAACTAATGAGATCAATAGCCTAAAGAAGGTAATTGAAAATCTTGAATCCACAAATAAGTTAGCTCAAATAAATGATAAAACCCATGAGCAGAAGGCAATTAGACTTGGAGAGCAAATGAAGGGCTTACAAAAAGAGCTAACATTCACTGAACAAATTTCATTTGTCAAGAATCATTTATGGACAAACATAATTGAGGCCATTCACACTCAATGGCCTTAAATTCAGATTATATATGAACAAAGAAACTTATTGTTAGCAACACAGGCAGGGATTCAGAAGACTAAGGATGAGTTAACTGATAAGCTAGCTTAGGCTTTAAAAATCATCACATTCCTGAATAGCAAGAACAGAGAAAAATTGGAAGAGTTACAGATACTAGCTGATAGAACAGAGACCATTTTACAGATTAAAAAGGTTATTGTGAAATATACAAATTTGAGATAGAAGGGCTTGCCAAATATTCATGTCTTCAATGAAAAACTAATGACCCAAAAAGATTATGATAACAAAATCAGAGAATTTTCCAAGGAGCAAGTCAGTAAACCATTGCCATAAGGCATTCCTACAGGTAAAGTCCTCCTTCAACACTTTGAAGTTTTGTTCTTTCTTCAACATGAAATCAAACATATTTTTGTGTTCAAACCCAATTTTTCTAAATACATGGAGGCAGATGAGAATTTTAGAAAAATGAATAATGTCAAAATTCCCAGTGAAGAATAGTGGCAAGCATTTACAGATTTAATGTGAAAAGTAGAGGTAAAACAGTGAAGAAATTACCTTGAAAACAATCAAGAAGAAATAGTCAGGAAAAATAATAGTCTGCTAATTTTTACTGCAAAAATAAATATTTTTTACAGGAGTAAAACAGTTGAAATATAAGTCAAAAGTATATCAGAGTTAAAGGGCAGCGTTAAAGAGTATCAGATGAAAGAGTATCAGCGAAGGCAACTCAAATGAAGATATTTTCTAGCAGCTAGCAAAGCAGGACAACTAATCACTCAAAAGCTCCTTGATTAGATATAGTTCTATTTATTTTGGATTAGAGGACAACTTGATGATTTGTTAAGCAACTGTCCCTCTTATTTTGTAAAGATATTTTCTATTTCCTAAAGGTATTTTCTATTTCCTAAAGATATTCCTAGATGTCTCCTAGGATATTTTTAATTAAATTTTGTATAAATACTTCAACATTTGAAGTATTGAGTGTGGAATAAAATTGCTAGACTTTACTATAGACTTTTTGCTGAAACATTGGAGGCTATTATGTGTTGATTTCAAAGTAGAAGACTGGACAAAGCTAAAACTGGAATCATAATTTAGGATCCTTATGATAAGCTGATGAGTGAAGTACTTTCTTCTTGTCATTTTTTTCTTTCTTGAGTTTCATGCAATTCATTATATATGTTTTTTATATCTTAATGAGTAACTAGGAATATTACTACAGGCTAGTCCTATACTCCCTGTTTTTAACTAGTTACCATTTGAATGTTTTCTGCTAATTTCTGGTGTTAGGAATTCTTAGTTGCTCCTACTCCCGTTTGACCCCTGCCTCCTTCTTCCATTTTCTGGATCAAAGGATCCTTCATAGACCTTTATCCAGATCATACCATTTCGCCAATTTTTTTTTTCCAAATCTCTGAGGGTTATCTATCTTGCCTTGAACACGTTTGTACCTTTCTGGCCTTGACTTCTAGTGCTGCTAGCTAGATTTATACTCCATAGCCCAATGGACAAGTAGATTTCTCTCTAGTTTATCTCTAAGTGATTTTTTTTCCACCAAAACCTTTAAAAAAAACTAATTGTTCTATCATAGATAGCCTAAAAACATAAATTAAAAAAAAAAAAGATAAATCTTAAAGAGAGAGCCCTCTCTGAATTCTAAGAAGGCTAGATCCTAGGATTTAAAATAGGTTTGTGGTTACCTCTAGTTTTCTTAGACTAAAAATTCAAATCCCACAACTTAAGAATTTACTATAGTGATAACACTCTGCATCCCTGTGATTGCAGATGAATGGCCCTATCTGATTTTTTTAGCTTGAATTGAGTTTTCTTCTTTGCTGCCATGAAATTTATAGAATCAGAGTTTAGGATCTGCCTGATATACTCCAAGGCAAAGATCCCCATTGAAGGATGTTTGGGTAACTTGTAAGGTAACAAGTTTGACCCAAAGACTCTGATCTCAGTATGCTTTTCATATAAATACCATTCAGCAACCTTATTCTGTTCTGACAACTGCAATATCTTTTTCATTTCTTCATTTATCCTTGGTTGCTCTTTTTTTGTTAACATTGTGATCATTGGATGTAGAACTAACTTTGAAAATTCTAAATAAGTGAAATCTGTACATTCCTTTCTCAGTAAACATGTCCAAAAAATGACAGATAGAGGATTTCCCTCTATGTCAAGCTTTTGGAGAGTAATTGGAAAATTTTGTGATTGAAAGTATAAAAACATATGGAACAGGAAGGAAGTATATATGAATACTCCTTCAATTTACAAATTGGTCAATTAATAATGAATATTATCTACAATGAAACCCTCATAGTCAAAGATTACTGATGGGGGTTTCCCTTGGGAGAAAGTGGATAAGAACCCCAAGATGGACTCATCTGTGTGTTCATCAGTAAAATATCCTAGGATGAAGGAAAACATAGAAATCTCATGTTTTGAACCTTCAGGGAATTTAGCAGTAGAATATGGGGGGTTTAGCTTAGGGATTTCTACATGCAAAGGCATAAATGTCTGAAAAATCATGAATCTCTTGGGAAAATCTAGGCCAATATACAATTTGGTGAGAGCTTCTATGGATAAAGGAACTGCTTGGGGGTTAGGCTAAAACTGTAACATTTGATTGAAATATTGAGCAGTAATGGTGAAAAGAAATTCTTTATTAGAATTGATTATGGCTCTTTGATCAGGTACATAATACTGCTGACATAATCTAATGACCTCTTGGCATGGGTGAGTTAATGGGACACCATATTTGGGCAAATGAGATTCCCAATTCTGGACTTCTCCATCATTATCTAATGATTTCTCATAGCTCCAATTATGAATATCAAGCAAGTTAAATTCAAAAATGGGATCTGCTATCTTATAATCAGTATCAGCTAGTGGGATGTGTTCAACATCAACAATAGGTTGTTGAAGATGATTTACCACTATGGAAGTCTTAGAAGTTATAGAAGGGGTTGGTTTAGGCACTTTGGAACCTTCAGGTTTTCTTGTACTCTGCTTCTTAGGCATTTTGAACTAATTTCTGCAAGTTTAGACAGTTTGCAGAAGTATTTTACTTTAGCGGAGGATTTATTTGGATAGATTGGGAAAATTATAGCTTTTTCTTTGGGTTTTATTTCCAATTAGGTATGTGAAAAAGGTTTATAGGCTTTTGACTTGTTTAAAACAAGAAACAAGGGTTTCTTGAGTCTCTTACTAAGAAATAGGGCTGAAAGTCTTTTGAAATAGGTCACAGAGGCTTAGGATACCTTCTGAGGTTTTTTGGTTTGATTTAGAGCTTGAAATAGTTCATAAGTTTGAAAAAACTCACACTTTTCTCTCTCAGTAGTGCGCAACAGTAAAAAAGGGTTTCTAGAAAAAAATTGACAGGGTTTAGCTTGTTTTTGGACTATTTTGATGGAATTCTTTTGATATTTAAACTCCAAGTGTGTTTTTATTCTTTAAAAGACTTTTTTAAAATTGAAAACAACCTTAATTTGTGGAGAAAACCTGTTATGCGTAGGTATAGAGGTCTGGAACAATTTCCGTTTCTTTTCAATAGGTTGAGCAGCTCCTCTTTGATCTTTGGAGCAATTCTTAGCTTCTCAGCAGTTTTCAGGTTGAGATTTGAGGTATTTGGCAAGAAACTGGTCGGAAAGAGGTCTATTTTTAACTGTCGGGAGGCTTAGCACTAGGTTTATGCGCAGAAGAGAAAGGAATGAATTACATTTCCAAGGTATATTATGCATAATTTAGGGCTTAATCAGCGCCTAAATTTAATACAGGTCAAATCATAAATATGGGTGGTTTTCGGGCTCAAGGGGTTGAAACCGGAGTGGTTATCATGTGGAAATTTGGCAGTAAGTTGTTTTGGGGCTAACCCACACAATCCAATAAAAAGTGGGCAGGTGGAGGAGAGAGGAAATCTCGAAACAACTCATTTCACGCAGATTTGGACTGGGAGGGACCGCACAACTTTTCTATGTAATTTGGTGTTTTCGCCGTTGGATCTCGAGGTTAAATGTGAACGGTCCAGATCTTTTTGGAAGTTGTATCGAAATGGAGTGGGGCCAGGATATCATATGTGTGGCGGGTTTTAAAATTTAAACCTTAATAATCATACGTTTAATTAAAGTTTAAACTTTGGGTTTATAAAAATAACGAAGGGGTTTGGTTTATTTAAATGTTTTTTAAATAAAAAATTTACAATGTTTCGATTAATGTATAGGCGTGGTTTAATATTATATAGTTATTCAAACTTTTGACATATGCTTGAACACTATAGGGGGCGGGATTAGTTTTTATAGATAGGTTTAGACCAATGGGATTGTAGGGCGGGGTTTTATATTACGCATGTGGAATATTAAACATTGGTCTAAACTTTAAAATAAAGGGTTTGGGGGTTTATTTTAAATATAAGGGAATTAATATCATACGGGTAGGTGTAGTTTAGGGATTTAATAAAATAGTTTAGAAGTTGGTAATTAATATGAAATGAAGGGCTAGGGTAAAATGAAAACAAAATACATGTTAACTCTAAATTAAAGTGTAAATCATAGACAAAGTAAGGCATTGTTGTCTTTTTAATATTTCACACTTTAACTTAGGACAAATGTATTTTTAAGGTTTATGAATGAATTTTTTGAAAGGGAATGAGATTAGATATTTAGGGTTTAACTTTTACTAAGTAAAAATGGGTTTTTTCTTAGGAAAAAGGGATTAGGATTTATGAATGAAGGGTAAATATTGATGAATGTGGGTCTAGTGTGGGAATTCAATATTTTTAACTAATCAATCATCGAGCCTTGGGTTTGATCCCAACAAAATTCAGAGAAATGCTCTGAGCCTTTTTGACTAATGGTTTTAGAACATTGAATATTTGGAGGGGAGGAGAAATTATTAATTTTTGCCCGATGATGCTTTATTACAAGATTGCTCAACTGCTTTCTACCTACCCATCTTTATTTCTAACATTTTTACTTCATTTTCATGGGTGCATTTAGCCTTGCAACCCTAAAAACATTTTCTTTCAAAGCATAAAACTATATGAGTCTACCTTATTTCATCCGAGGGCTCAAATTAAACTGTTGAGCTCCTCATTATTCTCTACCTCTCTACTTATTTTTCAAGTTTAAACTGTTTGACTATATTTATTCTCTATCTAAACCATGAAATTGAAAGCATGAAAATTTAAGATTAAACTGTTTAACTAATCATGGATTATGACATCTATTGACACTCTGCACATAATCATTATTCTTGCAATAAAGGTAAAAGTAGTGGAATTTGGATTTTCTCACTTTCAGGTCTTATTTTATCTCTTTTTTCTTTTGGGGTCTATATTTTTCTAAGTCCTTCGATTTTTCTTTTAGGACTTTTTACCCTCTTTTTGGCTTTGTTATTATTTTTTCATTTTTTCAAAATATGGGAAAACAACTTGCAGAAATCAAGGTTTGTACATATTTACAAGACTATCAAAGTCAATTCAAAATTTATGAACCCTATCATTATAGGACCCTAACAGTGGCTCCACATGGGGATGGCATTTCCTAGTGAAATGTCAAGAACTTTAAGACTAGTAGCCTTTGAAATTTGATCGACCGTGATGATCCTGTAAATGTGTTCTGATGTCTGCAATTTATTCATATTTATGATATTTACCTCTCAAAGCTTAGGGCCTTCTCTCCGAGATTCAACTTTGTTAGGGAAACATCCAACCCAATCTAAAAATATGCAATGTATATGTAATATGATCAAAGTTAATAAAAAGTAACTATTTGTTAACTCAGGAGAGTAGTAGTGCTTCAACATTCTGCCATTTACTAGTCCTTCTTGCAGATCTGTTCCATCCATTTCTTTAAAAAAGAAAGCATTATTACCTCTATATCCATAAATCACATAAGGTCTTTTCACAGAAAATCAAATTTTTTTTTGTTTACCTTTGTCTTCTCTTCTGGAATCCCACTTTAACACTTTATCTCCAATGTAGAAATCATCCTCTTTACTATTTTTATCAAAAATTTTCTTGATATTATCCTGAATGACTTGATATTTGATATAAACCTCTTCCCTTGTTTGTTGCAAGTGAATTGTTTGATTTATCCTTCTTTGAATGTCATTTGTTTCAACTTGTAACTCTTGGATAATTTTCATCACTGGTACACCTACGGAGGATGGGAAAACAACATCCATTCCATAAAAAAATTGGTAAGGGGAAGTGCCAATGGATTTTTTAGTAGTAAGTCTATCTTCCCATAAGGCATTGACTAACTTCTTATTCCAAGTCATTTTATTGTCTTCAAGTAACTTTTTGATGATGTTTACAAGGCTCTTGTTTGAGGATTCAGCTAGGCCATTACCCTGAGGCTAATATGCAGTAGAATGACCTAAGGTAATATGGTATTTGTGGCAAAAATCGATCATTTTCTTGGATTTGAATGCTGTTGCTTTATCAGTAATTATATTTTGGGGACATCCAAATCTTGAAAGAATGTTGCTTTTTAGGAAGGAGATAATGACAGTATTTGTGGCTTGTCTAGACGGTATGGCTTCAATCCACTTGGTAAAATAATCAGTGGCTGTCAAAATCCACTTATGTTGGCTTGAATATGGAGGGTGAATTTCACCAATAAAGTCTAAACCCCATTGTTGAAATGGAATTTCAGTTGAAGTGGGTTTTAGAGGGAGGGGTAGCAATTTTTTCTTAACCTCAAAAATTTGGCACTTGTGACAAGAAGTTATAAATTTTTTAACATCAACAAACAAAGTAGGCCAGTAAAAACCAGCTCTCGGGATCTTTTCTGCAGTAGTTTTCTAGTATAGAAGTCCTCTGCAGTCACCTGCATGAAATTCTTCAAGTATTTTTTCAGCTTCTTCCTTTAACAAAAAATTTAATAAAATCCCACTATGATCTCTCCAAAAAAGTACATTGTATAAAATACAAAATCTTACTGCCTTTAGTTTTAAGAATCTGGCTTTGGTTCTTGACAATCCAGGAGGAGCTTGTAAGTTTAGTAGTACAAATATAATATTTGTATACCGAGGTGAATTTGAAAAGGATTCATTGATCGTTGGAGTCGCCATCTCTTCCTGATCATCTATTTGGGCAATAAAATTTATGTGTAGGGAATTGCAATTAGATTCAACCATAAGTCTGGCTAATCCTTGACCTTTGATGATATTTGTGGGTTTAATCTATATGTCATATTCTAATATAGTGGCAATCCACTTACCTCTTCTTCCATCAGAACCATCCTGAGTAAGAATGTATTTTACTATAGAATTTGGGACATAGGAAATAATGTGAGAATAGAGAATATAAACTATGAAGTCTTTAATGGACTTTACCAAAGTTAAGGCTTGTTTCTCCATACTGTTTTACTTCAAAGGGGCATCTCTAAGGGTCTTACTGAAGAAAGATATGGGCTGTTCAAATCCCTGGTCATTTTAAAAACTGCAGCAATGATGTGTTCTGAAGCAAATGAAAAAATTATGAAATCCTTCTTAAAGTCAGGACTTATTAGAATTGGAGTTTTGCTTAAGGCTTGTTTTATGGAGTCAAATGAATGTTTTGCCTCAAAATTCCATTTAAGAACTGAATTTTTTTAAGCATGTTATTTAATTATCTAGTTATCTCAGCTAAATTGGGTATGAATCTTCTTAAAAAATTAATCTTACCTAAAGAGGCTTGTAACTCTTTGATGTTTCTTGGTGGACTGATGTTAAGAATTGCTTCTATCCTAGCAGGATATATTATGATTCCTTCTTTAGAAATTATGTGTCCAAGTAACTTGCCTTCTTCTAATCCAAGCGTTCATTGTCAGTTTTGGAAAACACAATAATGTCATCTAAGTAAATTACCAAGAAATCATGTATTTCCTTTGAAAAAGCTATATCCATAGCCCTTTGAAAGGTTTCCCCTGCATTTATTAGACTAAAAGGCATTTTTACATACATAAAAGTGCCCCAAGGAGTAGTAAATGTTGTTTTGGCTTGATCTTCTTTTTGGACTAAAATCTAGTTGTATCTCAAAAAACTATCTGAAAGTGAAATCCTAGAAGAGCCAACTACCCTTTGTAATATGTGATCCATTTTAGGTAAGGAATAATTATCTTTTAAGGACACTTTTTTTAGATTCCTAAAGTCAACACATAATCTAATCTCTCCTGTTTTCTTTCTTGTTGGAACTAGGTTGGAAACCCAATCAGAATATCTGATTGGTGCAATTATATGTGCATCATACATTCTTTTCACTTATTTTTCTATCAAAGGAAATAAAAAAAGGTTAATTCTTCTCAACTTTTGTTTAAAGGGCTTTTGATCTTCTTTTATTGGAATTTTATGTTGAATGATGCTGGTATCATAATATTTGAGATCTTCATAACTCCAGGAAAAAACATCTTGATATTCCTTTAAAAGAGCAATATATTTTTCCTTTTCTTGTTGAGGTAAAGTTTTGGAAAGTTTGATTATTTTGGTTTTTAACTCTGTACCAATATTGCATTCTTCTATATCAGATCTAACTGGCTCCATTTTGGGTTTTCTAGCTACATCATTGGAGCAAAAAAGATCTTCTAAAGGAGTTAAACCTATGGGTAAGAAATTATCTTTAAGATTCAATATGTCAGATTCATCATCAATAATTTCTTCAATCTCTACTTTTTCTAAGTTATCTATATCTGATTGACTAAATCTAGTTGGTTTAGTAAAATTTACTTTATTTACATTTATGTTATTTAAATCTATTTCACAATCTAAATCTTGATCTATAGTACAATATTTGTCTATCTTACAGTTCTAAAATTCATCTTCGTTGTTCATAAACTTGTAAATCTGTTCATCCTGAGAAAAAAATTGTCAATATTTGAGGTTGTCTGGAATTATTGGTCTATGCTTGACTTTAGCAGTATATCTATGATTAGGTTGGAATGCTAAATTTCATGTACTAGAAAAGGTTGCTAGACAGTGAGCCTGTATATTTTGTTTTCTAGGTATAGCAGCAAATTTACATTCCAATAAATCATCAGTTAGATCTATCACAATGTCTCTGTATCTGCTTAGTCTAGGATTGTAAATAGAATATACTCCATTTACTTGTTTTATGATCAACTCTGAATCTCCCATGATTAATATTCTTTTGCCTCCTAAGTTCCTAATAATTTGGAGTCCTAGAATGAGGGCTTCATACTCAACAATATTATTGGTACATTTGAAATTGAGCCTAAAAGCATGGCCTTCTGAGTGATTATTCTCCATGTTTCTTATCCAAACACCTGCTCCTACTCCTAACTTATTTACTGAACCATCAAAGTCTAAATGCCACAAAAATTCATGAAATATATTATCATTGTTTGTTTTTTTCTTTTTCTCTATTAGTTCTGTTTGGATTTCACTAGTTTTAGAGTTACATAAGATAAAAGAATTAAGGTCAGTTGGTGTAGAGTAAATTGGGTAATTTATAGATCTTTCTGCACTACTGACCATGTACTTCATCGATGTTTCCCTATATAATTTCTTAGGGTGACCAAAAACTGATATAGTAGCATAAGACATGTCCAATTGTAGAGATCCCTATAAATTTTCTCCCCATGAGTGAGATAGTAATATTCCATATTTAGGTGGGATATCAACTACTAAAATGTCTATTAATATACTCTTACCAGGATATTGAAATAGTGTTACACACAAATCTTTGATTAAACCCAGGAATTTAACTTTACTTGGATCAAATGAAAACAAATCTTTTTAGGGCCTTGTGATTTCTAAATTCAGAGTTTCCATTATGGTTTTGGGCATTAGATTATGGGAAGCTCCTGAATATAGCATTGCATTGTGTAAAATTTGACCATGAATGGTAAGAATGCTATAAAATGGAGGAACTTCTCCATCTGCATGTTTTCCATTCACATCTGGGCCGAAAATCAACTTTGGCTGATCATCATTCAGATTTATGGAGTCTTCTCCATCATTTATGTTTAATGTTTCAGTTATGGTTGATTTATACAAGTCATGTTTAACCAATTATGTCAGAGGAATTGGTATTTTTAGCCTTACAATTTCATATTGTATGTTGAATGTAGGTTGTGATTTGCTTATTTGAATCAATTCTTCTTTGGTAACTATAGTTTGTGTTGGTTTATCTTGTTTATCTACAGTTTTTTTTTTCATTTTCAATTGATTTGACATTATCTTTTTGAGTTTCTTGTGTTTTACTACTAATTTTCTTTTCAGGGATTGTTTTTGAAGCAGTAGATGTTCTTTCAGACTTAGAATTATCAGCATGTGTTTTTGAAGTAGCAATTTTTGGATCTACTGATTTAGGATCAACAGAGGGTATTTTAGGATCTAAATTTGTTGTTTTAACAGAATTAGAAGCTTTTGTAGCAGCATATTTCTGTGAATCTTTTTTATATTGAGAAACTTCATCAGTAATATCAACAATCTTAGGGCTTTATGTATCTTTAGGACTAGAAATGTTTTGGGAAGAACTAGAGTTTTGCTTATTTTCCCTTGGGAAAATTTGCAGAGCTTTTGTTTTGGGAGCTTCTACTATTTTCTGATTCTGAGTTTGGAAAGTTTTCTTGGTAGAAGACTCATTGTTTTTCTTATTTCTAAGGTTATATTGACTGTGTATTTCATTTATATCATAATCATAACCTTGTTTATAATCAAAGGATTCACTTGAATCTAATTTGAATTGTTGGAGGTCAAATAATTCCTGATCATCCTGAGTGAGAAAAATAGTATTATTATAGTCTATTCCCATTAGATTTATTGCATCCTCATTATCATCATTATTCTGAGAACTTTCAACATAGTTCTCTTGGAAGGGGGATCTTATTGTTTGGTTTGGTGTTGTTTCTTTTTCTTTTCCTGAATTTATGTTTTTCCTAAAATTGGGATTTATGATTTGCTGTTGATTATCCCATTGAGGTCTTCTCTCTATATTATCTAGTCTATCCATCATCTTCTCTAAATTTTTAGCTAACATGTCTATTTTTGTGTTTGAATTGGAAGTTTCTTCTTTAATGGTCACTCTTCTCTCATTTCTTAGTCTAGATTTTTTGGCTAAAATGTTTACTTCTACACTAACATCATCTGTTTTCATTCTTTCTGAGGTTTTTGCATTTCTTTCCCTCAACTGATAAGCTATGTCTATGTCAAATACATCAGGGAATTTAAGTAGGATAGAATCAAGAGTGGGTTTAATATTTGTAGGGATGGAATTGTAAACAATGTTATATCTAGTGCAGTAGTCTTGGACTGACTCATTTGGAGCTCTTCTCATGGCATCAAATTAAGACAATATCTGGAGTGGATTCTTTTTCTTTTTCCATTTATTTAAAAAATAGTCTATGAAACACAGCTAAATCAATTACACTACCAACAACAAGACCTTTAAGCCACTTCTTAACTTCTCCTATGAATGTTTGTGAAAATAACCTCATTTGAACATCTGAATCATCAATCTCATGAAGTTCAAAGAAATCTATCATTTTAGTTATGTGTTTTTGAGCTGTATAATGGGTAGTAGCATCAAACTATGGTATCTTACTCTGATAGTCTTGAGGCATATCATGAAGCTGTTGTGGTACGACTAGGGGAGCATACCTAGCAGCCATAGCTTGAAGTTTAGCTTGGTTAGGAGGTAAAGTAGAAGTGCTTGGGGTTGAACTGGAAGTGATAGCTGATGAACTAAAAGCTATATTTGAGATGTTGGGAAATGAAAATGGAATATATGTAGAACTACTAGGGTATGAGAATGATGTGTTTGAAAAATCAAAAGATGAGCTAGTGGATATAGTGGATGAAGTGATTGGTGGAAATAATACTCTAGGCTGTAAAGGTAATTTAGGGATAAATGGATCTATAGATGTGGCGGTATTGGAAGCTATATATGATGTAGTAGCATATAGAGATGAATCTGCAGCTGGTATTATGACGGTATATAACTGTGAAACTGAAGGCTTAGTGTTATAAGCTAATAATTGAGCTAATTCAATAGCTTCATCAATATATTTTATAATAGTAGTATTAAGTTCTTCAATTTTAGTCTGATATTAAACTTCTTTGATTTAGATTCTACTGTAATATTTTTCTGTTTTGTTTCCAAGAATGAAATAAAAACAGGGTATAAAACAGCAGTATAAAGATCACTTTCAGATTGAATTCTAAACAAAGAATGTTCAAATTTCAAATCAAAATCTATATCTTGCAAACTTACTGATTCTTGTGGTAATGAATTACCTCTTCTTAATGAGACTTCAGCTTCTAAATTTTCTATCTGTTTTTTCTTTTTGTCAATTCAGTCTGGGTTTTCTACCATTACAGCAGGTTTAGGATCTGGGTTAGACCTAGTATAGTAAATTTTCCTAGAAGCCAGAATTACTATTTTTAATACCCACAACTTATAAAAGCAATCTTAAAGTAAATGGATGAATAAAATGATTTTCTTTAAGACTAGTTTTATGACTAAGGATTGGTTAGTTCCCCAGTATGGTTGCTAGTAATGTTATCACTCTAGTAGTTCTAAAGTTGTGAGATTTTTGGTTTTTAGTCAAAGAATACTAGAGGTAACCACAAACCAACTTCAAACTCTAGGATCTAGCCTTCCTATGGTTCAGAGAGGGCTCTCTCTTTAAATTTTAACGTTGTTTTGATTTGTAAATATTAGGCTAGTTATGAATGTGCAGCTTTGGTTTGGTTTTGGTAGATTTGGTGGGAAAAATCACTTGAAAGGAAGGATAGTGGGAAATATACTTGTCCATTGGGCTATGGAGTCAAAATTAAGCAAATAGGACTGGGACCAAGGCTGAAAGGTCAAATTTTTTCAGGGAAAGATAGATAACCCTTGAAGATCTTGGAAAGTTGTTTTTGTGAGGTGGTATGATCAGGATAAAGGGCACTTAAGAATCCTTTGATCCAGAAAAGGAAGTAGTAGGAAGAGGTCAAATGAGAGAGGGAGCAATTAAGGGTTCCCTACACTGGAAATCAGAGGAAAACATACAAATGATAACTAGTTAAAAACAGGGTGCTCTTAACAAATCTTGTAGTAATACTCCTAGTTATTCATTCAGATTTAGAATAAACATAGATGGATGCATGTAACAAAGAAATAAAAGAATGAAAAATAAGGAAATACTTCACTCCAAATAGCTCATCACATGAATCCTGAAGTATGATGCCAATTGGTCTGATCCAACTTGCTACTGGAAATTTGACACACAAAATATTTCAAGTCCAACAAAAATGACTATAACAATATCCAACAATTTTATTCCACACAAAATACTTCTAAAGATGAATTATTTATACATATTTCTTTACAAAATATCCTAGAAAGCTTCTAGGAATTATCTTAGGAAAATCAAATATCTTTACAATAATAATAGAGACAACTTCTTAACAAATCAACAAGTTATCCTATTTATCCAAAGAAATAGAAACTATTTTGAGGATAAGATGCAGTTGATTGCCTTGGTGCCCTCCTTGCTAGCTCTTAGATACTTTTTGGAATTTGATCTACCTTGTCTGATACTCTTTCTCGGATTCTTTTTATTCATTGATACTCTCTAAACTCTAATACTCTTTAACCATAATAAAAAATTGTTTACTATTGTAAAATTCTGTTTTGACTGCAAATCAGAAAAAAAATTTCTTCTCATTTCATCTATTTGTCTTTCATCCTTTATAATAAATCTGTGAGTGACTGCCAATCCTCATCTTTAGGAATTTGTATTTTCTTTAATTTCCTAAATTTTTCATCAGCTTCAGTATATCTAGAAAAGGTTGGCTTGATGACAAACAAGTGTTTTACTTCATGTTGCAAATAGAATAAGTCTTCAAAGCTTTTGAGTAAGACTTTTCCAGTTGGAATGCCTTGCCCTTGTGGTTTATTTACCTGTTCTTTTGCAAACTCTCTAATTTTCTTATCATAGTCATTCTGAGACATCATTTTATCATTAATGACCATAATTTCAGGCAATCCTTTTTGCTTCAAATTTGTAAACTTGACCATAAACTTGGTTATCGCAGTATTCATACTCTCACACTTTTCTTCTAGTTTCCTCATCAGGTTCTCCTTTGTAGTAACTTTCCTAATTTCCAGTATAGTTTCAGTCCTATAAGTGATCTTGAGTTCTTCTAACTCCTATCTATTTTTACTGTTGAGGAATGTGATCATCTTTAAAGCTTGCTCTGATTATCAACCAGTTCACTTTGAGTCTTTTGAATTTCTGCTTGGGCTTTTAATAATAACTCTCTGTTCAAAAATTACCTGAATTGAAGGCCATACATCATGGATGAATTCAATGACATTGTTCCAAAGATGATTTTTTGTGTATGATATTTGTTCCTTAAATGTCAATTCCTTTTGTAATTTCTTCAACTCTTCATTCAGTCTGATGGAATTTTGTTCATGTGTCTTTGCATTTATCTGAGCTAATTTATTTGTCTTCTCACGATTGTTTATTACCTATTTCAATATACTAATTTCATTTGTCTTTAGAGACATTTCCTCCATAGCTTTCTCCAATTGGCTGGCTTCATCTGTATGTTGAACTACTGTTATAGATGATTCAATAACTGAGGTTGTGGAAGAAGTTACTGGCACTGCAGTAGCCAGTGGTTATTTGGGTGCTAATTCTTCATCTAGAGTTGAAAGCACTACTGTAGTGATTACAGGAATAATTGTAGGAATCTATGGTTCTTTCACTGTTTCCTTTTCATGGACAAGTTTTTCTATCTGAATCTCGATCTCCTTAATTTGAGCTGTCAATTGAAAAATCAAATTCATCATGTCATATTTTTCTTTCTATCCTTCTATTATTTCTTTTTTTTTGAGAATGTTCACTTTGAGGAAGTTTGAGCTATTTCCTCAAAGCTTCTATATCTTCATTTTTCTTCTTCACCAATAAATCTGCTACTTTGATATTAGAAGGATCATATCTCACTTGCAAAATTAGTTTTTCTAAGGCTTTTATCCTCATATCCTTGGCATACAATGAGGATTTATCCAACTTAATCTGATCTTGCATGTTGGAGATGTTGTTTTGGAGCTTCTGAGCACTCATGACTTTATTTGTGACAGTAGAGTATAAAATTTATGAAGTCTGTCTATGGAACTCAATTTGATCAAGAGCATGGATCTTATCTGTCTGGAATTCCAAATCAACTTTCTTATAATATACCACTGTCTTTGGAGATTTGACTGTGGGGTGCAACAGTGACATTATTAGTTTTTGATTTGAATAATCAAATGCAGAAAGAAGCATGTTTTGCACACTAGGATTCTGTTTGAGATATTGAGAATAAATATTGTTTTTTATCTCCTCATTCTTCAGCTTGATTTGTTTATATTTTTCTTTGATATCCAAATATTTTTCATCAATTACCTATGAAGAAGAGGCTTCCATGCTTTGTTTTCTTTCCATTAACTGTGTATCTTCATTTTTAACCTGTTCTTCATTTTGATTCTATGTGGCTGGCTCATTAATGACTAGAGTAGCAACATCTGTTTCTGGCAATTTAGTGTTGGTATTTATAAAATCTATTTCTTCCACATCAATTTTTACTTTTCCTTTACTTGCTGAATCTAACTTGGGCCTTTTGTTATATATGAGTTTGAACTTAGTTTTAGTTGTAGTTTTTCTACATAGGCTCCTTCTTCCCTTACTCTCTTAGTGGAATTTTCTGGTTGATTTGCAGTCTCCAAAGTATGACTAGTATTACTTTTGTTTACTGCATCTGTTAAGGTATTTTGAGTCCACTCAATCTGATTTCAATACTTTTCTATTTCTGGTTTTTCTTCATGGATAAAGGGTGTTAACTTGCATTTAACCCTTAATTTACTCAGGATCCCTTGTGGATCATAATTCCAAGGAAAACTTTCTTCCAATTTGAACTCCAATAACTGATTTGATGCTTCTTTCTCTGCATCCCTGTGATTGCAGATGAATGGCCCTACCTGATTTTTTTATTTTGAATTGAGTTTTCTTCTTTGCTGCCATGAAATTTATAGAATCATAGTTTAGGATCTGCCTGATATACTCCAAGGAAAAGATCCTCATTGAAGGAGGTTTAGGTAACTTGTAAGGTAAAAAGTTTGACCCAAAGGCTCTAATCTCAGTATGATTTTCATATAAATACCAGTCACAAACCTTATTCTGTTCTGACAACTACAATATCTTTTTTATTTCTTCATTTATCCTTGGTTGCTCTATTTTTGTTAACATTGTGATCACCGGATGTAGAAATAACTCTGAAAATTTTGAATAAGTGAAATCTATACATTCCTTTCTGAGTAAACATGTCCAAAAAATGACAGATAAAGGATTTCCCTCTATGTCAAGCTTTTGGAGAGTAACTGGAAAATTTTCTGATTGAAAGTATAAAAACATATGGAACAGGAAGGAAGTATATATGAATACTCCTTCAATTTTCAAATTGGTCAATTGATAATGAATATTATCTGCAATGAAAATAGCATAATCAAAGTTTACCGATGGGGGTTTCCCTGGGGAGAAAGTGGATAAGAACCCCAAGATGGACTCATCTATGTGCTCATCAGTAAAATATCCTAGGATGAAGGAAAGCATAGAAATCACGTCTTGAACCTTCATGGAATTTAGCAGTAGAATATGGGGGATTTAGCTTAGGGATTTCCACATGCAAAGTCATAAATTTATAAAAAATCATGAATCTCTTGGGAAAATCTAGGCCAATATACAACTTGGTGAGAGCCTCTATGGATAAAGGAACTGCTTGCGGGTCAGGATAAAGCTGTAACATTCGATTGAAAGATTGAGCAGTAATGGTGAAAATCAATTCTTTATTAGCATTGACTATGGATCTTTGATCAGGTACATAATACTGCTGACATAATCTAATGACCTCCTGACATGGGTGAGTTAATGGGACAACATATTTGGGCAAATGAAATTCCCAAATCTGGACTTCTCCATCATTATCTAATGATTTCTCATAGCTCCAATTATGAATATCAAGAAAGTTAAATTCAACAATGGGATCTGCTATCTTATAATTAGTATCAACTAATGGGATGTATTCAACATAAAAAATAGGTGGTTGAAGAGGATTTACCACTATGGCAGTTTAGAAGTTATAGCAGGGGTTGGTTTAGGCACTTTGGAACCTTCAGGTTTTCTTGTACTCTGATTCTTAGGCCTTTTGGACTACTTTCTACAAGTTTAAACAGTTTGCAGAAGTATTTTACCTTAGCAGAGGATTTATTTGGATAGATTGGGAAAAGTATAGCTTTTTCTTTGGGTTTTCTTTCTAATTAGGTATGCGAAAAAGTTTACAGGCTTTTGACTGGTTTAAAACAAGAAACAAGGGTTAATTGAGTCTCTTACTAAGAAATAGGGCTGAAAGTATTTTGAAATAGGTCACAGAGGCTTAGGATACCTTTTGAGGTTTTCTGGTTTGATTTCGAGCTTGAAATAGTTCATAAGTTTGAAAAAACTCACACTTTTCTCTCTCAGTAGTGCGCAGCAGTAAAATAGGATTTCTGGAAAACAATTGACAGGTTTTGGTATGTTTTTGGACTATTTTGATGGACTTCTTTTGATATTTAAACTCTAAGTGTGTTTTTTTTCTTTAAAAGGATTTTTTAAAATTGAAAACAGGTTTAATTTGAGGATAAAACCTGTTATGCACTGGTATAGAGGTTTGAAACAATTCCTGCGGTCTTTTCAACAGGTTGAGCAGCTCCTGTCTGATATTTGGAGCAATTCCTAGCTTCATAGTGGTCTTCAGGCTAAGATTTTAGGTATTTGGCAAAGAACTAGTCGGAAAGAGGTTTATTTTTAACTGTCGGGAGGCTTAGCACTGGGTTTATGCACAGAAGAGAAAGGAATGAATTACATTTCCAAGGTATATTATGCATAATTTAGGGCTTAATGAGCGTCAGCATTTAATACAGGTCAAATCATAAACATGGGTGGTTTTCGGGCTCAAGGGGTTGAAACCAGAGTGGCTATCGTGTGGCAATTTGGCAGTAATTTTTTTGGCCACGCGATCCAACAAAAAATGGGCACATGGAGGAGAGAGAAAATCACGAAACCACTCATTTTGCACAGATTTGGACAGGGAGTGACTGCACAACTTTTCTATGTGATATGGTGTTTTCGCCATTGGATCTCGAGGTTAAATGTGAACGGTCTAGATCTTTTTGGAAGTTTCATCGGAATGGAGTGCGGCCAGGGTATCATATGTGTGGCGGGTTTTAAACTTTAAACCTTAATAATCATATGTTTAATTAAATTTTAAACTATGGGTTTATAAAAATAACGAAGGGGTTTGGTTTATTTAAATGTTTTTTAAATAAAAAATTTACAATGTTTTGATCAATGTATAGGCATGGCTTAATATTATATAGTTATTCAAACTTTTGACATATGCTTGAACACTATAGGGGGCGGGATTAGTTTTTATAGATAGGTTTAGACCAATGGGATTGTAGGGCGGGGTTTTATATTGCGCATGTGGAATATTAAAATTTGGTCTAAACTTTAAAATAAAGGGTTTGGGGGTTTATTTTAAATATAAGGGAATTAATAACATACGGGTAGGTGTAGTTTAAGGATTTAATAAAATAGTTTAGAAGTTGGTAATTAATATGAAATGAAGGGCTAGGGTAAAATGAAAACAAAATACATGTTAACTCTAATTTAAAGTGTAAATCATAGACAAAGTAAAGCATTGTTTTCTTTTTAATATTTCACACTTTAACTTACGACAAATGTATTTTTAGGGTTTATGAATGATTTTTTTGAAAGGGAATGAGATTAGCTATTTAGGGTTTAACTTTTACTAAGTAAAAATGGGTTTTTTCTTAGGAAAAAGGGATTAGGATTTATGAATGAAGGGTAAATGTTGATGAATGTGGGTCTAGTGTGGGAATTCAATATTTTTAACTAATCAATCATTGAGCCTTGGGTCCGGTCCCAAAAAAATTTAGAGAAATGCTCTGAGCCTTTTTAACTGATGGATTTAGAACATTGAATATTTGGAGGGGAGGGAAAATTAGTAATTTTTTCCCGATGATTCTTTATTACAAGATTTCTCAACTGCTTTCTACCTACCCATCTTTATTTCTAACATTTTTACTTCATTTTCATCAGTGCATTTAGGCTTGCAACCCTAAAAAAAAATTCTTTCAAAGCATAAAACTATCTAAGAAAAATTATACCTGTTTATCCGAGGTCAATAAAACATAGAGCTCCTCATTAATATTCTTCACCATCAACATCATTTTTTCAATTTCAAATTTGACAAATCTTTATTCTATCTAAATATTAGAAAAATTAAAGCATGTATAAAATGAGCATTTAAACCCGTTTAATCCGATCATGGATTATGGCATTTAACAGTTAATTTTCACATATAATCATTAATTTTGGCAAATAAAAGAAAAAGCAGGGTATTTGATTGCTCTCTTTCAGTCTTTTATTTATCTCTTTTTTTCTTTTAAATCATATTTTTCAAGTCCTCTTGATTTTTCTTTTTTTAGAATTTTATCTTCTTTTTGGATTTTTCATTATTTTTTCATTTTTTTAGTAATGAGGGAAAACAATTCTAGAAATAAGGTAAAGGACATTAAGAAGACTATCAAAGTTTGATCTAAAATTCTAATCTCATCATTATAGATCTCAATAGAATTCATGTCTTCATTTTCCACATGTTATATAAAACCTCATCCCATAGGTTAAAACTATTAAATCATATAAATTATTTTGATCCCATGATAAATAACCCCCGACAGTGCTAATGTTACACTTATCCACATTACATTTGTTAAATAAAACATTAATATCTACCTATCATATTTCACTCCAAACTACATATTAAACCTTATTTTAGTTACATATTTCACTTCCCGCTGCATTAAAATCTCAGGACCGACACCATCATACCATGCATCTCTATCACACGATCTGCTCCATCCGATCTATATCTGCCAGATCTGACGACGACTAACCTTTTTCGCACATTTCATTACGCGATGGTTAAAGAAACCCAAAGCTTGCAATAAACACAATTTTCGCGATTTCTCTCACCTCTACATGTCCCAATTGCATTGGATTGCACCGATCATTCTAATCCCTCTTATCACCTTTGAACCATGTGAAAACCGCTTGGCAGATATTCCCTCCCCCGCACCCAAACCACTTATCTGTTTGAATTGAATACCATTTAATGCATTCAATGTTGAATTAAATTGTTTATAAACCACCCAAATTCATTCATTTTACTCTTCTATTACTGTTTTTCACGAAAAAGAAGCATTGCAACCCAAAAAGACTGCTGCCGACACTGTTTTTAGCTTAAATCAAACGGAATTCACCAATTTGGCTAGTACAAACAATGTAGAAGTCATCTGAGTGCCTATAAAGACCAGCAAAAGCTTCTGAAAACTTTCCAACCCTAGAAACCCTCCTACACAGCAAAATTTCAATTTTTCCAGGTATTCTTCAGAAGAAAAGACTCATTCATCAATATAAAAGAGTTATACTGTTAATTAAATCATTTAGGAGCCTGTGTACCTAAATAAAACCCTATTGCTTCATAAATCCTTTTATTCTGTAAACCTTGAGTATCTTCTCACATATTCTAAAGCCTTGAACTTTTTTAAACACAAAATTTGATTAATTGAAGCCATCTGCAAACCTGAGAAATCCTTTAGTAACCTTCAACCCTTTCCTACAATACTTAGGCATCCTTTTTTCATAACATTGATGTGTTAAGATTGTTTTTATCACAGAAAGTGCACTATAAGCCCTAAATATTATTTATAGAAGCTCTAAGGTCATGAAGTTTCTTTTTTGATACATAAAATACAGTTTAAGTTAAATTGATCAGAATTACCCCTTTTCAGACAAAAAGATAGAACCCCTGTTATATCCGAGTCCTTCTGAAAAACTGTTATAATTTCCAAAGGTGCTTCTATAGGCCTAAAACAGTGTTTTAAAGGTAAAAAAAAATATAGAATTGATAAATCAAACAAATCTATGGCTTCCATAAACATTCTAGCAGTCAACCCTCTACAACCCCCTATTGTAGATGTAGAGAATATTCCCCTGGTAGATGTAGACTTCAAGATTACTGATACAGTGACAGAGTTGAACCTTCTTGAGCTCCACTGCTAGAGCCAAGAAAAATCTCTAGATCAGGCTGATGAAGTGTTTATCTGGGAATCAAACTTGCCAAAATATGTTGTTCCTCATACTTACCAATTCCCAGAAGTAATCAAACTCTACAAATCATGCTACTCTCTTGATCAAAGATCCATAGTGAATCCTGAAAAGGAAGTTTTATTTACCATTACAACTGAATATATCAACAAGATGCTTCAAATACAGCCTGGGCCAAATGGAGTTCATTTGTCTATTTAATCCCTCACTAAGTTCTACTTGGATCTAGATTTTTCCAAGAGATTCCAGATTTTTCAAACCTTCATGCCTTCTTATGTGGAAATTCCCAAGTTGAATCCTCCATACTCTTCTACTAAATTCTATGAAAGGACAAGACATATTATTTCCATGTTGTCTTTCATCCTTGGATATTTTACAGATGAACATGTTGATGTTGCAGTTCTTGGTTTCTTGTCTACTTTTACACCTGGTCAGCCTCCTACTACCATCTTTAACTTTATCCAATATATTGCTGACAATATCCATGAGAAATTAGTCAAAATGCCTTATGAAGGTGTATTTAGTATTATTCAATCCTATTTCACATGTTCCTATATTTTCAGTCTGAGAAGTTCAATATAGGCCTTTTGAAGCTTGACGTGGAAGGAAATCCACAATCTGTCATATTTTGGATTTCTTTGATAAGGAAAGATTCAAATGAGTTCAACTATTTAGAGTTTACAAATTCCTTCATCCATCCCTTAGTAAATTTTCTAAACAGCAGTGTGCAACCCATAATTAGTAATGAAATCAAGAAGTTTTTGCAATTTTCTGAGCATGACAGGATAGGTGATTGGTACTTGTACCAAAATCACATTGAAATAAGAGTTTATGGGTCAAGTATTATCCCTTATAAACTACCAAAATACCTCCCTATGAGGTTATTTTCCTTGGAGTATATAAGGCAAATTCTAAATTTAGATGCTGTCAATTTCATAATAAAAAAGAATAAAACAAAATTCAAGTTGAAGAACTAGGTTGGCCCATTCATCTATAATAATAGAGAAGCAGGTCCAGAGGCAGAAAAAACAGTTTCAGGAGTTCAAATTCAGTCCTAGTTTCCTTTGGTATTATGATCCCCTTGGTGTTATTAGAAAAATGAGAGTTAAATGAAAATTAACTCCATATATACATGAAAAGAATCCAGAGATTGAGAAATTATCAAACCAATCTAAATGGTTAGAGAATACATTGGTAGAGGCAAAGAAGCAAAGTGATACTAGTCAAACTTTGCAAACTCCAGCCCAAGAAGATAGACATGTGAAAAGAAATAGGGAGGAAGGATCTTATACAAATGAGACTACAACAGATACTAAATTCAAACTAAGATACAACAAAAAGCCAAATCTAAATCCTGCAAGTAAAGAAAAGGAGACAGTAGAGGTCATTGACACAGAAATTGCAGAAAAAGATACTACACCTCCTACAATAATTGAAGAGGAACAACATCCCACTACTTCTAAGACAGTTAATTCAGAAACAACACAGTATAGAAGTGTCTTCATCTAAGAAAACATCAGAAAAGGACATGGATATAAAGGAAAGATACAAATAAATCAAGGCCAAAAATGAAGGAAAAAAAATGAAATATATTCTTAGTATCTGAAGAAAACTCCTAGCATTCAGAATAGGCTACTTTCAGCTTTTGACTACAGGAACAAAAATATGTTGATGCCAGTTCTTCAGCCCATAGTTCAAACTCCTAAATCATCCTCTGATTATAAAAAGATAGATTTTGAAGTTCCAGTACAGGATATTCATACTTTGGATCAAATTGAATTTCATAAACAGGCAGGAGATATGATTTATTCTGCAATAGCCACCAAGACCATGAGTGCAGAGAAGCTTCAAAACACTCTGTTAAATGTAAGAGAACAACTCAAATTGGAGAAAGCATATTCATAGGCAAAGGACACTAGAATAAAATCCTTGGAAGAACTAGTAATTGAAGTAGGATATGATCCTCAAAATGTAAAAGTTGCAGAAGAATAGATCAAAAAGAAAAATGCAGACATTGCTACATTAAGAAAACAACTAAAGCTACTCCCTATGGAGCATCCTCAAGCCAAGGAGGTGTTACAGGAAACCAATCAGAAAGATGAGATGATGAGTCTCATTTTATAGTTAACAGCTCAAATAAAGGAAATGGAAATTGAAATGGACAAGTTGGTCTAGGAGAAAGAAGCCAACAAAGTAGAGGAAGTTCCTGCCACTATGATTCCTGTAGTTACAACAACTATACCTTCTACTTTCATAGAATAATTGGCTCCTAATGTTCCAATGGCCACAATAGTTCCAATTACTTGATCTACAAATTCAACCACAAAATATTCAACAACAGCATAACAACACTCAGATGAAGCAAGAAAATTCGTAAAGGAAATGCAATATATGTCTATCCAGACCAATGAAATAAATAGATTAAAAGAACAACTCAAAAATATTGAAGATGCTAAGAAACTTGCTCAAATGAATGCCAAGAATGAAGAAAAAAATCCAACAGTTTTAATGAGCAGTTGAAAAGGTTGGAAAAGGAATTCACACTAAAGGAACCAATGACACATGTCAAACAACAATTATGGTCCAATATCATTGAAGAATTCAATGATATTTGGCCATGCATACAGGTCATATATGAGCAAAAAGACCTAGTGAAATCAGCAAGAGAAGCAATCCAGAAGAAAAAACAAGAGCTTAGCAAGAAGCCTGAAGAAGCTCTAGAAATCATCAAGTTTCTCAATTCCAAAAATAAACAAGAACTAGAAGAAATTGGAATCACTGATAGAACGGAGACCATCCTAGAAGTTAGGAAGGTAATCTCTAAAAAGAATTTGATGACACAGTTAGAGGAGAAGTGCCAGAACATGGAGATTGCAATCACAAGGTTCATGATTAAGTTTGATGTTCTAAGGCAAAAAGGCCTTCCCAATCCTCTAGTGATTAACGATAGATTAATGAAGCAGGAGCATTATAAAAATACTATAAGAGAGTTTGCCAAAGAGCAGGTGAACCAATTAGCTTTGCAGGGAATCCTAATAGGGAAGGTACTATATAAGAATTTTGAGAATTTCTTTTACTTGCAACATGAAGTAAAACACTTATTTGTGAACAAAACAACATTCTAAAAATATACCGAAGCTGATAAAAAATTCAGAAGGATTATGAAGATAAAACTACCAGAGGCAGAATTCTGGGAAAAGCTGACTGACCTCCTATGAAATCAGATTGCAGTGAACACAGAGTAGTGAAAGTAAAAAACAGAGCTTGTTGTTTTGTACATCAGCATTAATAGTTTTGCAGACGAAAGAGTATTAGATAAAGAGTATCAGTGAAAGAGTATCAGATAAGGAGAAGCAAATGAAAGTGTATCAGTTGAAATGTTAAAGACAAAATCAGAGCAAAAATGAATCTGCCAGCGTGAAAGACACCTCATTGTCCAACTGCAGCCTTCATTAAACAACAAAGAGATAAAGCAGTGACAAAATCAAGGCAGCAAATCATTTTATTTCAATTAAAAAGGACAACTAGCTTTAGTTAGGAAGTTGTCACTATCTTCTCGCATGAAGATATTTCTTTTCCATGAAAAATTCCTAAGTTTATTCTAAGATATTTTGTATGATTTTTTGTATAAATACTTCATCATTTGAAATATTGAGGGTGGATGAATCGCTGAACATTTCTATAGTGTACTATTCTGAACCTAAGGGTTTTTTGTACCAATTTCAAGTCAGCAGACTGGATTAAGGAAATAAAGAATCATATTACATGATTCATGTGTTGGGCTATTAGAGTGAAGTATTTTCACTTGTAACTTTGTCAATTTATTATGTTTTCCATCAATACTTGAATGTGTTCTAAATATAAATGATATATCAGGAATTGTTATTTCAGAATATGTTAAAAGCACTCCGTTTTGACTGAATATCATTTATATTTTTTCCACTGATATATAAAATAGGGAACCCTTAATTTCTCCCTGGTTCTGATTGACCTCAACCTTCTCACTCATAATCCAGATTTAATAACCTTTAATTGCTCTCTTATCCCGATCAAAACCATTTTCACCATCAGCCTTGAAGATCTAAAGTGACTCAGTTATCTTTCCCTGTAAACATTTCCCTTTAGACCTTGATCCTGATCTGACTGCTTGACACATTGGCTCCATTTTCCCAATGGGATACATACCTATATTTATCCATATAAGTAACTAATTTCACCACCAAATCAAATCAAAAACCAATTTTTTTTTTCCCTACATAGCTAGCCTAAAATAAAACACAATAAACAAAGATAAATCATATAGAGAGAGCCCTCTCTAACCATTAGGAAGGCTAGATCCTAAGGCTTAAAAGTAGGTTTGTGGTTACCTCTAATATTCTTTAAAACTAAAATAAAAAAACTCACAAATTTTGAGAATTATTAGAGTGATAACACACTCGCGACCATACTGGGGAACTAACCAATCCGTAGTTTTTAAATAGATCTTAAAGGAAATATTTTCAATTATCTTTTCACCTTAATATTGTTTAAAAAAAGTTGTGAGTATATTTTCATAAAAACTGTAATTCTGGCTTCCAGAAGAGCCTACTATACCAGGTCAAATCTAGATCCACAACCTACTGTCATAGTAGATAATCCTGATAGAATTGGAAAGAAAAACAAAAGAGTAGAAGATTTAGGTAATAATATTCCATTGGTCAAAGCAAATTCTCTTCCAAATAAAGTATCAAGCTTACAATACATTGAATTTGATTTAAATTTTGAACAAAATTTGTTTAGAACTAAACTAGAAAGTGAATTACATAATATTGTAATAGATATTGATTTCATTTCATTCATTGAAATTAAGAAGGAAATTGTTTCAGTTGATTCTAATCAAAAGATTTTTGAAGTTTATGATAACCTTGATGCCATAACTACAACTTTGATTAAAGAAATTGACAAAGCTTATTTACAACATTCAGTTGAATTGATTGCTTTATCAGCCTATACCCCTAAGCCTTCTACCAGCCATTTAGATAACAGTCTTTTACAATCTATAGGTTCATCCTTATTTACTACCACTTCATCCATTATTTCCACTACACTTCCTTCCACAGATTCAATTTTTCCCAAGCAACCATTTCAACCTAGAATTTAATTTCCATCTTCCACCACCTCAAGTTCATCCCCTAGTATTTCTACTACATTTTCCAATATGTCATTCTCATTCCCAAGCACCTCTTCTAGCATCCCCACTTCATCTTCTAGCATCTCAATCACATTTACAAGCACATCTTCTTATATCCAAATCTCATTTGCTAGTGCTTTAACTACATAAGCAAGTACTTCTAGTTCTTCACCAAGTACTTCAAACTTACCTCCTAGCCAAGCTAGAATCCAAGCCATGGCTGCCATATATGCTCCCTTGGTCCTACCAGCAGAGTTACATGACATGCCCAGGATTATCATAGAAAAATCCCTCAATTTGATGTAAAAAATCACTATACTGCATAACAACACGTTAATAATATTACAGACTATTTTTAACTACATGAAATTGATGATGACGATGTCCAAATGAGACTTTTTTCTCAAACTCTAATTGGTGAAGTGAAAAAATGGTTTAAAGGTTTGAATGCTGGAAGTATTGTTGATTTAACAGTTTTTCTTAGAATATTTCTTAATAGATGGGAGAAGAAGAAAATTCCACTACAAATCTTATCCGAATTTGAAAGCATAAAAAGAGCACCAAATGAAACAATCCAAGATTATTGTACTAGATATAACAGTATTTATAATGCAATTCCTGCTAATCTTAAACCTCCTCCAGACTCTGTCCTTATCAAATTCCTTGATGGATTTGATACATATATAGCTTATCAACTGAGAGAGAGAAATCCATAAACCTTTGAGTAGATGAAAAGTAATGCTATTAGTGTAGAGGCAAACTTGTTAGCAAAGAAAGCTAGATTAAGAAATGAAAGGAGAGTGACAATAAAAGAAGAAACATAAACTTCATATTTGAAAATAGATAACTTAGAAAAAACATTAGAGAGAAGGATGGATAGGTTAGATAATATGGAAAGGAAGCCACAATGGGATAACCAACAACAAGGACCTCAAATTAAAAATCCCAATTTCAGGAAAAACACCAACACTAGAAAATCTAGAGAATTAGCACCTGACCAAACAATAAGTCCACCTTTCCAAGAGAACTATGCTGAAATTTTTCATCAAAATGAAGATTATGAAGACACCATTAATCTAATGGGCATTAATGATGATAAAACCATTTTTCTTACACAAGAAGAACATAATTAAAACAACTATAATTAGGTTCTGGTGAATATTTTGATTACAAGAAAGGTTATGAGTTTGAAATTAATGAATTTCATAAGCAATATAACCTTAGGAGCAAGAAAAATGTAGAGCCTTCTATTAAGAAATCTGCCCAAACTCAAACAAAGAAGATATTAGAGGCTCCTACCACTAAAGTTCTGCAAATTCTCCCTAGGGAAACCAAGCAAAACTCTAGTTCAACTCAGAAAATTTCAAGTCCCAAAATTTCACCTAGTCCTAAAATTATTGACATAAAAAATGATGATGTCCAAACATCAATAGACCTCAAAAATATACTATTTCCAAGACAACATTTTCTACTAAAACAACAATTTTAGACCCAAAAACATCTGCTGCTGACCCAAAATTAGCTGATCCTAAAACAACTGCTGAAACCACAAAATCTGCCAAAAATTCCAATGCATATCAAACTGTCCCTGAAAATAAAATTAAAATAGTAAAACAATGGAAATACAAACTGAAAATGAAAAACCAACTGTAGAAAAAGAAGACATACCCACCCAATCTACAGTTACAAAAGAAGAAAAAATTCAATTAGGAAAATCACAAGCACCATTTAATATCCAAGCTGAAATCGCCAAATTGAAGATACCAATTCCTTTGACAAAGTTGGTAAAAAATGAACTATACAAAACACATATCACTGAGTCTTTAAACATGGATGATGGAGAAGATTATGTAAATTTGAGTGATGATCAACCAGAACTGATCTTTGGTCTTGATGTTAATGGGAAACACCATGATGGATAAGTTCCTCCTTTCTATATTAGCTTAACTATTCGTGATCATATTTTACATAATGCAATGCTAGATTCAGGGGCTTCACACAATTTTATGCCAAAAGCAATAATGGAAACCTTGAATTTAGACATCACTAGACCTTATAAAGATCTCTTCTTATTTGACTCCAGTAAAGTGAAATGTTTAGGCTGGATAAAAGATTTATGTGTTACTTTAGTTCAATACCCTGGAAAAAGCATAGTCTTGGATATTGTAGTAGCTAAATCCCTCCTAAGTATGGAATGCTATTATCTCGCTAATGGGGAGGTAAACTGCAGGGATCTCTACAACTTGATATGTATTATGCAACAATATCAGTTTTTGTCCAACCCAAGAAACTTTACAGAGAGACATTAATGAAGTACATGGTTAGTAGTGTAGAAAGACCTCTCAACTATCATATTTACTCTACACCTACTGATATGGACTTAATAATTTTATGTAATTCTAAAACTAGCATTGAGAACAACACAAAATCAAAACATAAAAATAAAGCACCACACAGTGACAATATTTTTCATGAATCAATGTGGCGCCTATATTTTGATGGATCGGTTAACAAATTAGGAGTAGGAGCAGGATTTTGGATACATAATATGGAAAACAATCATGTAGAAGGTCATTCTTTTACATTAAATTTCAAATGTACAAACAATATGGTTGAATATGAAGCTCTTATTTTAGGACTGCAAATTGTTAGAAATTTAGGAGCCAAAATAATGTCAATCATGGGAGACTCCAAGTTAATTGTGAAACAGATAACAGGAGAATATTCTGTATATAATCCAAGATTAAGCCAATATAGAGAAATTTTTTTAGATCTGATTAAGGAACTTATTGAATGTGACTTTGTTGCAGTTCCTAGAAAACATAACATATAGGCACACAATTTAGCAACTTTTGTTAGTACCTACAATCTGCCTTTTCAACCAAATCATAAATATACAATAGAGGTTAAACACAGGCCTACAATACCAAATAATCTAAAATATTGGTAAATATTTTCACAGGACGAACAGATTTATCATTTCATGAATAATGAAAGAGAATTTCAGAATAGTAATATAGACACAGATTGTACAGTTGATCAAACCATAGATAGTGAGATGATATAAACAATGTAGATGTAAATAACTTAGATTTTGCTAAACCCACTTAATTTAATCAAGTAGAAATAGATAATTTAGAGAAAGTAGATATTGAAGAGTTAGCAGATGATGATTCTGACATTTTAAACCTTAAGAACAACTTTTTACCTAAGGGATTAGCCCCTTTAGAAGATATTTTTGATTCTAATGATGTTCCAAGGAAACCTAATATGGAATCATTAAGATCTGATATTGAAGAGTGTAATATAGGAAAAGAATTAAAACCAAAGATGATAAAACTTTTAAAAGACTTACCTCAAGAAGAAAAGTCAAATACATAGCTCTGTTTAAGGAATTTCAGGATGTATTTGCATGGAGTTATGAGGACTTTAAATCCTATGAAACTAGCATAATAAAACAAAAAATGACTATAAAAGAAGATCAAAAAACTTTCAAACATAAGCTTAGAAGAACCAATCCAGTTTTGATGCCTTTAGTTGAGAAAAAGGCTAAAATAATGTATGAAGCCCAAATAATTGCACCAATCAAATATTCTGAGTGGGTTTCAAACCTAGTTCCCACTAGGAACAAGACAGGGGAGATCAGATTGTGTGTTGATTAATTTAAATAAATTGTCCTTGAAATACAACTACCCTCTCCCCAAGATGGATGACATTTTACAGAGGGTGGTTGGTTCTTCCAGAATTTCATTACTTGATGGATTCTCTAGATATAACCAGATTTTAGTTCAACCAAAAGACCAATGTAAAACTGCTTCTAATACTCCTTGGGGCACTTTCATGTATGTAAAAATGCCTTTTGGATTAATGAATGCATGAGATACTTTTAAAAGAGCTATGGATATAGCCTTTGCTAAAGAAATTCATGATTTCCTTGTGATCTATCTAAATGATATTACTGTATTTTGAAAGACTGAAAATGAACATCTAGATCATCTCAGACAATTTTTTATCAAATGCAGGAAATTTGGCATTTCATTAAATCCTAAAAAGACACTATTTAGACTGGAAGAAGGTAAATTATTAGGAAATATCATATCTAAAGAGGGAATTAGGATAGACCTATCTAGAATAGAGGTCATTCTGAACATTAGTCATCCTAGGAATATCAAAGAGTTGCAAGATTTCTTCAGTAAAATCAATTTTCTCAGAAGATTTATCTCAAACTTAGCAGAAATAATTAGAGAACTCAATAATATGTTGAAAAAATACTCAGTACTTAAATGGACTATGGAGGCCAAACAATCATTTGAATAAATTAAACAAGCCTTGAAAAAAACACCGGTCCTTATAAGTCCTGATTTCAGAAAATATTTCATTATTTTTTCCTTTGCTTGAAAACATACTATTGTTGTAGTTTTACTGCAGAAAAATGATCAGGGCTATGAGCACCCTATTGATTTTTTCAGAAAATCACCTAGAGATGCCACTTTAAAGTATAACATAATGGAAAAGCAGACACTAGCTTTAGTGAAAGATATTAAAGACTTTAGAGTGTACATCCTTTATTCACATATCATTGCTTATGTTCAAAATTCAGTTGTGAAGGAAATTCTGACTTAGAATGGGCCTGATGGTAAAAGATGCAAGTGGATTGCCACCATTTTGGAATATGACATAAAAATTAAGCCCACCAAACTCATAAAAGGTGAAGGTTCAGCCAAACTCATGGCTGAGTCAAATTGTCATGCTTTAGATATTAATATTATTTCCCGAATAGATGATCAGGAAGAGATGGAGACTCTAGAGATTAGTGAAGCCTTTTTAGACTCACCATGGTATGCATATATTATATTTGTATTACTAAATTTACAAGCTCCTCCTAGATTATCAAGAACTAAAGCTATATTTTTAAAGTTAAAGGCAATGAAGTTTTGTATCATAGACAATGCACTGTTTTGGAAAGATCATGGTGGAATTTTATTGAATTGTTTACTTAAAAAAGAAGCTGATAAAGTTTTAGAAGAGTTTCATGCTGGTGACTATGGAGGAAATATTTATTGGAAGACTACTACAGATAAAATCTTGAGAGCTAGTTTTTACTAGCTTACTTTGTTTGCAGATGTGAAAAATTATGTAACCTCATGTCACAAGTGCCAAATTTTCGAAGGAAAGAAAAAGCTGCTACCTTTTCCCTTAAAACCCATCTCCACATAAATTCCTTTTCAGCAATGGGGTCTTGACTTCATTGGTGAAATTAACCCTCCATCCTCAGCCCAACACACGTGGATTTTGATAGCCACAGACTATTTCACTAAGTGGATAGAAGCCATACCTTCCAGGAAAGCCACTGACACTGTCATAATTTCATTTTTAGAAAACAACATACTCTCAAGACTTGGATGCCCCCAAAATATCATCACTGATAATTCAGCTGCATTCAAGTCCAAAAATATGATTGAATTCTGTAATAAATACCACATTACCCCACTAGTACATATGGTCAAAATTTTGACACTTTAGTTTTGACACTTTTGACGTATTGTCAGAAATTTCCCCAAATTTTCTCATTTTTTTTAATCCTGCCGACAAGCGTCACTCTAGCGAAGTTTTTGGAGTATCGTCATAACATCGAAATTTAGGAAAATTGTCAGAATACTGAAATTTCAAGATAAACCGTTGGAATAATGACGTTTAGGAGACATACGTCCGTATTGCGATGCTTAGGAGACATATGTCTGTCTTGCGACGTTTAGGGATACTGTCGGTCTTGCGACATTAAGGGAAAAACCGTCGGAATATCGACGTTAAGGATACATACGTTGGTCTTGTGATGTTTAGGGATACCCTCGGTCTTGCATCATTTAGGGCCAAGTGTTAGTCTTGCGAATTTTAGGAGCCAAAACATCGGTCTTATGACGTTAAGGGAAACACATGGAAATTTAATTTGGTGGCCTATTAAAATTTATTTTCCCGCTCCGCTTGTTCAGTGCTAATTCCACTTGTTCATTTTCTTAACGGTGAATGGGTTTTCGAGTATTTGCTTCTTCAAGGGTATCCTGACGGAGAAAATCGCGATATAGGGTTTAGGGCGCGTTATTGCGATAAGGAAAATTTTGGAATTTGAAGTTTGAACAGAACCCAAATCCTTCATTTCATTGCTGGTTGAAGTTTTATAGTTGAGACATGATTTTTTATGAAGAAGGAGGTTGAATCCCCTCTCATTTTCTGCTAGACATGAGTTCTCTTATTTCAGGGAACATTTCGCTGCCATTTTCTGGGTTGTTCTGCTGTCTACATGAGCAAGTCTAGCCACTATTTGGATGTCACAAAATTGTTGTGTGTTGGGGTTTCATATTGTCTTTAGAGGTTTTTGATTTTTTGATTTGGCGCTGCATTGGGATAAGAGCCTCTGCTGGAAGTTTGGATAGACTATAGACTCTTTATGGTGACCAAATCTACTAATTATACCCATCTATCAGCTGCCGATTAAGTGTGTCTCTATACCTGGGAGTTTTGGTTTGATTTCTTGCACCTGGGAATTATCTTGGTCTTCCAATAAAGCTGGTCTATTATTCAAAGAGGGCTGATATATATTTATATGCTACCTACTTTTTTCTGCCACTACTTATCAGGTTCTTAATTTTGTCTAATTCACTATATACTCAGATCATGAATGTGAGAAGGTTGTTTGTGGATTATATTGTTATTGTATCAACTGTGTAATTATTTCTGAGTTGCTATAAGGAGTATATTTGTGATTTGAGAAGTCTGTTGGTTCATGTTAGTCATTGGATTAAATTCCCAGAAGTTAAAAAATTTATAGTGAATGCCTACAGCATAGTGTAGACAACATGTTTGAATAAATTCATCACTGAAAATTCAAACCAAAACTCAGAAAGTTTTAAGAAAAACTAACAGTGTTACAATTTCATATATTACATTTATGCACAGGAGTTATAAAATTAAAACTGGCCCTACTTTATGCCGGGTCCAAGCAAACCTTCAACCAATTCCAAGTCCAAGTACAAGTCTTAAAACATTTTTATTTAAGTATTATAAAATCTGATGTGCTTTACTATGGGCACTGACAGAGCAAGCATAAATATGATTAAGCATCCCAAACTCAATCATTCAGCAATAGAGACAAAATTTCTGTGTAAGCACTTAAATATGTAATATTTTATATATAGTAAATCAGTTGATGTTATACATGACAAAAGATATGAAAACTATGCTATGTGAGTTATATAGTTTGACCATGAACGCATCTTAATGTATCTACCTATATGAAGAGGCACTAATTTAATGATTTTATGTAGAGATGGATACATAAATTCATCAGCATTCAATTATCTGATAGTTGGGAACTATTTTTGATGCCCTTGTATTGTTATCAGGCCTTTTATATCTTTTTAAAAAAATCAATGGGTAATAACTGTTATATGAGCTCAATTCATACAACAAAATTCAGATGTCAATGTCAAAATGCCAGACTAAAACTCATAGCTAGATTTGGTATATCTTATACACATGGGATTAAAGGAAAATTCATGGATATTAAACAATAAAGCAGTGTTTGAATGGGAAAACTCTTAGGCCTCTTGCTCCTGCTCCCGCTCCTTTTACGGAAGACCAAAGACTAGAATTATTTCACATCGAGACACTGAAAAATGCACCTACAATCATAATTTTAAAGCTACTCAGACTTTGACTGAACCACCTATCAACTTAGTTTTTAACCTAGCCTCAGATCAACTCAGATACAATGACTCAGTTTTCAACTCAGATTGACTTAGGAAAATTAGGATCAAATGACTCAGATTTTGACTCATTTTTTACTGTGGCTAAGGTTCATGCTTTATTTTGAGTCCTGGTGACTGGTTTGATTCCTGTGCGTGTGGATACATGTTTTTCACTTCTTTCTGGGATCACTTGCAATGCCCCTCACTAGTTAATCGTTACCAGTTACCCATGGGTTAAAAATTTGGTTTTTGTTGCTTCTCCACATGCTTGGATCTAGAGGCAGGGGTAGCAAGATTTTTAGAAACGATTAATGTTTAAAAGTTTCTAGGATCTATGTTTCCCTAGTTTTTGAAAATCAAATGTCTGCAATGTCTCTTCCTGTAAAAGATACAGGGCCATAAATTTGTTCCATACATAGGTGGGGATTGTGGTATGTTGTCCATTAAGTTTAGAGAAAGACAATATAATGGAAAATACCTTTCCAAAACCTCATTTCTACAGGTTCTATAGCAACATAGGGTGTAGATACTTTCTCAAAGAGCACAAATAATTAGAGTAATTTTAGAGCTTAGAATGTAAATTTATGAAATCATTGTAAATTTATAGTCAAGGTAACAATTGTGCATTCATATTTGGGTCAACCCTTATACTAAATCTACTCTATTCAGATGATACTATTACTTTTCTATATTGTTCTATTACTTTTGTGCATTGTTTTTTTTCTTTTTGTATATTATATATTTCTTTCAAACTATTTGAGATTATTTGAATTGAAGCTGCAATTATAGAGATTGGGATCCTAGTTTGTCGATTGCACATATTTAGAGTATGCTTAGGGATGGCATTCATTGATCGGTTAACTTGTGGACCTCAAATTGGCTATTTAAGTCAGCCAAGAATTGAGAGTGTTATAACACTCTATAAATATTTTGTTAGGAGTTGCATTGTGGGTTTGTGTGTGTCAAAATTTGAAATTAGAATCTCATCACTAATGAATGTAAAAATGCTTGCAGTGGATGTGTCTTTAATAATCTTGAATTACTTAGCATTTTATACTATGTTATTTTCTAATTTGTTATTGAAATATGGAAAACTGAATAAATGATTTTCCCTGAGAGCTATTATATATGTTTATGCATAAAACCTTCACAAGGGTCATCACGCTCTGACTCTGTTTGTAGAGAAGATGTTTGTCTTTGTAGGATGAGAAGTTACTTGTGTTGGGAATTATGATATGCACAACTATACAGAGTTAATTATGGAAATATTACATTTCTTTCTGATCCATCACCTCAAATTATATGACATAGTTGTGCACTGTGTTGTTATTTTTGTAGGCTAATGCCCCAAGAATTAAGATCAACCTGCACAAGGAAGTGATATCCTTGTATAATGGCGTTTTGTATTCAAACTGCACCATGTGGCTAATGAAAATGTCTAGTGAGAGGTGGAGTGAAAATGTGTCAAGGAGTTTTTTAAATGGCCATCAACAATGTATGATGGCGAGGCTTCTACAACGGTAGGGCTGCTAAGTAGTGAACCCCCTGAGATTGAGCTTTCTGATTATAAAATATTGCCAAGCATTGACATTGAAAATCCTTCGGACCTTCTTAAGGGTGAAAGAGTAAAATTGGGGCCAATTTCAGATCTAGATCGCTTTTTTGAATGTTTATACAATTATTATTGTGAAAAGGGGCTTTGGTGTATCATGACTCGGTGGATAGTTGAGATTTCATGTTTGGGCTTCACAATTGGCGTCTCAGGTTTGATCTTATTATTTTTGGATTGGCACAGTCTCAAAAAATTTGGACTTGCAGTTGGATCAGGTAGTAAGCCTTGTGATCTTGCTAAGGAGGCATTCCATAAGAATCCTTTTAGGCCATTTACTGTTTTCACTTGGGTGGTGGTTGTATATTTAGGGATATTTTAATTATACTAGATATTCTATTTTATGAGATTTTTCGCCCAACTGAAAGACACACTTGAGATCCACGATTTTTATAAGAACAGGTCCTCTCTCTCTCTCTCTCTCTCTCTCTCTCTCTCTCTCTCTCTCTCTCTCTCTCTCTTTGATAAATGGATTGTATATTAGCATTTAAGTTTATGATCTACAAAATCAGAGTAATATGCATTCAAAAGACTAGAGACATTGTTGTGTGTGCCTCTTTTTCAGCCTCAAAATTACAAATCGGGAAATACAAACAATCTCCTAGTCATCTGTGTTGGAAAAGACCATTCAATTTCAAAGCATTCAGCAACTTTGTGTTGTCAAATATCTTTCATCTCATGATGTTGTAATGCATATCATGTGCAAAGACAATTTCTTAATTGGGATGTTGAACAAGGGTGTGCTTTCCATGCCTATTCCTCAGTGGGTTCGTGGTGCAGGTCCTGTGGTTCATAAGGCTAATGGCACTAAGAATCACCTGATGTTGACAAAGACTCTGGAATGGACCCTAAACTGGTGTATATTCCAAAACATGTTTGAGAGGATTGAACCATATCACTTTGACTCAAGATGTCTTTTGTAGCATAAATACTCATATGCAAGTAACAGATTGTGATATGATTCGTTTCTGAATTAATATATGCCCTGGAAGGATACACAAGCCTCGTGATTGCTAGTCAGGTTAATTTTTCCCTCATTTCAAATAATTTGATTGCATTTTAAATTCTTTCATATGCATGTCTATTCATTTAAGAATACAAAGGGAAATTTTAAAAATCTCCTAACAAATTCCAATTCTTTTAGGCTGTTTCATTTCCATCTAGAAACACATACATATGTAGATATATAGTGTGTGTGTGTGTTTAAAGAGGAGAGAGAGAGAGATTTAGATTTAGATTTTAGTTTTTTTATTTTCCATGAAATACATATCGGGTACTACCCCTTCTTCTAAGGATGGTACCTAGGGTAAAGAACATTCCCCATAAGCTCATGGCATTCTGAACAAAGGGCTTAAGGCCATCAAAACAATATGCTCATTAAGAGCCCAACATTGCACTTGCAAGAATTGAAGCTGGGTGGGGAGGATAACGATCATTCCTCACAACCACTCGACCTAGAAACAATGGACCATCATGGAATATGTCATAGATCATTCAAAATAAAATACATAACTAAGATAACTCATCCTACAAGGCAATAGAGCCATCAATGCGCATGAAAACCTAGATCCATGTGCAAGGTCCTTTGGATAAGCTCAAGGTCCAAAAATTAAGTGCCAACCCAATTAAAGCATACATATATATTAGTTAAACCTCGATGTGTGCCATTAACCAAGGACAAGTGGAGTGCTACATAAAATAAAGTTTCAACCAAGTCCAAGATGCTATCAAAATAGCCACATATATGAGGGCACATCACCATCGTGATGAAGATCTCATGAATAACCCTCAATAGAGTAATTGAAAGGATTAATCAACACAGAAAAAATGTGCCAATGCGGAGCACAGGCTCATTCAACAACCATACATGATAAAATATCCACAAATGAAAAGAATATTCCTCATGCAACCAAGGCACTCCATAACCAAGGTGAATGTCTCATGAAATTCAAAAAGTCACTAGCTGATTTCCCATGAAAAATGTGCACAAAGGGGAGAGCACCACCAAATGGGCCATAATGCATAATAATCAATCCATAATGGGAGAATTGTGCCTCCCCTAGCCAAGGCACTCAACCAAATTTTGACTAGTGAAGGGGTGCAAACAAACAACTTCCATTAGACTACCTCAACACCCACCAAGGTGGTAAATAGATAAATCGTCATAAGGGAAGCAACTCTATTTCAGCGTGCACAAACAACTTTCCCATAGTTCATCAAATACCCCATCAATATCAACCTGCAATCCTCCGACCAACGTGATGATAATGCCAAACAAATAATAATCCATGATAGAGTGCATCTGCATAGGAAAATGAATAACTCTAGGATCAATATACTCCACATGCAACTTGCCTAAGCAGGGTCTACAAAAACTAGTACATGACCTCATACAAAATGAGGGGGTACCACATTCAGTGATAGAGAATGGATGAATGATAGGAAAAAATGGCCATTAATATATCTCCATACTTTTCCAGTACACTATTTCCTAGTTTGGCCCAATAAGTAATGTTAAATGTATGGTGGTTTTCTGAAACTAAGTCAGTGTACTACTTAAGAGAAGGTTCTCTTGCTATTAATTTCAGTATGGCCTCCTATTTAAGGATTTACTACTGATTGTTTACATTATATGATGTTACTTCATAAAGATCTGAGGTTGCATTGAGTAACCAAAAGTAGCCTCGCACCATTATAAGATAAAATAATTTTATTAATGTCCAACGAATGACCACAAAAGTAGGTCAATGGGACCGAAGAATACAACCAGTAAGAGTACAATGTGGGAGTGCAAGTGCATCTCTTAGAAAATTCCAAAAATAATATAAGAAAGGAACGTATATTAGTGCAGCCTTAGAACACATGTATAAAACCATGACAAAGGTACAGTGATACAAAAATCTATCATTTGTATTTGAGATCTTAAAATTGACTTCATTGTTTACAAATTGTTTGTAATAGTGATGTTTTATCTCTATTCATATGTTTCTCTTCTTGGATGACCAGGAATTAGTGAATTTTGTTTTGTGGGATGATGTTGCAAAGCTTTGGGACGCCCCTATTCAGAGGCATCAACAATTTGAATATCAATCAGAAGATTTTGTGGTACAAGAGAAGTCTTCTGCTAAGGGCCCTCACCAGAGTGTAAATTGGTCTCGTTGCATTGGATGGTGCCGCAAAAATAGTGGTTAGTGTTCTGTTGTGGCCAACAACAACCCCCCTTCTTATTTAGTATTAGTGATAATACTAAATAAGTGGGGACCCTTAGTCAACAAATCCAAAAAAATCAATTAATGCTTGTTTTTTTTTTCAATAAAACTTACTATCATAAACTTAGGAAAAATCCTTGAAAAATATAAAAATCCTAAGTTTTATGATAGAATAGAATAAAATCTTTCTTTGAAGAAATATCGCATCCATCGCAAAAAGGTAAATGATATCTTTTTACGAGTAGAATTTTCTAAATTGCGATAGCGCGATCCAAAACTATGCATTAAAATATTTATCGCATCACATACTTCAAATATCATATCTTACGCTTCAAATCACCAATGTGCGATAACAGTTATCGCAAATCGTATATCGCAGAAAGTATGTTAACGGATGTTTGTCATATCTTATGTCTTGCGATTTTGCGATGTTGTAGCGATTCCGCGATGTTACAATATTGTGCTATTGCCATTTCACAAAATTGCGATGATTGTGATATTGCGATTTTGCGATATTGCGAAGAAATCGCAGATCCTTGAGGCTCATTCTACGATAAAATCTTTCCATAAATCGATACTCGTTATGCGCTTTAATGTGAAATTAGTAAATTGATTGTCATTCATTAATGAAAAATGGTTTTGTTCTGATTGAAAGGTTATTTCACGTAAGATAATATATTTCATACGTCTTCAACATTTAAAACTTTCCCGTCACCTTTCTTTCATATCATTACTCTCACTTAATTCGTAAACTGCAGGAGCAAAGAACTGAGAACTATACAAAGAAGTATTCAGACTATTATGAGAAAGAAAGACAAAACTCTGAGTTCTGAAGATAAAGAGATGGCATCCTTGTACACAGACACCGCCTGCAAAAAAGACACTGGTATCACTACTTAGGAGGGCATGCATAATATGCTTGAGGAAGAAAACCCCAGAGTAATGGATGTTTTGGCTACTGCAGGATCAACTAGTTCTTCTGAAGCATCTCTTACAGAGTTAGCTTGTTCAATTTTGCACCAGATAGCAGCAAGACCTAAAATTCTTCCATATACATACATGGTGAAATGGGTGCTAGATAGCACTGATATTACGGACAGACAGTTCAAGACTCAGGGGAAAGAGTTCATTGACTCATTTACTCCAGAATATTTAAGGCTTATGTATCATTTTCCGGAGAAATAGGCAACTTACAACAAATAGTTTATGGAGAAGTTTGTTAAGGAAAATGCAAACCTATCAGAATGCACCAAGGAATGGTCCAGAAGAGATGAACCATTGAAGAAAGATAAACACTGTATGTATAGTACTGGTTCTCTCACTTCTCCATATTGCTTTGCTGCTGCTATGCTCTGTCAGCTTTTTGGAAAGCCTGACATTAATAAGTTTTCACCTAAATGGTTACCGTTATTGAATGCTGTTGTTAATGCTACCATTATGAACTGGGCTAAGATATTGTCTGATAACTTAGCCATGGCTATTTTTAACTATCGGTCTAAATGGACTGTCTCTCAAAGGATTTATTCTCCTTTTTATCTATCTGCTTATGTTATGGATTCAATCTGCTATGTTTCTAAGTTTCCTTTAATGGGTTGGAAATGGACAATTCATGATCCTCTGCCCATTCATGTTTATCACAAAGAATTGTGGGAATCAAAGTTCATTCCCTATTTTTACAAGATTTTTCATGGCATTATGTTGCCTCTGTACAGAATATTATATAATGAGGATGCTCCAAGATTTTCTCCTGATGCAGAAGTAGACATTCTCCCTGTCGCAAGATGGTTTGGAGAAGAATTGTTTACCTATGTTATGGTTTTTGGAAGCTTTGCTTCTCCTCATGTTTTACCTTTGTATGTTTTGGATAAACTCCTGGCCCAAGAAATTGCGTATCAAACCTGCGGAGAAGGAGGTTTGACCAAAGATTTAAAGAATAAAAAGAAGGCTATCTGGCCTCAATTTCCTGTGGACTGCGGAGCATTTTCATTATTTGATATTGGTCATGCATTTAAGAGTGTAAACAATATTACATGTTTACAATTGTTTAAGTTTCCAAGAAGACCATTTGACCCGTATGATGTTGTTAAGAATTTCACCACTGCAGTCAAGGTGAGAATATTTTCTAAAGAAGATGATTTGTTTGATGATATGTTCCAAGGAAAATGCACATTTAAAGAAATTCTACATTCAGCTCAAACAAAGTTTTCTCCAGAAGAGCTCCAAGAGTTTAAGATATACAGAGAAAGGAGGTTGACCACTATTCCTTTGGATAAATTGTGCTTGGAACCCATTAGGGAACCAACTCCTAGTGTCAATATTAGTGGAAGTTCAGATACAGATAAATCTAAGTCAAAATCCGGGAAAGAAACCTTTGAACACTCTAAAAAGTCTTATAATGACCATGATAAAAGTGAAGGGTCAGTAAAAGATACTACCCCGTCTAAAGAACTCTCACAGCAACATATTTCAACCACTCCACAATTAAATATTCCCCTTCTCAATGTACAGCAACCATCAGTTAGAACTGAGTTAGACAAGGAATGGGAAACATTCAATGAATTGATTAATATTGAAGGACAAAACATACAAACTCCTGTACAGAAAACAAAAGGTTTAATCACAGGAATAAGTGGCAATGTCACAGAAACAAAACATATTCCCATTACTTCATCCTCTGAGCTTGTACTTAAAATAGAAGAAATTCCTCCTCTAGATATATTCTATAGTCCACAACACAAAGCAGTATTAAGAAAGCAAAGGAAGAAAATAAAATTGGAAAGTGCACTCTCTCATGATGCGGAACAATTGGATGTTTTATGGAAAGATCCTACTACTGATCCAACTGAAAATATTACTAAATTATTTCAGATTACAGGAGCTTATGCCTACGCAAACATTGACAAAACATCTGAGGTATGAAAATTATTGAATGAAAAAGAAGATCAAATACAAGTTCTACAACAACAACTGCAACAAGCCAATGCTAACAGTGAAGCACAGATACAACTTGAAAAATTACAGCAAGAGTTTCAACAAATGTAGATCAGATATCAGAAAAGTTTGGCCGAAAAAAAGAAACAAATGCAGATTATGCAAGAGATGCACAAAGATGACCCCAAGCTTACAGAGTTTATCTCAGAGTCTATTTCCTTGAATAATCAACTACTGCAGCAACAGGATATATTATGCCAAAAAATTTCACAATGGGACTCTTTTTGTGAAGAAAGTGATAAAATCACTAATCATGTCGTAGAATTACGACATGATTATGATTTAACTAATGAAACCGTTATTGATTATTTGGCATGGAAAAAGACAGAGGAGGGAAAAAGAGTAGGAGCACCAATCATCAATGATAGTCATAAAGAAATACTCTTCAATAATTGGGATGTACAGATCAAGAATGCAGAACAAGCAGCGGAAGAAGAAACTACAGCAACAAGCAATATTATTGATTGTGTAAATGAAAATTTGCACAAGGAAAATTTAATTTCAGAAATTACTCTAGGATACCTACCACAAGCACAACAACTGCAAACAGAGTGGAAACAGAAAGCTGCAAAAAAGGCAGAATCGATTAAAGGATTAACAAAGTTAAATTGGGATTCTTACTGGGCATGTCTGGTAAAACCATACAGCCAATGCATGTCTCTCAATTGTATCATTAATTCTGCTGAGAAGATGGCGCCAGCACTTGCAGATTCCGTTTTCAGAGGACAATTAAAATCTGAAGTCGGCCAGCCTATTCTTCTTAAATCAATGCTGGATGCTTGCAGTTTCAAAGATCAGATTCACAAGTAGTTAGTTGTTAGTTTTAATTCTAGATTTAGAATTAGTTTTACTTTATTTTTTCCTAGAAAAGGATGGTCATTTAAACCAAATCCTAAATTTTTGTAATAAGTTATTTTTTTTTTAGATTTAGTTTATATTATTTAAACCCTTCTCATGTATTTAGAGAAGGGTCCTGAAATTTGTGAAAAAATTGTCCTCAGAACATGCACTTTCTCACCCTCAGAGGAGGTTTTGATGAATGAATGGAACAGGATTTATTGATATCTACGTTTAATATCTGCTACTGATGTTGCACTTCTGTACTCTTAGTGGATGTTAGATTAAGAAGAGATAAGTCATTATTTCTTGAAGCTTATGAGTAGAACTAGTTATAAATGGTACTTTTATCTCTTAACTATTTCTACTTATGTGTTAAAGTGATATTTATGTTCAGTTATTTATATATTGATGCTTTAATGCTTAAGTTATCATTTGGCACTTTTGTACGGTGATGGCTATTTATTTATGCTTAATGTATGAATAGATTATTATGTGATACGTTTTTCACAACTATTTCGTCTAACTTTTTATATGAAGTGGTGTATCTTTATTGAATTCTTTTCTTATAACAATTGAATTATCTTTATTACCAATTTTTATTTGAAATCATTTTAGATTACATCCCGGGTTAGTTTAGAATTAGATATTTCTGTTTAAATTAGAATACAATATGCATATTATTAAATTAGAAATAAAATAAAGCATTTCACTTAGGAAATTTTAGAAAAGAAATATAAATTCTCAACACACACACACATATTGGGAAACTGGTCTCATTATCCCCAGTCGGACCTACTACACCAAATGGAAAAGGAGCTGCTAACCAAGGTCTGGACCGGGTGGGTATCCCCCTTGTTGTAAGACCCGATTTTTGGGGCTTCAACATATTTGGTGCTAGAAGGAGGGCCACGAACTATGAATGGCAAGTAAATCTAAATCTAAATACCATTATGAGAGTAAATCACCCTCACCATCTCCCCCGACTTCTCCATCGCACTTAGAAGTTTTAAATCTAGAGCCAGAAGTCGAAAGAAGAACAGACACTGCTACAAACCCTGACTTTTCAGAAAAATCTGCTATTGAACCTCCTGAAGATGAATCTTTGATTCATAAACTTCAACGATTTTCAATATCACCTCAAAGATCTGATAAATCTCAAAGTAGTGTGACTTCTCAATATAATCATGTTCATCCTCTTACCAGATTACAGAGCGAGAAGCTTGGCATTCAGCCAACTGAGTTACCTCTACCTACAAGGAAGAGAGAAAGGAAATTTCCTAAAGGGTCTGACAGTGAGACTCTTTCATCATCATCATCCATCTCAACCTCTTCACCGTGAAGTCAACCATCCGCCCCTCCACTTCACATCACTATCCGTCAGTCCACTTGAGCTTCCACATCTCCTTCTCAAACATCTGGAATCGTAATATCCTCATCTTCCCAATCACAAGGATCATCTTCTGCACTTTCCTATGTTAGTAGTTCAGCGATGGCCTCTCCATGGAATAATCCAGGGGCAGTCTTAATGCCTGCACCCTTGAGTCAATTACCAGCCCATCTTGAAAAATTGATGCCTAATTTTAATCCTGAGGCAGGCATGCTAGCAGAAGAACATATAAATAACTTTATGCTGTCCATAAATCTCAATGGATTTGTTAATGAAGATGCTGTTGTCCGAATTTTTCCCTATACTCTACAAGGAGTAGCCGGATCATGTTATTTCTCATTACCATCTGGATCTATCACTAGTTGGGATATCTTTCAAGATCAATTTTTTACTAATTTTTGTGATGACAGGTCTATAGCAACATTGATCAATGACTTGTCTAATCTTAGAGCCGAGTCAAAATAACCTATCAAGGATTTTAATTCACATTTCAATAAATCATTAAATAAAATTCTTACTGCTTCCAAGCCTAGCGAAGAAGTGCAAAGTGAATGGTACATATCTGCTTTACCATCAAACACAGCAATCTTTGTTGATAGGGCTAGCAAAACAACTTTAGCAGACAATATGAAGGAAGCAATAGCAGTAGAGAAACGTATCATTGCTCTTGAAAAGAAAAATGCGATAGAAGAACGAAAATCCAAGAAGGTCACTTTTAAGGAAGACCCCAAGAAAAAACAATCGAAAGATCCATTTGATATAGAAGGATTGCAGAAAGTTTTGAAAACCATGTCTAACAAAATGGTTGAAATTAAGAAAAAAGTGGCAGAAAAATCTTCTAAAAAGTCTTTCAAGCCTTTTAGAAGAAACTCTTCAACTGATCCAAAGCCACCAAATGCTATTACTAATGCTGAATCAGAAGAAGAAGAAGGGGAAACTGCTACTGAAGAAACTACCGATGAAGAAGAAGTCGTAGAAGTAGAAGGTATGTGGGATTTCATCCTCCTAGATGAAGAAGATCAAGAAGCGTCCCCAGTTAACACTCGAAGTAGAAATCAGCTTGATCCTCCTCAACCTACTCCTAAGCCAAAAAGCGCGAGCTCAATGACTAAGGATAAATTTGCACCCAAGAAAATGACATCTAAAACAACTCAAACTAGCCCAGTCCAAACAGATTCATTAACTCCATCAAAAACAATGATTGTTCCAGATGAAATGGAGTATAATATCATAGAAGACATGAAGAATACTAGGGCTAACATCACTTTTTATGAATTGAGAAAGTTAAAACACCAGCAAAAGGTACTTTTGAAAGAATTACATGTTGTACCAGAAAAACATTTGCCGAGTCCTATGATTTCTCAAGCTTCCAACAAGATGGGAAAACCTCCAACTAATGCGATCAGTAAAGTTGATCTAGAAAATATCGCTTTAATTGGAGGAAGGTCGAGATCTCATACTCCTCCATTTCTTCTTAATTATGAAGTTTTCAATAAAAATTTGCATAATTGTTTAGTGGATTCTAGAGCTTCATCTAATATTCTACCAAAATCAATATGTGCAAAGTTGAACATTCAACCGCAAAAATCTGCTGTACACATAGTCCAGTTAGATCGATCGCAAGTGGAAGTGATTGGTAAATTAAATCAGGTTACTATAAGACTGTCATCTAATCCAAAGGTATGTCAAGTTATCGATATTTTAGTTGCAGATATTCCAGAATTTTATGGCTTAATTCTTAGCAGAGATTGGTCAGAAAATCTTCATGGATACTTTTCAACTGATTGGTCGCATATGTGGCTTCCTTACAATGGTAAACCAAATCAAATAAAGGTTGAGCGGGAAAAACATCAAAAATACATAGTAACAGAACTGGAAGGAGAGAATGAACCAGTTGCATACATCAGTAATATCATTGGAAATTACTCAGTTGATTCTTTCTTAGGAAATTCCAAGGCTCATACTTCACCTTATTTAGAACATTATGTTTTATTTCAAATAGAAAAATTTTCTCAAACAGATAGTTCTAAATTTATTAATTTTTTAGATACTCCTGTAAATAAATATTTATTTTGGAAGTTATTTTTTGATGGTTCTAAGTCTAATGAAGGAGTAGAAGTAGGGTGCATGTTGGTTAGTCCCGAGGGAAACAAAATTATGCTAACTTGCAGACTCGAATTTGATTGCACCAATAATACCGCAGAATACGAGGCTTTAGTCCAAGGATTATACAAAGCAATCGGATTAGACATCAAATATCTACAAGTTTTCAGAGATTCTGAAATTGTAATCAGACAGGTACGCAATACTATACATTTTTTATCAGGTCATTTAAAGCATTATAAATCTTTAGTTCAAGATCTGACTGAACATTTTATAGCATTTAATATTTCATGAATTCCCAGAATCCAGAATGCTAGTGCAGACCTCCTAGCCAATGTAGCCTCAAAACTCATTCCTTCAGAAGATTATAGCCCTCATCGATTTTCAATTGAATTAATCTTTAGACCCTCGATTCCTGATAACATTACCAATTAGAGAATTTTCAATGATGATCATGATATTGTAAACTTTCTCACATCTGAAGGATCTTACACCAATCAGATAATTGATGAGGATCAACATGACAGACAATTGCAACAAGATAGCACCAATAATGCTATGCCAAAGTCAGTAGTCAAGTTAGAAGACCTTTATGATTTGAAAGATCGATTTAAAATATCTACCAATTCAAAACTGCAAAGTTCGACTTTGAATTATGAATTAGTAAATCTAGGAACTGATGCCAAACCACAGAATATCAACCTAGGCCTCGGCCTAGCTCCTAAAGAAAAATTAGCGTATGTTCATCTTTTGAAACAATATAAAAGTGTCTTTGCTTGGAATTACGATGAAATCAAAACTTATGACACTTCTATCATCCAACATACTATCCCAATGATAAATGATGAAAAACCTGTCCAACAAAAGCTAAGAAAGATCCATCCCAATCTAGAAAATCAAATCAAATCTGAACTCAATAAGTTATTGAAAGCCAAGATTATTTTTCCCGTTTGACATTCTAAATGGGTTTCCAATATGGTTCCTATTAGAAATAATAACGGAGACATTAGAATTTGCATTGACTTTCGAAATCTTAATAAAGCCTGCCAAAAAGATAATTTTCCTTTGCCTCCTATGAAGCAAATATTATAGGTAGTTGCAGGATCAGAATTAATGTCTTTCTTATATGGTTTCTCTAGTTACAACCAAGTGTTAGTCCATCATGATGATCAATTGAAAACTACATTCAGAACTAAATGAGGCACTTATGCATATCAAAAGATGTCTTTTGGTCTGATCAACACTGGTGCCACATTTTAGAGAGCAATGGACATCTCTTTCAAGGGATTAGTTAATAAATCGGTGGTAATTTACTTGGATGATATAACTGTATATTCCAAGAAATGAAGCAATCATTTTAAAGACTTAAAACATATCTTCCAACGTTGTCAAAGGTATGGAATTTCACTTAACCTAAAAAAGTCCTTTTTTGCATTAAGTGAAGGAAAACTTCTTGGATTCATAGTGTCAAAATCTGGAATTCATATTGATCCTGATAGAATCAATGATATTTCTGAAATACCCTTACCTCACAACAAAAAAGCAATGTAATCTTTTCTTGGCCAGATTAATTTTTTAAAGAGATTTGTACCAAAATTTTCAAGAATTGTATCTCTTTTACAAGCAATGATTAAAAAGAATTCAAACTTCAAATGGGGCCAAAACGAATATGAGGCATTCAATCTAATCAAACAAGCAATTGTTAATGCTCCATCTTTAGCAACTCCAAATTTTTCCGATCCTTTTATTTTGTATACATTTGCCTATGATAAATCATATGTTGCGATACTCACTCAAGCAAATCAAGAAAAGGAAGAAGCCCCAATTTCTTTTTTCAGTTCAAATTTACAGGGGGCTGGGTTGAATTATTCAGATGTGGAGAAACAAGCTTATGCTGTTTTCAAAGCATTTAAATATTTTAGACCCTTTTTACTTAAAACCCATACAAAAATCATAGTACCATTTCCAGCGATAAGAAATATTTTAGTTCAAAAAGATGTGGGTGAGAAAAGAGCCAATTGGGTTACTGCTTTACAAGAATATGATGTAGAAATCAAACCGGCAAGTATTGTAAGAGGTCAAGGCTTTTGAAAAATACTAGCTGGAGCATCGCTTATTTCTGAAAAACCATCTGCAGAGATACAAATGTATGAGGTAAGCCTAAACGATGTTGAGTCATTATATTCTGATATCATATTTTATTTGAAGAATGGATATGCTCCTCCAAATCTCGACTACACCAAGAAAAGAGCTCTAAGGTTGAAGGCTAAACAATATGAGCTTGTGAATGATGTTCTTTTTAGAATGAATTATGATTCTGTTCTCCTTAGATGTCTTGAGAAATCTGAAGCTGAAAAAGTCTTGCAGGAACTTCATGATGGGCCAGCAGGTGGACATTATGCTGGAGATGCTACTGCACATAAAATCCTCCGTGCAGGCTATTACTAGCCCACACTATTCAAAAACTCACATAGCTATGTAAGGATATGCAAGTTTGTCAAACTGTAGCTGGAAGATAAAAGAAACCATCATTGCCATTACAAACAGTCAACATTGACCAACCTTTTGATCAATGGGGATTGGATATAATAGGTGAGATCGTTCCTCACTCTTCTAAACAACATAGGTATATCATTACAGCAACTGATTATTTTACGAAATGGGTAGAAGTAGTCCCTCTCAAGACTGCTAATGCTGAGCATATCATCGAGTTCATAGATCAGTTGATAATCACCAAGTTTGGTTTACCTTCTGCTTTAATGTTTGATAATGCATCATATTTTTCTAGTAATGCTATGACTGAATTTTCACTCAAGAGAGGTTTCAAACTTAAATACTCTGCCAATTATTATCCATAGGGAAATGGGTTAGCTGAATCCACAAATAAAAACTTAATTAGAATCATTAAGCGAACCATTGATCAAAATCATAAAAATTGGCATAAGTCTTTAATATATGCTTTATGGGCAGATTAAATAACGCAGAAGGCCTCCATTGGCACTTCTCCCTTTAATTTAGTTTATGGGAGAGAAGTGGTTCTTCCAACTCATCTATCAATTCCTTCTTTAGCCTTAGTTCAATATATTAATGAAGTACCAACTTCTTCCCTACAACTAAGGCAGATGGAAATAATTAAGTTGGAAGAACAACGAGAAAAGGCCAAAATAACCCATGCTCATCATCAAGCATTAGTTAAAGCTTCTTTTGATTCAAACATGGTATCCAGAAAAGACTTTCAGGTCGGAGATCTTATTTTAAAATGGGACAAGGCTCATGAGGAAAAAGAGAAACATACAAAATTTCAACGAATGTGGCTTGGTCCTTTCCAAATTGCAGAAATCATAGGTCCATCTACTTTTATGTTACAGGATTTAACAGGAAAAAGAGAATCTTTTCCTGTTAACAGACAGATTCTCAAAAAAAAATTTCCATAGGAGATCATTCTTCTATTTTGTAGATTAGTTTTCTTTATTGTCATAATAAAACTAGTTGTTAATGGTTATATTTGGAATTCACGAAAAATATAGAAATTCTCTTTTTAGATTTTGTTTCTTCACTTATATAAATAGAATTATTTTTAGAATATTGATCATTATTATTCAAAGATACAGTTAAAATATTTAAATCTAGAAATGATATTAGTTTCAACTTTGAAAATTTTGATGAAAAGTAACTTTTAGTGAGAGATTTTTTTATATCAGTCCAATGAAAGGTATCAATAACAAAACGAAGATTCTTTGTAGAAAATTTCTTTCCAAAAACTCTATTATTGTCATCCAGAGCTATCTTAAGGAAACAATGACTTCCTCCCCACCTAGAAAATTACAATGTTCAGGGAATAATCCAATGATACACTTTACCTTAAACAGTAAGGGGTCTCATCACGAGCCGACTTATCATGATCATAGATATTATAGTTTTCTGACTTTGCCAATACTGCATACCACAACAGGGCAATGACTCAAGATTGTTGCAATCAAAAGGCAAGGGGTCTCATCACGAGCCAACTTGTTCAACAAAGTTATAAATCAAGTGAATGGCACTGTCATAAATTGGTTACCAAAGCAAGACATTGTTCTTTAAGAGTAAAAAGAAAATGAAAGAAATAAGTGTGAATATGGATTTCTCTTTGAAAATTGTATATTTATCTAAGTAGGATACAGGATCATTGCTGGATAATAGGTAACCCTGTCGAGGCTATAAATGTCTGCTGGCAGCAGTGGCTCTACCTATGACAAATGAGCATATTTAAAACTAATTTACAGAGAATTCTTTTGTTTTTATCTTTATAAACCAAGTAATGACTGATGTAGGTAAAAAAATAGCTTGAGGAAGTAAATAATCAAAATTTAATATAGAAGAAATGAAATATCATTAATATATACAAAGCATAATGTACTTTGTCTTTTTATAATAAAGTTTGATTTTCTGGAAAATTTTCTATTTTGAAAAGTTTAGAAAATTCAAAAGAAAAGCAGAGATAACTGGTTATTCCAAGTGAATCGCCAATTTTTGTGGCCAGCAACAACCCCCCTTCTTATTTGTGGGGACCCTTAGTCAACAAATCCAAACAGACTAAACGGACTGTCTCTCAGAGGATTTATCCTCCTTTTTATCTATCTGCTTATGTTATGGATTCAATATGCAATGTTTCTAAGTTTCCTTTAATGGGTTGGAAATGGAAAATTCATGATACTCTGCCCATTCATGTTTATCACAAATAATTCTGGGAATCAAAGTTCATTCCCTGTTTTTACAAGATTTGTCATGGTATTATGTTGCCTCTGTATAGAATATTTTATAATAAGGATGCTCCAAGATTTTCTCCTGAAGCAGAAGTATACATTCTCCCTGTCGCAAGATGGTTTGGAGAAGAATTTTTTACCTATGTTAGGGTTTTTGGAAGCTTTGCTTCTCCTCATGTTTTACCTTTGTATGTTCTGGATAAACTCCTGGCCTGAGAAATTGTGTATCAAACCTGCGGAGAAGGAGGTTTGACCAAAGATTTAAAGGATAAAAAGAAGGCTATCTGGCCTCAATTTCCTGTGGCCTACAGAGCATTTTCATTATTTGATATTGGTCCTGCATTTAAGGAAGTAAACAATATTACATGTTTACAATTGTTCAAGTTTCCAAGAAGACCATTTGACCCGTATGATGTTGTTAAGAATTTCACCACTGCAGTCAAGGTGAGAATATTTTCTAAAGAAGATGATTTTTTTGATGATATGTTCCAAGGAAAATTCACATTTAAAGAAATTCTACATTCAGCTCAAACATAGTTTTCTCCAGAAGAGTTCCAAGAGTTTAAGATATACAAAGAAAGGAGTTTGACCACTATTCCTTTGGATAAATTGTGCTTGGAACCCGTCAGGGAACCAACTCCTAGTGTCAATATTAGTGGAAGTTCAGATACAGATAAATCTAAGTCAAAATCCGGGAAAGAAACCTCTGAACACTCTAAAAATTCTGATAATGATCAGGATAAAAGTGAAGGGTCAGTAAAAGATACTGCCCAATCTAAAGAACTCTCACAACAACAGATTTCAACCACTCCATAATTAAATATTCCCCTTCTCAATGTACAACAACCATCAGTTAGAACTGAGTTAGACAAGGAATGGGAAACATTCAATGAATTGATTAATATTGAAGGAAAATCATACAAACTCCTATACATACAACAAAAGGTTTAATCACAGGAATAAGTGGCAATGTCACAGAAACAGAACATATTCCCATTACTCCATCCTCTGAGCTTGTACTTAAAATAGAGGAAATTCCTCTTCTAGATATATTCTATAGTCCACAACACAAACCAGTAGTAAGAAAGCAAAGGAAGAAAAGAAAATTGGAAAGTGCACTCTCTCATGATGCAGAACAATTAGATGTTTTATGGAAAGATCCTACTACTGATCCAACTGAAAATCTTACTAAATTATCTCAGATTATAGGAGCTTATGCCTCTGCAACCATTAACAAAGAATCTGAGGTACGAAAATTATTGAATGAAAATTAAGATCAAATATAAGTTCTGCAACAAAAACTGCAACAAGCCAATGCTAACAGTGAAGCACAGATACAACTTGAAAAATTACAGCAAGAGTTTCAACAAATGCAGATCGGATATCAGAAAATTTTGGCTGAAAAAGAGAAACAAATACAAATTATGCAAGAGATGCACAAAGATGACCCCAAGCTTACAGATTTTATCTCAGAGTCTATTTCCTTGAATAATCAACTACTGCATCAACAGGATATATTATGCCAAAAAATTTCACAATGGAACTCTTTTTGTGAAGAAAGTGATAAAATCACTAATCATGTCGTAGAATTACGACATGATTATGATTTAACTAATGAAAGAGTTATTGATTATTTGGCATGGAAAAAGACAGAGGAGGGAAAAAGAGCAGGAGCACCAATCATCAATGATAGTCATAAAGAAATACTCTTCAATAATTTGGATGAACAGATCAAGAATGCAGAACAAGCAGCGGAAGAAGCAACTACAGCAGCAAGAAATATTATTGATTGTGTAAATGAAAATTTGCACAAGGCAAATTTAATTTTAGAAACTACTCTAGGATACCTACCACAAGCACAACAACTGCAAACAGAGTGGAAACAAAAAGCTGAAGAAAAGGCAGAATCGATTAAAGGATTAACAAAGTTAAATTGGGATTCTTACTGGGCATGTCTGGTAAAACCATACAGCCAATGCATGTCTCTCAATTGTATCATTAATTCTGCTGAGAAGATGGCACCAGCACTTGCAGATTCCGTTTTCACACGACAATTAAAATCTGAAGTCGGCCAGCCTATTCTTCTCAAATCAATGATGGATGCTTGCAGTTTCAAAGATCATATTCACAAGTAGTTAGTTGTTAATTTTAATTCTAGATTTAGAATTAGTTTTACTTTATTTTTTCCTAGAAAAAGGATGGTCATTTAAACCGAATCCTAAATTTTTGTAATAATTTTTTTTTTTTTTTAGATTTAGTTTATAGTATTTAAACCCTTCTCATGCATTTAGAGAAGGGTCCTGAAATTTGTCAAAAACGTGTCCTCAGAACATGCACTTTTGCACCCTCAGAGGAGGTTTTGATGAATGAATGGAACAAGATTTATTGATATATGTGTTTAATATCTGCTACTGATGTTGCACTTCTTTACTCTTAGTGGGTGTTAGATTAAGAAGAGATAAGTCATTATTGTTTGAAGCTTATGATTAGAACTAGTTATAAATGGTACTTTTATCTCCTAACTATTTCTACTTATGTGTTAAAGTGATATTTATGTTCAGTTATTTATATATTGATGCTTGAATGCTTAAGTTATCATTTGGCACTTTTGTACGGTGATAGCTATTTATTTATGCTTAATGTATGAATAGCTTATTATGTGATATGTTAGGTCCCTATATTACTATTATAGTCCCTTATTGTTGTTAGTGTAACCCCCTTATTGTTATTATTGTACTCTTGTAACCCCCATTTTGTTATTATTGTGCCCTTAAATTATTATTGTTAGGTCGGCTAGGATTACATTGTGGCCCACTAGGATTACATTATGGCCCCATGGACTCCTATATATAGAAAGGAGGTTTTGTAAATCGTATCATCCAAGAATTGTTCATTTATGTAATGTATTGGAGGTTGCCCCCTCGAAGTGGCTTATTTCTAAGGCGTTAATCTCTCTTTTTTTCTATTTTTGGAGCTGGTTACACAACATTTGGTATCAGAGCTTTGGATTCTAGGGTTTCGCTGCTCCAAACAGGTCATCGTGGAATTTTCGCTATAAGTATTTTTCTACGAAGTTTCAGAAGTTGAAATGTTTAAGGTGTGAATCAGAAATCCCGAGGAATATTGTCTAAAAATTTCAGAGCTTGGTTCACAATATTTTCGGAGATATCATCTGTGGAAGTTAGGTCTTGTCGTGCTCCTAAATGTGCTCAAGATGTGAATTACACTTAAATTTTTTCTAGAGTGGGGGGGTGGGCGAATTCATATGGTGCGAAGATAGAATCCTGAGGAAATTCATCAAAAAATTTCAGAACTTGGTTCGCAATATTTTTGGAGATATGATTTGTTGAAGGTAGTGCTTTTTCACGCTCCTGAATTTCATCTCAAACAGGTGATCGTGGGAAAAGTTCAATAACTCTCTCTCTCTGGGCATTGGATTGGGGTACCGTAAAAATTGGTTGTGATTACACGAATTTTAGTTTCTTGGCTATCAATTTTAGAGACAAAGGACGAAACAGTGACACGTGGCAAGTCCTACAAGTTCGCTCTACTGAACCAGTCTAGAATTAGGTCATTGTGGGAGATTGGACACAACTTTGTCTTGGAGAATCAAAATCAGGTCAGACCTGTAACATTCAAAAGAGAATTCAGAGGGCTACTTCAATGTTGAATTTCAAATATTTAAGGGCTAAAATCAAAAATATAATCCAATTTCAGTATCGAGCTCCTTAAAAGCAAGAAAAAGGTGTGTATATTTTTCTTTCCAAATTGCATAAGTCTTCTTTGAAGAATAAATTTGAATTGATTCCAAGGGCATATTGTAGAATATATAGCAGTATTGGGTTCTAAAAGATGCCCCGTAAAAATAATTCAACACCCATTAAGCCTTCAGAAGGCTCTACTATGACTCATGAAGATGAAGAATTGCAACATGATCTATCAAAATTACAAGAGCAAGTGCAACAAATTTCACTCTCGCAAAGAGCAACAAAAAATGAAATGGAAATTTTGAAGAAAGGCGTGGAAGTGAAGATGGACGGTTTGAAGAAAGGCATGGAAGCTAAGATGGATGGCGTGGAAGCTAAGATGGATGGCATGGAAGTGGGCATGGAAGCTAAGATGGATGATCTAAAAGCATACATGGAAGGCTTGATGACAAGCTTAAAACAATAAATGATTCCTAATGGCGGAAATATAGTAGAAGAACCTCATGATGAGAACAAAATAAATGTTAATCGTGATTTCATAAACTCTAATGTTGGCGGGAAGAACCACCATATTCCAAAAATGGATGAGGAAGTTTGATGGAAAGGATCCTGTAACATGGATACTACAGATGGAGCAATATTTTGATCTCCATAATGTGAAAAACACACAAAAGGTACGCATTGCAACTTTACATTTAGAACAAAATACATTTGTATAGTATCGATGGCTTTGCTCCCGTAAAAAAATTGTCACTTGGTCAATTTTTACGGAGGAAATGATAGCACATTATGAGGATACAAAGAGCAACACCTTCTTTAGCCAATTGATAATCTCAAACAAAAGGGTTTAGTGGGGCAGCACATTGAGGACTTCCAAAAATTGAATATAAGGGTAACTGATATTCCAGAGGAACACAGGATTAATCTCTTCATAGGCACTTTAAAGGATAGCATCCAACATGAAGTTCGCATTTTGGAACCTGATTCATTGGAGAAGGCATTCAGGTTGGCAAGAAAAGTTGAATGTAAAATTATGGCGACAAGGAAGCCTACCACTCAATTCTATAAAGAAGGAAGTGTGGCTACACCTAGATTTCCACAACCTACAAGGTTGACACCACAACAATTGGAAGAAAAAAGAGCAAAAGGGCTTTGCTATAGTTGTGATAGCAAATACACTAAAGGTCATAAGTGTGCTGAGAAGAAATTATTTTACATAGATTGCGAAGAGGAAGAAGAAAATGAACAAGAAGAGGATATACACCAGGAACCAGCCCTAGAAGAGGAAGAAATGAATCCGACCATATCGTGTAATGCATTGGCAGTAATTACCACTCCTCAAACTCTAAAGATAGCAGGACAAATCAAGAAGAAAAAGGTAATAGTGTTGATTGATTTAGGTAGCACCCATAATTTTATTCATTGTAAGGTAGCCAAGGAATTAAATTGTTTCCTATACCCAGCACCAGAATGTCAAGTGATGGTTGCAAATGGAGGAACTATAGATTGCTCTGGAAAATGCCATAATATCAAGCTAACCATGGGGGAATATGTATTGACTAGTCCAATGCTTTCCATTCCTATGGGAGGTGCTGATGTTGTACTAGGAGTACAATGGTTACAATCTTTGGGGAGGGTAGCTTTTAATTTTCAAGAACTTTTCTTGAAATTTTTTTCAGAAGGAAAGGAAGTCGAATTACGGGGTATTGAAGGGAAGCCGGGAAGGATAATAAGCTCTAATGTCGTGACAAAGCTTCTAAAGAAAGAACAACGAGGCGTAATTGCACAATTATGCTCACTAGAAGTTCCGACATCAAAATCATCTATTTCTGCAGATCTCCAACAAGTCTTGGACAATCATTCCAAGGTGTTTGAAACTCCCAAAGGACTCGCACCTATTCGTGATCATGATCATGCTATTCATTTGATTCCAGGAAGTGTTCCTCCAAACATCAGGCCTTATAGATATCCTTACGTCCAAAAGAGCGAAATTGAATGTATGATTGCAGAAATGTTAGAGGCGGGTATAATTCAACCTAGTCAAAGTTCTTTCTCTGCTTCTGTAGTATTGATACACAAGAAGGATGGATCATGGCGAATGTGTCTGGATTATAGGGAGCTCAATAAGCTCACCATTAAAGATAAATTTCCCATTCCTGTGATTGATGAATTATTGGATGAATTACATGGAGCAATTTATTTTATCAAGTTGGATCTTCGTTCAGGATATCATCAAATTAGAATGAAGACTGAAGATATTCCAAAAACAACATTTCGAACTCATGAGGGTCATTATGAATTTTTGGTAATGCCTTTTGGCCTTACCAATGCACCTTCTACATTTCAAGGGTTGATGAATTCCATTTCAAACCCTTCCTTAGAAAATTTGTGCTAGTATTTTTTGATGATATACTAATCTACAGCTGGTCTTGGAAGGATCATGTTGAACATGTTGACAGGGTGCTCAAACTATTGCAGGAGAAACAATTATATGCAAAAAAATCCAAATGTTTCTTTGGAGTACAAGAGGTGGAATATCTGGGTCATATTGTATCTCACGAGGGTGTTAAAGTGGACCTAACAAAATTAAAGCCATTAAGGAATGGAAAGTTCCCACAACCATAAAGCAGTTGCGAGGATTTCTCGGGTTAACAGGGTATTATCGCAAGTTTGTTAAGAATTATGGGAGAATAGCAGCACCTCTAACAACATTATAGAAGAAAGATGCATTTTCATGGACTCCTGAAGCAACTAAGGCCTTTGAACATCTTAAAGAGGCAATGTGCCTAGCACCGGTCTTAGCTACGCCAGACTTCACAAAAACTTTTATTGTGGAATGTGATGCCTCAGGAAATGGAATTGGTGTAGTTTTAATGCAGGAAGGAAGACCCATTGCTTTTGAAAGTCGTCCAATCAAAGGAAAGTATTTACATAAACCTATTTATGAGAAGGAAATGTTAGCAATACTGCATGCACTAAAGAAATGGCGAACGTACCTAATGGAAAGACACTTCAAGGTAAAAACTGATCATGATAGTCTTAAACACTTTTTGGAACAAAGACTATCTTCAGAAGAGCAGCAAAAATAGGTCACAAAGATGTTGGGTTATGACTTTGAAATAATCTACAAAAAAGGAAAGCTTAATGTTGTTGCAGATGCACTCTCAAGAAAGAATGAAGACTCGGTGGAAGCATTGCTTTGTGCCATTTCTATTATCCAACCAGATTGGATAACCAAAGCAAGAGATGAATGGAAGAAGGACAAAGATGTATGGACACTCATTCAAAAAGTTGCAGCAAGATCCTAGTACATCTGATACATTTAGTTGGAAAAATGATTCCTTATGGTACAAAGATCGCTTATATCTTTGTAAGAATTCCCAACCAAAACAAAAGATTCTTCTGGAATTGCACACTTCTCCTTTAGGAGGACACTCAGGATTTTTAAAAACTTACCACAGGGTGAAGAAAGAATTTTTTTGGGATGGCCTTAAATCTGATATTCAAATGTTTGTGGCGGAATGTTTGGTTTGCCAGCAGAATAAAGTGGAAACAATTAAGACCCCGGGACTTCTACAACCTTTATCCATTCCAAGTCAACGTTGGGAGGAGATTTCAATGGATTTTATCACAGGTTTACCTAAGTTTGAAGGAAAGAGTGTCATCATGGTGGTAGTTGATAGACTTGCCAAGTATGCACACTTTTGTGCATTATCTCATCCATTTAAAGCAAGTACAGTTGCTACTACATTTATGGACAGAATTCAAAAGCTACATGGAAGCCCAAGGGTTATTGTGAATGACAGAGATCCCATTTTTACTGGAAATTTTTGGACGGAGTTATTTTCTTGTTTGGGTACTCAATTAGCTCATAGCTCATCTTATCATCCTCAATCTGATGGTCAAACTGATATAGTAAATAAATGTTTGGAATGATATCTTCGTTGTTTTGTATCTGATAAACAAACACAATGGGTCAAGTGGTTACCTCTTGCTGAATGGTGGTATAACACTTCCTTCCATACTGCGGCAAAAATGACCCCATTTATGGCACTTTATGGATATCATCCACCATCCATCACATCATCTTTAAGGGAAAATTCGAAGGTTCAAGCGGTGGAAGATCACATCGAGCATCAGCAAGAAGTTCTCCAACTCTTAAAGGATAACCTGAATTTGGCACAAAATCGAATGAAACAACAGGCAGATCAACATCGCAGCGAGAGAAGTTTTGATGTAGGAGATTGGGTATTTTTACGGCTACAACCATACAAACAAATGTCCCTCAAGAAAGCTAAGAAAGATAATAAATTATCGCCAAAGTACTATGGTCCTTACAAGGTGTTGCAAAATATTGGTACTATGGCATACAAATTGGAGCTTCCTGCTTCTTCGCGAGTACATCCAGTTTTCCATGTTTCGTGCTTAAAGAAGGTTATAGGTGAAAATATTCCAGTTCAAACAATATTGCCAGAACTTGATGAGGAAGGAAAAATCATATTGGAACAGGAAGCGGTCACGGAAACAAGAACTCGACAACTACGGAATCGATCAATTTCAGAGTATCTCATCAAGTGGAAGAACTTACCCACTGAAGATTCTACATGGGAGGATGAGAATTTTATACAGAAGCAGCCAGAGCTACTCAAGCGTTGAGGACAACACTTTTTTGAAGGAGAGGGGCATGTTAGGTCCCTATATTACTAGTATAGTCCCTTATTGTTGTTAGTGTAACCCCCTTATTGTTATTATTGTACCCTTGTAACCCCCATTTTGTTATTATTGTGCCCTTAAATTATTACTGTTAGGTCGACTAGGATTACATTGTGGCCCACTAGGATTACATTATGGCCCCATGAACTCCTATATATAGAAAGGAGGATTTGTAAATTGTATAATCCAAGAATTGTTCATTTATGTAATGTATTGGAGGTTTCCCCCTCGAAGTGGCTTATTTCTAAGGCATTGATATCTCTTTTCTTCTATTTTTGGAGTTGGTTACACAACATGATACGTTTTTCACAACTGTTTTGTCTAACTTTTTATACGAAGTGGTGTATCTTTATTGAATTATTTTCTTATAACAGTTGAATGATCTTTATTACCAATTTTTATTTGAAATCATTTTAGATCACATAATAGAAAGATTACATGCCGGGTTAGTTTAGAATTAGATATTTCTGTTTAAATTAGAATACAATTTGCATATTATTAGATTAGAAATAAAATAAAGCATTTCACTTAAGAAATTTTAGAAAATAAATATCAATTCTCAACACACACACACACATTGGGAAACTGGTCCCATTATCCCCAGTCAGACCCACTACACCAAACGGAAAAGGAGCTGCTAACCAAGGTCCGGACCGGGTGGGTATCCCCCTTGTTGTAAGCCCGATTTTCGGGGCTTCAACATGTTCACATAAGGCAAGGGTAGGTTCTTCCTATTGTGAAAAGCATCTTCCAAGTCCAGTTAGGCATGTTGGGAAGATTAGTGATAGACATGTCTCATCAGAAATTTTGAACAGGCTTTTTAGAAATACAAGTTCAGAAAAAGACAGGATCCATTTGTGTCGGGCTTCAGATCTATTACGTGAATTCATGAATTTTTGTCTTTTAGAAGGGACTACTTATCGATCAAATTCTAAAGACAGAATCCTTGATTGGATAATTGAAGAGATGTCAAAAGATTCAAAAGCTGCAGAATATTTGTTGGCAATTGTTTTATGTGAAAAGGAAAAACTCAGGAAGCATCTAGGCATTGAAGAAGGACAAAATAGTTTCACAGCAATAGTTCCATGGGTTCCTGAGAGAAAGGATGAATTTCTTGTTGATGCATCAATAGATGATGGAAGAATGAAAGCAAGTAGAGAGAATGGGACACTTGGTCAGGGGATAGATGGCAATTGTGCTGCTACTGATGGTCAGAATCTGAGATGTAAGCTCTGTGGAGAGGAATTTTATGATTCCCAGGCTCTTGGACACCATTGGATCATGAATCATAAAATGGAAGCCCAGTGTTTTTTTAGAGGATATGCATGTCGTATGTGCAAGAATTTATTTACTAACAAGGGAGATCTTGAGAGGCACGTGAAGATCCATCATGCTGAAAGTTTGCTTGAATGCTGCATATTACTTTCATGCATCCATTGTAGTAGTCATTTCATGGACTATGAGCAACTATGGGAGCATGTTGTATTTGCTCATTTTGAGGAATTCATTAGATCAGTGAGTATCCTAGAATAAGCTAATGGCTCAAAAGATTTAGTACCTGTGGAAGCAAAGGATGGATTATGAAACGATACATCTGCTTGTGGGAATTCTAAGCAGGAAGTGAGCTCTTGCTTGGGCATTTTAAATCATGTGTTTAGCCATAATGGGAGTATAGTCAAATGAAAAGGTATTGTGAATCGTAACAGTGTGCGCAGGTACACCTATAGGTTCTGTGTGTTTAAGTTTCATATTCTCCTAGATCTTGGTCACTCTCATCAAGCTGAACATATGGGTACTAGATCAAACAAAACATCTATTTAAAAGAAAAGTAAAGAGTTTATTTCTGTGAAATGGAGGTCCAACAAAGTAAATTCTAAATTAACACAGAAAGTGGGCTCATCTATAGGACTTAAACATGTCGCTCTTATTGCTAGAAAGAAGTTTGTAGAAAAAAATGATTTCATGATTCAATAAAGATGAATGGGTATTCTAAGATACCAGAACTGAGTGCAAAAAATGGAAGAACTACAGAATCCTACTGTTCAGTTGTGGCTGAGATGTTATTGACTGAAGTTCAGAAGACTCAACCTTGTCCCAGCGATCAGGAGCTACTTAACATTTCCCGTTCAACCTACTGAAAATTTAATCTGCATGTTGTTTTGGAAGAAAAATATGGTCCTTTTCCAGAACAGGTCTACATCAAGGTTGCCAGGCTTTGAAATGAAGCAAATATCAGAGTATAATGGCATATGGAAGGCATTGTTTTCCCTAAGCAGTGAAAACATATGGAATATTCCAAGCATGGTATCATGTTAACCCCTCTTCCTGATGTGTGCTTCAGTTCTCTGCCTGCTCAATTAGATGATCTGAAAATGGTGGCCAACGACAATGTTAATGGGGGGACATGGGAGAAGGTTGAAAGTCACTTGGTTCTCACGTCAATTGAATTTGTAAGAAGTTTTCAAGAAAAAGCTTTCATCATCTGTGAGGATTTGAGCTTTGGGAAAGAAGCAATGCCAGTCCCTTGTGTGATAGATGAAGACTTAATTGATCCAGCTATTTATGCTCTCTATAAAGAGGGAAAAGACTTGAAGTTGGACACATACATGCATAATATCACCTACATCACTGAGAGGTTGCTGGACCCTTCACTCAGTCTTGACACAAAGGTGTTGCTTTCATTTTATTTTTATTTTTTGATTCTTTTGAGAGAATATGGCTTATATTATATATAAAATTAAGAACCGTACAAAGAGAATACAAGTTATACCTGAGAGCATAAAATAGTGCTACATAATGAGAGTATACTGCAAGAGATACATTTTTGACAACCATGTCTAGCAGAAAAACGTTTACCTTAGTTTGGGTTCTGACTTCTCGCAGAACAAAATTCTAAAACACAAGAATTGAACTAAAATGACCATTGAAAAAGGCTTACAACAAAACCTCCGAATGGAGTACAAAGCTGTAATATGACTACAATGTCAAAGACCCAAGAAGTGGCTTAGGAATATTGATTTGTGTTTCCTTTCCATGTTTATCTCAATAATATCCCAGTTTCATCTGGTACAGAAGTTGTTATAGTTTTTTTAATAACCAGTCAAACAAACTGAAATTTTATTTATTGTTTTTCTTATCTCTACAAAGCTCACAACTAGGATGTACGTGTACACAACCACAGTCCTTTCCGGAGTCATGTGATCATGTTTACCTCCTCGACAATGATAATGATGATGCAGAAGACATTCATGGACAACCCATGCATGGTAAATTTCCATATGATGAAAATGGTCAAATAATTTTGGAGGTAACCGTGAACAACCGTTTTCCTCAGCTTCTCCTTTTCAATTTTGTTTGCATGACACTCTTCTCCTGTTTCTTCCTTTGTCAAGATACAAAGTCTACTTTTGATGACGGAGAACTAAATTTCAAGTATGATTAGAAAAATTTCCCAAGTTTCAATGTTTTCCTCAATGTTTGGTCTATTTGGTATCCAAGTTTCAAAATGATGGCAGAGCCTTCGAAAGTTTTGCATGTACGAACATCGGTATACCATTTAGTTTTTTATAAACAATTTTTTGTGTCCGTTGGAATACCGACGTTTAATTTTTTTAAATAAAGTTTTGTTACCGTCGGTATACCAACGTTCAATTTTACCTCCGTCGCTCTAGCGACATTCCCTTTTATGATAATTTGTGGTTTTGTCAGTCTTCCGACGCTATAGTGCCATCACTGTAGCAACGAATAGTTTTTAAAAATAATGTTGTTGTTTCGTCGGTCTTTCGACGCTGTAGCGATGAATAGATTAAAAAAAATGTTCATTCTGTCGGTCTTCCGATGCCGAGGACCACCGTTTGGAGGTGTCGGACTAACGACATTTGGAGGCGTCGAACTAGCGACATGTGGAGGCAAGGACCAACAACGTTTGAGGGCATCAGACTAGCAACACTTTATCCCATCAGAATTATGACACTTCAATAAACACTGGAAGTGTGACACAAATGTAAAATGTCGGAGCTAGCATCGCTATACCAATGTTTAAGTCAAGTGTCGGAAGTCCGACGTGACGAGAAACCATGTTTTGGCGCACCATAAAACATTGCTCTTGGGCCGCCTATGTGTTGCAAGAGCGAAATTTTTGCCATCGGAATTTGGGGCAAATGCGCTAGTGCCCTTGGCCATTCTACTTCTTATTACCCGCAAGGTAATGGCCTTGTTCAATCTTCCAATAAAAGCCTTGTGAATATCATCAAGAAACTACTAGAAGGCAATAAGAAAACATGGAACAAAAGGTTAGTGAATGCCTTATGGCCAGATAGACTTACCACAAAGAAATCTATTGGTACATCCCCTTACCTGCCTATTTATGGGATGGATGTTGTTTTTCCATCCTCTTTAGGAGTACCAGTAATGAAGATAATCCAATAACTGCAAGTTGAAACCAATGATATCCAAAGAATAATAAAACAAACCATACACTTACAGCAAACCAAGGAAGAGGTTTATCTCAAGTCTCAATTTGTTCAAGAAAATATTAAAAAAATATTTGACAAGAAGACTAAGGAAGATGATTTTTATATAGGTGACAAAGTTCTAAAGTGGGATTCCAGGAGATAAGAGAAAGGTAAACACGGGAAATTTTATTTCTTATGGAATTCCCTTATGTCATTTATGGTTACAGAGGTAACAATGCTTTCTTTTTGAAAGAGTTGGATGGATCAGATTAGCCAGGTGGACCTATCAATGGTAGAATGTTGAAGCATTACTATTCCTCATAATAACAAATAGTTTACTTTGTTTACTTTACTCATTGTACATAGCATTTCATATTTTAGATTGGATTGGATGTTTTTCTAAAAAAATTGAAGGCTGGAGAGAAGGCCCTAAAATTTGAAGGATAAAATATCATAAGTAAGAATAATGCAGAGCTCAGAAAATAGTTCCAAGGCCAGCACAGACAAAAATTCAAAGGCTACTAGTCTCAAAGTTCTTGACATTTCACCAAGAAATGCCATCCCCATGTGGAGCCACTGTTAGGGTACTATAATAATAGGATTCATATTTTTTGAATTGAATTTGATTAGTCTTGTAATATGTACATACTTTGCTTTCTGCGTATTGTTTTCCCATATCAGAAAAATAAAATAAAAAATGTAAAGAGGGTAAAAGTCCTAAAAGAAAAATCAAAGGACTTGAAATAAAAAATATCAAAAAGAACAGAAAATGGACCCCAAATAAAAAGGAGATAAAAATAAAACATGAAAGTGATGCAAATCCAAATGCCACTACTATTTAATTTTTTTGAAAAATAAATATTGTGTGCAGCTTGTTAAAAATTCCACAATCCATGAAGGTTAAACAGATTAAACTTAACCTCTCATGCTTTAAATTTCATGTTATTAGATAGAGAATAAAGATCCATCCAAACAGTTTAAACTTGGCAGATCAGTAGTTAGGTAGAGAATAATAAGGAGCTCAACAGCTTAATCTGAGCTCTTGGAAGAAATAAGGATAGAATTAGTTAGTTTGTTGTTTTAAAAGAAAAATGAACAAGGGTTTTCAAGCTCAAATTCACCTAGGTAAATGAAGAAAAAATGTTAGGGTAGCATATAGGTACGTAGAATGAGTTTTAAAATCATGGATGAGTAGAAAACTGACCATTTTATTCACTAACTCCCTTCAAACATCATCCCCTTGTAGAAATACTTCATTCCCTCCATTTTCATCCTTTACCCTTCATTTTTCCTTTTTTCCCATTATCATTTAGTTTCCTTTGCAAAAATCCCCTTTTCCTAAGTTTAAAACCCATTATACTTAAGAAAAGTAAGACCCTTTAAATAATTCCCCTTTTATTCAAAAATACCCAGAAAACCCAAAAACAATTTTTATCCTAAGTATAAATGCTAAAATAAAATGTCAGGACCCACAACAATGAAATTTATCCCTATATCCTGTTTTACACTAGGCTTAGTTTATTTCATCTCCCTCATCTCATTTCATTACTAACACATTAATTTATATATTAACTCCTGTATTCACCTTTTATCCCGTATTAGATTAATTCCTTTAAATATTATTTCCCACCCATATTTTAATTTTAACCTATGTTCTATTTTCCCCACATGTTATATAAACCCCTTGTTGGGTGCTAGTTTTCCACATTTTTTTCCTACACTTATCTCCCTTATCTTCCTTCGTAACCTTAACTTATGATATTATCTTTACCCTTTTTCCCACCTTTTTACCCCGACTTGTGCTGATTCACCTTGCTTTTGTTATTTTGCTAATTCACCAATTATTATGATCTATTATGCCTTTTTATGACTAACTTATGGTGAATGTTTGGAGAAAGATACATGGTCTTTTGTTGTCCTCTCAGATGTCAGATCCCGAACATGGAGTTCACAGAAGTAGTTCAGATGGTGCTATTATAGAATCATTGGCGAATCGCAAATACAGTTGTACCATTGACCGCTCTTGTCTATATTGTTGCTTATATGTTCCTTGGCGGTTGCACTATAACTGTGTTTTGTTATGATAGCTGTAGGAGTTATCAAAATTATATTTTTGGGATAATAGCCTAAGGGCCATTCCAATTGTAATATTTTCACTCCTAATCAGAACTTTATTAGGGAGTGGTTATAACTGCATGAGTTTTATTTTGATCAACATGAGAATCGTAAGATTCTCATGACTGATCTAATCCTAAATTTTCTGATGTAACAACTATATATATCTCAACCCTAGAGGTCAAGAGGCACGTGAAGAACATCGTTGTTTTGCCATTGTAATTGCATTCAGATTAATACAAATAATATTGTCACTGTTGTTACATGTGTGATTCCATTTAAGTTTAGTTAAAGTTTCTTTTCTACCTGCGCCCTGCTAGGGAGGAAGGGCCTTCCTTCTTAGTAGGGATTACAACGGTTACAATAGTTGTTTGTTTATGTAATTGGATTTCAGTTTATGTATCATTAGACTATTTTTGCTAACGGTTCAAATGAGAATATATCTGCTTCGATTTCTATACTTTATATGCTGTTACACATTTGATTAATAAAGACACCAGTTGGGTACTTACTGTGTGGCAAGTTAACAAATCAATTGAAGTGTGATTTCAATCTTGTGGATTCTTTTATTTCTGCATGAGTGATTTATTTCCAACATTTTACTACAACAATGATTTATTTTCTTTGAGACTGCTTCTAGCTGATGTATCGGCACAGACAATGCTACTATCATTGGAATAATAGATGTCCCTGGATTGAAAATTAAATGTGTGTTGTTCAGTCATTAATAAGTGATTTATATACTCCAAGATTTTGGCACCATTGCCAGGGACGGGAGTGATGATCCAATCAATCAGAATTGTTTCTTAGAAGTGTAATTTCCGTGTGTTTTTTTATATAGAGTATCTCCAGCGATACAATTTCCAGGCAGTAAGATGAGAGGTATGAACCTGCGCAGTGCTCTAACAAGCTTGAGCGGGATCGCCAATGTCTCACTGGGATATTTAGGGAATTGAATTTCTGAGCATTTTATCTTTTGTTTAGAGTGTTTCCAGTGCTACAATTGCTAGGTGGTAAGATGAGAGGTAAGAACCTGCGCATCGCTCTAACAAGCCTGAGCGGGCTCACCAATGCCTTGCTGGGACACTTAGGAATTGAATTTTGGGTTTTTTAGGGTGTCTTCAGCTATACAGTCGTTGGGCAGTTTTGGAACAGGGTCTCTTGCAAGCTGCGAAACTGGTCCAATTTTGCATATTTTTGAGTATAATTAGTCTAGTGCAGGGGTTTTGGGGTGGGTCAAAGCCCAGAAAGCATTGTAACGGGTCAAAGGGTAGACCTCGAGTCCACAAACCATGGTTTGTGGACCATATGAAAGAATAGGCTAGATTGTTATAAATAGAAGAACATTTTGAATTATAAGGGAAGAAGATGATGAGATCTTGATGCGAATTGTGGCTTAGTAGTTCTGTTTGGGTTTTCGAGGAAAGGACTCTGGTTGGTTGTGTGCACGGAGATCCCTAGTCCTGCTATGTGCGGAACTTGCTGTTGTGTGCACAGGTCGGGTTTGGGTATTGTAAGAAGCATCTGAAGGATTAATGAATGAGAAAGGTTGTTTGAGTAACTGAATCTATTTGTATTGTTGATGCGAATATTTGATAGCTGTTATGTTATGCATATTCTATGTTAAGTTGCGAAAGTGACTATGTTAAGTGTTCTTCTATGCAAAATTTTGATCTAGGTCTGTTCCGTTATGTTTTATGCAACGAATAACTGTAATGTTGCACTACTATTTTAGGAGTGCATGATTTGTTAAGTACAGTAAGTATAGTTGACATTGCGCACGTGGATGCGAAGGAGATCTATAGATCTGGTTCTAGGATATGCGATATGGTCATTATAAAGCTGGACGCAGTTCTGCTTCGCTTACCTATCCTCTCTCAGGGTGGGGAAACCTGGTTCCAGCACCCACCCATACTTCTTCGGGTGAGACATTGACTTGCGCAAGCAGGTCACTACCGAAAGGGCCAGTAGTATAGGGGTTTTTTGGAAAACCTTAATCTCTGAACCTAGGTCAGGACCCCTCGAGCCAACAAATGGTTCCGTTGCCGGTACTAGGAGCATTTTGAGAGAGGGATAGGGTAATGACAAGAGAGTACTAGAATCCTAAGAGGAAGGAAATCAAAGAGTGGTTCGAAAAGCAGGTTCAGGAATTTGTGATAAAAGAGAATCACAACACAAGGTTAACAACAGAAAATTGGAAAGATAGGTACATTCTTACAGAAAGCTATGAAATTTTCTTTTTAACATTTGCAATTGAGCTTCAGGAGTGGCCGGCAAGGCTCGTAGAGTTCTAGAAGTGTTGGAAGAATGAACGGGTCACTCAGTGGACTTCAGGGCTTATCCAGCACTTGGAAACAACTGATAATACCATCACTCGCACGGTGGATCACTGGGTCGACAGTGTGCTAGGAGGGTTTGTGACAGAATTTGCCATTGATTAGTTCGTCTCCTACTCCGAAGCAGAGTGGAGATTCTTTAAAAGTTTCCGAGGCAAGTTTCTAAAGACATTACCCCTGCTGATTAAGATATTATTGTGCAAAAAGAGTATTCTGTGTAGTCATACCGAGTGAATGACCTTGGATCCAGATGAGAGCACGAAACGTAGTGGTAAATGCTATTGAACCAACCTTGAAGGGGGGAGATCTGTCTATAGCCCTTTGCGATAGATGGCTATGCAGAGCCCCCCAGGTACACCGTCGTCTAGGCCGCACAAAGGTAAGAATTCGCCCATACCACCACCTCCGCCGGACAGTGATATGGTTGCGCACCTGAAACTACGTACCTTCAAGAGGGTAGGAGATGAGGATATGGACTGATTTTGGTTTCTTGCAGATTCTGTATGGACTGCGCAAAATGTGGCAAGAGATACGGTGAAGGGGGCACAGTTGTCCCTAGCATTCGAAGAAAGAGCTCTGGACTGGTATATGCGATACATATCTCAGAACGAGAATGAATCTATTCAAGATATTAAGGACGCTTTGAAGCAACAGTTCCGAAAGCCAAAATCTTACTCTCAGCTAGTAGCAGATGTGAAGGACTTCAAGCAAGGAGCATCTGAGTCTGTATGGGAGGTTGATCAACGACTGAAGAGAGCAATCGGGGAAGGAGGATTAGAGTATGACGATAGAAAACATACAGAATGGTTCATCGCTATGTTGTTGCCTCACCTGCGCATACCAATGAGTCACCAAACCTTCAAGTCGCAAGAAAAAGCAGCGCGCCCAATGCCAGGAATATGATGCAATGATCCCACTAATTAATGGTGATCTTGAGAAAATTATGGACGCACTTAGTCTGGCTATAGAGGATAAGTGGTCAGCCATAGAAGCACAAGAAAAGGCTACAATCAATGCCATGCAGGCTGAGCTTCGTGACCTCCAGAAAAAGATAGATACGCTGCACCCTACCATAATGCAGCTACAGGCGCCCATGACATCCAGCAGTACTTGGCTAACTGCAACATAAATATGTCCTTACTAGTTGCCTAGCACTACCCTGGTCGGTACCCACCCTCCAGTCGACTACAATTGGACTTAGAAAAGCTACTCCACGAGGTGTTACAGGGTTTCCACACCACCATGCTTCAGGAAATCCACCATCGCGACTGGACCGCACAGCAACAGCTCAATGTGGCCACGCTAATCATCGCACGATAGACCGCAGACCTCTCCCTTGCTATCTACAGAAGGCACAACTTGAAACATGGGTCCATAAGCTTGGAAAAAATATCCTAGAAGAGCTCCCGGCTACAGCTCCGCTCCAGGCTACAGTAGAAGGCTTGGTTGCAACACTAAAGACGTTTAGAACCAAAATGCAGGCCCTCAAGATCCAAATGGAGTAGAAAATCACTGCATTACAAGCCCAATTACAACATGCAACACCTCCAGAGGTACGAGCCCAGCGTGCTGCGCTGGTGACAAAAGCTATGGACATCATTACGAGATAGATTGCTCAGGGTGCTTAGTTGCTCGAGTTCGCCATGCAGCTCTGGATAGCGGTCCAGTTCAACCTGGTTCTTCAGAAAATCAATCAGGATTTACGATAGAAGGAAGCCGCTTTTGATCAGATCAAAGCTACCTTTCCCTCCTTGGTCCCTGCACAGTGTCTGGCATGCTTGAAAACTAGAAAATCAATCCAAGATAAGATTGAGGAACTTCGACGTATGAAGCATGCCATCACAGAACACTTGAAGCCATGGGCCGACGCCACCCTCAAACTATCACAGGATACTAATGGCGTGATCAAGAGACTCAACCAGACATTAGAGCGTTTTATCGCGGCTACTAAAGGACTGACCTCCCATAAGCTTGTAGACATCGCACAAAGTGCTGCCGCTCAGAGTCAAGAAGTATTTCTTCCACTGATTGCAGCCATCAATGCCCTACATGCGCAGGTAGAGACCGCACCACCCCAGTGACTCGGGATGAGTCACAAGATTGTGTCGGGGGACTGTTGGAATAGGGTCTCTTGCAAGCTATGAAACTAGTCCAATTTTGCATATTTTTTAGTATAATTAGTCTAGCACAGGGGTTTTGGGGTGGGTCAAAGCCCCGAAATAATTATAACGGGTCAAAGGGTAGACCTTGAGACCATAGGAAAGAATAGGCTAGATTGTTATAAATAGAAGTATATTTTGAATTATAAGGAAAGAAGATGAGATCTTGATGTGAATTGTGGCTTAGTAGATCTGTTTGGGTTTTCACGGAAAGGAATCCTATTGGTTATCTGCACAAAGATCCCTAGTCCTACTGTGTGCGAACCCTGCTGCTGTGTGCGCAGGTCGGGTTTGGGTATTGTAAGAAGGATCTGAAGGATTAATGAATGAGAAAGGTTGTTTGAGTAACTGAATCTATTTGTACTGTTGATGCGAATCTTTGATAGATGTTATGTTATGCATATTCTGTGTTAACCGGCGAAAGTAACTGCGTTAAGTGTTCTGTTGCTCAAACCTTCGATCTGGGTCTGTTCTGTTATGTTTTATGAAAAGAATAACTGTAATGATGCATTACTATTTTAGGAGTGCATGATTTGTTAAGTACAGTAAGTATATTTTACCTTGTGCACGTGGATGCAAAGGAGATCTATAGATCTGGTTCTGGGATATGCGATCTGGTCATTATAAAGCCGGACACAACTCTTCTTGGCTTACCTATCCTCTCTCAAGGTGCGAAAACCTGGTTCCAGCACCCACCCATACTTCTTCGGGTGAAATTTTGACCCACGCAAGAAGGTCACTACCGAAAGGGCTAGTAGTATAGGGGTTTGTTGGCAAACCTTAATCTTTGAACCTGGGTCAGGACCCCTCGAGCCAACAGGCGATAAGACGAGAGGTAAGAACCTACGCATCGCTCTAACAAGCTTGAGCGGGCTCACTGCTGTATAAACTGAAGCACTTATAGGATAAATTGATACGCATAGGGCCCGTGTGTTCCAGTAGGAAAACATCAACATCTACAAACACCCTCCCACTCTACTAACTACAGGAAAGACGAGTCGTAAGAAGGAAAAGAAGAGTGCAGATTTGGGAAGGAAAACATTATTTGGAGACCTGATTGCAAGAGAAGAAAAGGAATAGTCCAATTCATATAGATATAAATGAAAGACAGGACCACAGAAAGTGGCTACCACATCAAGGCCTGGACCATCCGTGTCTTTCGTGTCTGGACCTCACCATCCTTCGAACACCATATCCAATCCTGATATCAAAACTCCAGATTCAAAATAGCAGTGGAGAATCATTGACCAGGATTTGAGAATTGAAGGACACAGATAGACTAGTGGGGACTGTCAGGAACTTTAGAAGCAACAATTAGTTGATCATCAATTGGACATTTGTGGTGTTGTCAAACAGTTGGTCCTAGGACAACATGATCCTTTTATTTTCCAGGCTCTTGTGCATTTCGAGGGCAGCTCATCTCATCAGGAAGAATCAGTCATGGGGGACGAGAATGTCAAGACTGATAGCTCTGTCACCTTTGAATTCCCAATAGCAGAAACACGGGATGAAGCTCCTATAAAGAACATCCCTTTATCATCCCTACCATCCTTTCAAGGGATGGCTGTTGAAGATCCTAATACCTTCCTGTTCGAATTCGATGTGCTATGTAGAGGTTATGACTACACTTCATACGCCCAAAAGCTGAAATTATTCCCTGCTACTCTGAAAGGAGTAGCATTAAGATGGTTTATGATATTGGGTGCTGGCATGATTCGAACATGGAACGACATGAGAGAATCCTTTCTCTTTAAGTATCAAGAATACTGCCGAACTAGGGATTTAAAGGAAAAAAAATTTAGAATTACATAGAAGGAAGAAGAAAGCCCAGAGGACTATCTGGAGTGATTCCACTATAACTTACAGAGGTCTAAGTTCAGTAATTTAGATCAAGAGATCCTAAAGCTGATATTCTTAGGAGGATTAAGAGATGATTGTCTGGAACATCTGAATATAATAGGAAAAGGAGATATATTGCAATAAACATTTGAGGAGATAATGAAACTCTGCCTACGTAGCTCAAGAGGATATATCAAGGGAAGGATTTCAGTTCGGGACCCTTCACTTCGGATACAAGAAGTCCACAAGTGGAGGGGTAACCAGAGCATAAATCGATAATTCATTCGAAGTTTTAAAAACCGATCTCCATAGCACTCTCTCTGCCCAGAACACTACGATACAAGTCAAGAAGGCACAGGCGGAAGATGAAGTAGCCTTAGCAATATTCTGTCCCTGATACGCAAAGAAACATTTGGAAAGAGAATGTGGACTGAATAGTGTTAGCTTATGCAACATTTGTGAGTTGCCGCGTTCTACAAATCAGTGTCCTGAGTTGCCCAGAATAAAGGTAGTACTTCAAGAATCAAGCGAGGACGTTCAATTTTTTTACTTCATTGGATCAAAGAGACCATGGAAGCCGTGACCTACAGGTATGCCTGCAGATTTTTCTTCTTTTTATCCTTGGAATAATGTTATAACAGTCAACAATATCCATTGAAGTATCCCACTCCTTCTTTAACACAATTTCCTTCACCATGGAACTAGTGGCCATCTCCTCCACCAATGCAATATCTTTCATCACAACCCAATCCTTAGGGTTAGAACTGGAGAAGTAATGGCAGTAACCCCTCATATTCCAATACAACAGCAACAATTACAACTACCGTCTACTCAAAATCATACACCTTATGTTCGACCCCAATTACTTGTACAACCTAACCCCAATCCAAATAATAAGGTAGCTCAGACCATGGATGTTGCGACTACCCTCCAGACTTACCTTATCACTCGTATTAGACTTAATGAGGTTCAACTTCGATCATGGAAAGTAATCAGATCTGGACAAACTCCCATTTTTTTCGAATAAAGTGAATCACCCAGGAAGGATATGGATGATTCTGAGGCAGCTGTTACACATGTAACAGCTGATATAGCACTCGTTGTTACACCTGTAACATCTAGCTTGGGAAAATCTTTTTTTTTTACAACAGCTAATCCAAGTAAGGCTGGTACATCTATGGTAGCTGATTCAACTGCTAGCATTCAAAATCCTCCATACCCTCAACGATTAACTGAAACTGGGGTGGTCTTACAACCCGAATCTGAATTCCTTAAGGAGCTGCAAAACTTATATGTGTGGATTTTGCTTTTACAAGCTCTTAAAGAAGTGCCTATCTATCCCAAAACAGTGAGGGATCTATGCTTTAAAAGGCCTGGAAGGAAACCTAAGGACCCTGCTACCATCCATGTCTTGGGAAAATTGTCCAATCTTATGATTGATCAGTATTTGTTGAATAAGTATAATTACCTAGGGAACCCCACAATGACTGTCCATATTGACAATCATCCTATAAATAATACCCTGATTGATCTAGGAGTAGCAATTAACGTTATGACTAAAAACCTCTTCATTTCTCTAGGACTTCATGGACTTAGACCTACACCTACAGTTCTTGAAATAGTAGATAGGGCTCATGTTAAGCCCGAAGGGATGATTGAAGATGTGGTTAGCATTGTGGCCTCCTAGAATTATCTCGCCAATTTTCTTATTTTACAAACCAAATCCAATCTGGGGGGGGCATCCTTTAATTTTGGGGAGACCATGGCTAGCCACTGCAGATGCATATATCGGATGTAGGTCCAGATCTATGGCGATCTCAGATGGGCAGGCCATTCAGAACTTAAATATTTATCCCCCACCAAAACCATACATGGTTTCGAATAGTCTCTGGTGGACTGAATTTGTACTTGAATCTGATCTTTCCCTACCCCTTCTCACACTTGGAAAAGCACAATACTTTAAGGGTGAAACAAAGGATGATATTATCAATGCTTTTATCAGTAATTCATTCCCTGTTGCCTCCATTAGAGATTTGGGAGAAGAAAGTGACGAAGATGATGTAATTATTGAACATTTGAAAACAACTCCGCTTACTACCAACAGTCTCGTTGAAATAAAACCTGGAAAATGTTTAAATATCAATCCTAACCTAACTGTTGAACAAAACAGACTGCTGATACAGCTGTTACAAAAATAAAAAAAGGAATTTTTATGGGACTATACCAATATGAAAGGAATCCATCCTACCCTATGCACTCACCACATTTACCTTAAGGAAGATTGCAAACCTGTTAGACAACCTCAGTGCCAAATGAACCCCGCACTTAAGGAGATAGTAAAAGAAGAATTGAAGAAACTTCTTAATGCTAATTTCATCTATCTGATTTCTGACAGTCAGTGGGTGTCTCCACTTGTCATAGTTCCGAAAAATAATGGAAAGTTCTTGTGTTGACTATATAGAACTTAACAAGGCCACTCAGAAGGATCATTTTCCCTTACCATTTATTGATCAAGTTTTGGAAACTCTTTCTGGAAAATGATTCTTTTAATTTCTAGATGGGTTTAGTGGCTATAATCAAATATAGATTGCTCTAGAAGACTAAGACAAGACAACCTTTACTTTCCCATAGGGTGCTTTTGCATACAGAGTCCTTCCTTTTCGTCTCTGCAATGCACCAACAACCTTTCAAAGGGAAATACTAGGTATTTTTTCTGATATTTTGAATAATTGTCTTGAAATTTTCATGGATGACTTTACACCCTACGGGGATGCCTTTAAGACAACATTAACTAATTTGGAAAAAGTGCTGCAACATTGTGAGCAAACTAATGTTGCGCTAAGCACAAAAAAATGCCACATGATGATGACCAAGGGAATTGTGCTAGGAAATTTCATTTCAGCAGAAGGAATCAAGGTAGATCCTGCAAAAATTGAAGTAATCTTGAGAATACTGACCCCTAAGACTCCGAAAGAGGTACGTAGTTTTTTGGGGCATGCAGGATACTATAGAAGGTTTATAGAAAATTTCTCAAATATTGCATCTCCTTTATTTTCATTACTAATGAAAGATGCGGAATTTGTGTGGACATAAAAGTGTGATCAGGAATTTCTAAAGTTGAAGAACTGTGTAACAACAACACCTGTTTTAAGAGGACCAAACTAAAAAATTACCGTTTCATATTGCTACAGACGCATCTGACATGGATGTGGGTGCTGTTTTGGGGTAGCTCGAGGATAAGAAACCTTATGCTATATATTACATCAGCAAGAATTTGACTCTAGAAGAAATTTTTATTTTATTTTATTTTATTGTCTTTTATAGTGGGATCGGCAACTAGGGCAGCCTCGTGACTCACGTTACACGGGGTCGATTCTGACCGCTACCACTATACCCAGTGGGAACATGCGCCTGCCCCTCCCCACACACTCCGCTTTAGTCCAGGGGATTTGAACTCGTGACCTCTTATACAGGCTCGCCTTACAAACGAATTTCACCGCATTTCAATTACCAACTCGCCTACCCCCGTGGGGCTAACTCCAGTAGAACTTAACTACACTGTAACTGAGAAAGAATTCCTAGGAGTAGTGCACTCTATCAACAATGTTGGCACTACATCACCTGGTATCAAGTATTCGTACACACTAACCATGCCACCATTTGATTTTTGATGAACAAAACTGTTACTAATGGTAGAGTTACATGATGGTTATTGCTGTTACAAGAATTTGATATTAGTATTTTAGATAAACCTGGAAAAGATAATGTAGTTGCTGATTTCCTTTCTAGATTAACTATAAGTGATCACTGCACTTCCACTGAGGATTCTTTTCTGGATGAGTATATTTTTTCCATTTCTACTAACTCACCATGGTATGCAGATATAGCCAATTATCTTGCTGTAGGGAAATTCCCACACCAATTGTCCTCCAAAGAAACAAGAAGGATTATACAACAGAGTGCTACCTACTCCTGGATAGAAGGAAATCTCTATCACACTGGGCTAGATTTCCAGATTAGGCGATGTGTTAGAGAAGATGAGGTATTTGAGATCCTAAAGGCTTGTCATGAAGAACCTTGTGGAGGGCACTTCGCTAACAAGAGGACAGGACATAAAGTACTCTCAACAGGGTACTATTGGCCAACCATATTCCAGGATGCCAAGAAATTTGTGAAAGGATGTGATAGTGGCCAAAGAATGGGCTAGCCTATGAAATCCGATGAGATGTCGTTACAGCCTTAGATAGTAATAGAACCATTTGAGAAATGGGCCCTGGACTTTGTGGGGCCACTCAATCCTTCATCACATCAAAAATAATACATATTGGTTTGCACCGATTAGTTCACAAAATGGGTCGAAGCAAGCGCATTAATTAGAGCAACAGAGCAGGCTGTTTCAGACTTCCTATTTCAAGATATTTGTGTTCACTTCGGAATACCCAAAGAGATAGTGACAGATGGGGATCCTCAGTTCACATCTCATTTGATCAAGAAGTTGGTTGAAAAGTATGGAATCCATCATAGAATCACCACACCCTATCATCCACAAGAAAAAGGGCAAGTAGAAATCACCAATAAATTCATTGAGGGAATTTTGCAAAGACAGTAGCTAGCCACCAAAAAAATTGGGCTGAGAAACATCCAGAGGTACTTTGCGCTTATAAGACAACATGGAGGAATACTACAGGCTTCTCACCATATGAACTGGTGTATGGTAATAATCCCTTATTCCCCATAGAGTTTGAAATAAAGACATTGAGAATAGCATTGCAGGTTGATCTGGATTTGAGTATAGCACAAACTCAAAGATTAAACCAACTCAATGAGCTAGAAGAAAAATGGTTGGCTGCCATCCAACAAACAGAAATCATTCAACAACAGAGAGCCAAATGGCATGATAGGTTTATTAAGAAGAAAAGTTTCCAAAAAGGAGATTGCGCTCTTTTGTATGATTCAAGGTTCAAAGATTTTAAAGGCAAGCTCTGCACCAGATGGCTAGGTCCTTACGAAGTGGATACAGTCTTTGACAATGGGACTGTACAATTGGTCACCATTGACAGTGTTAAGACGCCGTTACTGGTTAATGGGCACCACCTAAGGCTATATCATCAACTTGCTTCGAAGGAATCATTTGTCAACATTGTCACAGACTCTGATCTTCATGTTAAGATAGCAGGGGGAAATTCTCCTCTGTGGCCTTAAAAAGTTGAATTTCCAATAAGTTCAGCAGCTGAAAACCACCTGTGTGGCAGATGTTACACCTGTTTTTGTTTATATATATATATAAAATAATAATAATAAAATAAAATAAAAACAAAAATGAATCTAATTTTCAAAACTCCTTTTTAGAGGCGCAGTTAGACAACCAGTAACAATTGAAAACCACTCTTGTGGCGACTGTTACACCCATGTTTTTCTCCCTATAAAATCATCTTCCCTTTTTGATCTATGTCACAGGACAATGGTATTCATGTAATTTATTTTTTTTGTGCCAATTTATGTTGATCATTATTTGTCTGAGAATAATCCAAAAGTTGTCTTGGCTGTTGCATATGTAACAGTGGACAACCACGATTACTGTTCTTTATAATTCATTTCATAAAAAGCAATAACAATTCCAGTTGGACACAAAAATATGAATGTTGCATGCAGGACGTCGTCAACGCAATTCTTCTCCCAACACCACCTCAGGTATGTCATCAAAAAGGTAAATGATTGTCATTATAATTCGGTGATTAATTGGAAAAATAGTGACACTCCTGTGACAGTCATGGGCGACTGTCACAATTAAAGCGGCGGAGGGGATATGACTTGAAATGATTTGAAATTATTGCAAAAGGCTGTAACCATAAACAATATATTAAATTTGCATGCACCTAATCAATAACAAAATTACCAATAATGACTGAATCTAATGGAAAAAGCGTGTGTGTACGAAATCCCATCACTTTCCATAACAAGCTATTTATGAGTATTCGTGTAGGGTACGATTTGGTAAATCCTTGAAAGCCGCCATCTTTCATCAACCTTCTTCCAAAACCTTGCATCCTCATTTGTAGACTCATCGATTGGGATAATCAGAGGTGTTGAGCAGCAACTAGAGATACAGTGATGTTACAGCAGGATTGAACAGCAAAGAAGAGAACTCAGAAACTCAATAATATTGCAGTATTTCCAGAATCAAGAAGTAAATTTAGGAAAAAATAGCAGAAATGAGTAGAGTAGTAGTTAGGCATCAGCCAAATTCTATGGATGCTCTGCAGAATTTCCCTGAAGCTTACCACATGTTAGCCACCTATGAAATTTTTGACAAGAAAACAGGTGGCTAAAATGTTTTCGAGCCTTCAAGAAATAAATTTCCTCTAAAAACATATCATTCTTGAAGCCTCCTGTGTCTTTAAGCCCTTTGAAGAATCCTCACTGTTGTTTCCAGTTAAAAAGCCTCTCTGTTTGTGGAAGAAATGCTCAGAAGCCTCCATTTCCCCTTATTTCATTCCCCTCATAACCCAACTTTTCATCCCCTTTTCCCCTCACAAATTTCCTCTCAAAATCCCTCATTGACCCTCCAAAACTCCCTAAATCCCCTTTAAAACCTCATAATATCCTTTATTTGGTTTTAAAACCCCTTATTCCCTCTACCGAATCCCTCCTTTTGGCCTTAAAATACACTAAATTTAAGCCAAAAATCCACTTTTTCATATAGCTGGCTTAAGCCCCTTTCGGCCAACCCCTAACCACTTCCCCACCATGCGATCCGGTGCCGGAACCAAGTGATAAGGCCTTGGGCGCTTATCACAATTGGAGGTTTTGTGGCAAGGGCATTTCTTTGTTAGACGGAAAAGTTCTGATGTGATTGAGTTAGGTCTATTAGACCCGTGCTGTAATCTTAGCCGTCGATCTGTAAAGATCTGACGGCCAACGCTTGTCTCTCACTGCACCCACCTCATCCCTTTTGTCAACCCCGCCGATTAAATATAGACTGTTGATCCGTAAATGATACGACAGCTATCGCTTTTAAACTTTCTTCGCCCATCCCCTCTTTGCATTATCCCCAATCGCGATCTCTGCCATTGATTCCCCTTTAAATCCAACGGTCAAGCACCAATCGCATCGCCGCCCCAATCACCAATCGGAAAAACCTTAAAGTGCCTCCTTCTGTCTTCTCCAATTGCAACTCTCTGATCCAATCACAATCATTGATCTCTTGATATCCAACGGTCCAGATTTCATCACTCCCCGCTCATTGCACCCATCTTTCTCCCCACCGATTTAATCTCCATCGTTGATCTTGTTCTAGATCAAACGGCTGCCGCTCAATCGCACCATCGCCAATCAGAAGTTCTTAAAGTGTCACCCTCTGTCTCCCCCGCTTGCGATATTTCGATTCGATTGTGACCGTCCGTTCAATCCAACATCGACGACCCACATTTCATCGTTTCTATACCATATTTAATTCATCGGACCCTTCCAATGACTTCATGCTTTGATCCCCGCCATTGATCTCCTCCTGAGATCTAACGGCCCACGTTTAATCACCCTCTTCCCGCCGGATCCCACCATCCAATGGCCCCTCTTTCATACTTTTTGTCCCTTTTCCTTTGTAAATCTGCCAAAGATTAAACTTCATGTTTAACACTAAATCTTATGTCTCCAGTCTAACCTCCCTCCACAATGAATCCTAACCCTTGATCATCATCTGTTCATCTAATCCAATGGTCTGCGACCTTCTTTACACCAGACCTCCAACATATCATTTTCACACCATTCCGCATGTTTTTCGCCATTTTCTCCACTACAGCCACTGTTTCCATAGTTGCGCCTCCATCATTCCTCCAGGCCTTCGCAACAATATTCCACCTCTCCCCTAGATTTTATAACAGGTTTATCATGCTTTGCAGGGATTACAGAGTGAGAAATTCACTCTGTCTCTATAGTCACTATCATAGTGACACAGAGCGTAGAGAGGCCATCACAACAGCAGCAATGTGTATCAACAGGGACGGATTAGAGGATTTAAGCCCATAATTGAATAATTAATGCTTTAATCCATGTCCAAAGGATAAAGACGTAGTTTGAAGATCATGAAGAGAATTAAGGGGCCTGATAAGGCCTAAAGCACACAAAAGGGTCATGTCAGTGCTTTCAGCATCAGTAGAACGTATTTTCTCTAGAAAGGACTTCCTACAACAGTCTCCATGCCTCCTCGAGCCCTTAATAGTTAGTACACTGACAGAAGCTTCTTAAAAATTGTCAGAATAGCAGTTATGGAAGTATGGAGACCCTCAGACCTTTCTATCCCGGTTACTTATTCTAGAAGGCTACTCAAAGTACCAAACAGCTAGAAGGAATTCAAAGAACGCATCCGAGGTCAAATATCGACTTGAAAAAGACTCCCAGACCATACTTCAGAATACATACAGCGATGCAGAGCCATTAAGCAAAGTGGGCATGAACACTTCCCCCACTCTGTCTTAATAGAATCAATTAAACGTACATCTACTACTACAGCTACTCATTCTCCTATAAGAACCCCTAAAGAACATATTGTAAAGGTTGTTATTGTTGTTGCTATTAGTTGTAGGGATTCTTTTAGCTGTTAGAACAATTATTGGGGTAAAGTAGCTGAGTAGTTTGTAATTTAGTAGGCTGGGAGGAGAAAGATTGGACTATATCAGCCATTGATGCTCAAAGTATGTGACTGGTTTTTCACATCAATTAATCAAGCAAATTTCACAGGATCCTGGTCTATATTATGGGTGATTTTTCCCTATCTTATTTCATTTTTATCATACTATTCATTATTCTCCGATAAGAATCAGTAAATCAGGATTAGGATATACCCCTGCATGGTACCCTAATGCCCACTGCTCTTCTTTTCCTCGATGTTTTCTGCTTAATGTGTATCTGAGAGAAAATTCATGTAATTTAACCAGTTAAAGATGTTGGTCTGGCCCATGCTTACTGATGTGTGAATTCAGGGTTTGCTGCTTAGATGTTCTTGTTGGGTTTAAGCTGGAAGAATTGGGATACTGGGGATTTAGTGTGAGCCCTGTCCACTGGGGTCCTTTTCCAATAGATTGGCCATTCTAAGATCCCTTGAGCTGGTGTCAAAAGCATTGAAGGTTCAAAGTCCTTCTCTGATCTTAGGCCTGGTTCTATGTTTAAATATTAAGTGTTTTCCTTGAGAGTATGCTTAAAGCAGGCATGGAGTTAAATGACCTCTGACCTGATCTTAAGCTGCCCTTTGTGTCTCTCCATTTCACTCCTTAATGTTCCATCCCATCATCTATCTAGAAGATCCTTTAGTATAGATGACTTGCCCTATGAAAGCCTTGCTTAGTTTTTATTCAAGTAATCCCCTTTCATGACTCCATAGCCCAATGGATGACACTTTCTTGGCCTATCCTCTTTTTCCGAAACATCTTGCTGCTTTGTTCCTTTCATTCCATAACCTTCTCAGTTAATGATCTCTGGCTCAACCCAACAACCAAACCAATTTAAAACCCCTTTGTGCTTCATACCTAGCCTAATACCTCATTTTGAGCTTTCAAAGATACATCATTCTTTGCTTTTACGGAGAGATCCCTCTTCGGATCCAGGAGGGATAGATCCTAGGATCCCAAAGCGGTTTTGATGTTGTCTAGTCTTTTGGTCTTGCTAATCTGGCCAAAACACTGGAACCCCAACATAATGGCGACTTCGCTGGTGAAAAAATCTGAGAGTCCTTAACTGCTAATATCTAGTCTGGTGTCCCATTGTCGTCACCAACATAATGGCGACTCCACTGGGGACGACTCAGACTAATTAGCCTTTAGATTGGTATTCAATTGCTGATGGTGGACAACAGCCTACTTCAAAAATTTAAATTCATCCACCTGGCAACTCCACACTCCATAACTCTCAAAGACTTCACTGGAGGAAGAACCTGAAATATGGCCAGACCTCATAGGAGGATAGAACATTTGGGTTGGATTTGGTTTAAAGAATGCATTTTTTTTATCTATCACTATGTTTTGTCCTACTTTAAGCCTGATCAAGTGTACAAAGATGAAACTCGCATTGAGTATGGGAAAGATCTCAAGCCTCGGTCTTCAAACCATAAGCAGACCTATACTCCTGTGAAAGACCTGGTGGAACAAGAGCCTCATGGTATATCTCTCACTCCTAAAGAAACTTCAAGCAGCCATGAACCTATTTTTACACCACCTACACCCACAAAGGTCATAGAAATATATAAGGCTCTGGTTTTTCCTCTTATCTTCCAACCCCTTCCTGCAGGACTTACCAATAAGATGCCTCTTTTTCATGAAGAAAATAAAAAGACCACTGCTGAGGAACTTGTTCAAAATCTTGAGGATTTACTTGACTTGTATGAAGTAGAAGACGATGATGTGAATATTAGAATGTTTTCCTTGTCATTACAAGGAAATGTTAAGAGTTGGTTTAAAAACATTCCAGCTGTAAGCATTTTCAGCTTTCATCAGTTTTCTCAAGTTTTCCTTGATAAATGGGCAGTCCCGGGAAACGTTTTCCTCATCCTAGAAGAGCATCAGAATTTGAAAAGGCAGCCAGGAGAGACAGTACAAGATTTTTTCAGCCAGGTTCAATGAGGTATACAATGCAATACCTGCTAACATAAAACCACCCCTGGGATGTGCCCTATTGCACTATCCTAGTTCTTTTGACCCTAAGGTGGAATTCCATATAAGAGAGAAAGAGCATTCGAGCCTAGAGGAAATGAAAACACAGAAATTACTGTCGAATACAACCTAAAGTCTAGGGAGGAAATATTAAAAGCAATAAATAAGGACCAAATAGAGCAAAAGAGGCAGATCTTTTTAGAAGACAAGTTGGAAAGATTAATAGCGACTGCCAACACCCTGCTGAACATAGAAGAGGAAGAACATGAGGTTGAAACCAGGAATGATGATTGGAAGAGACCTACACATTTTCCTCAGGAAAAACAAACCCGGTCACTGCAAGACACGAGTTGCATGCAAATCATGTATTATGAATGAGATTTTGAATCAGAGGAAGAACTTGCAGATTATTTTGAAGAAAGACTTGCTGAGGGTCTGATGGATTCAGCTGATGGCATTGCTTATAATTATGATTTCTCTAACGTTGATCTGTTTGATGATGAATTTTTCCTAAAAGAAACTGAGCTTGCCGGACCATCATCAATAGATCCAGGGGAGGAAGATCAAGGCTAGCAACTTCAAAAATGTGATGAGCCGATCTATGATACTGATGAAGAAAGTGTTGGAAGCCCGATGGTGGACGAAGATTCATTGAATTTTCACTCTGTTATATATCAGATCATCAGTAATAATTTCCATGAGGATGGAATTCAGCAGCTTTTCAGCACAGAGGATGAGGAAGAAAGAAATGAAGAAAATCTTGAGCAAGATGAATATCCTAAACCTGCTCTTGGAAGGGTCGAGGTAATCAGAGAAACCCCTGCTCAAGAATATGTTAATTTTTTCACAAAGTTCAACTCACTCCAGCAGAACCTGCTAGGGTCAAAAGAGGATAGCCCTGCCATACATGATGAGCCCTCCAGTTCAGGCTGCTGTGAAGAAGAGGGAGACCTTCTTTCCCATATACATCTTTGTCTTGATCCAGTGGAAGAAGAGGTATGCTTGGTTGACACTTACCCGCCAAATAATCCTAACCAGGAAAAAGAGGAGTGTGATTACAAAGGCCACACTGTAGATGTAGTGATTGAAACTGTCAAGGATGCAGACAGCCTACCATTCATGGAAGGCTTTGAAGAAAAAGGTTTATAGATCATGTTTTTGCTGATCCTGTGGCAGAATATATGGAGGCCCTGATTGGATCAAGTTCCCAAGCATTGATCCTTTGCGAGAGCCAGATACATCAGAAGTGGTCACCACCAGTGGTGGCCTCAGTTTTGAAAACCCACATGCAGAGTACCCTATGGTTATCTCTGATAAGCAGTCAGTGCTTCTATCCTTTTTTATTATTGCTTGATTGGCTGCACTAGCATTATTGTATCACCTAGAGCATCAGAGATTTCCAAGTAGAGTAGGTATGAATCTCAATAAAGCTCAGCATGTGAGCATGTAGTTAGCTGTTTTTAATTTTTGCAAATTCCAGCAAGCCAGACAGTCTAATCCTGGCTTGATTGATTTTCAATTTATGTCTTAGAATGTAGAGAAGAAATATGTTAGACAGTTTAATCCTAGCAGATATTAGTTTAGGTAGAGAAGCTATGAGGCCAACTGTCTAATCTAGTCTCATGGAGAAATAAGGGTAGCAGTAGAATAGGTTTATTTTCCTGTTTGTAAAAAATTGATGTTGTAAAGGGTCTACAAGTCCAAATGCACCTAGAAGAAAAAATGTTAGGACAATAGTATGGGTAGGTAGTTGTTTAGGAGAATATTACTGCTGATATGATGTCTTCATGATTTGTGGTAGCTGATCAATGAGAAGAAAAAGATGTTTCAAGTACCAAGAATCTGGCCTACACCAAAGATCATTTGCTGAATTCTTGACACCTTCAAGAAGATTCCATCCCCATGTGGAGCCACTGTTAGCCCCTTATGAAATTTTTGACAAGCAAACAGGTGGCTAAAATGTTTTTAAGCCTTCAAGAAATACATTTCCTCTGAAAACATATCATTCTTGAAGCCTCCTGTGTCTTTAAGCCCTTTGAAGAATCCTCACTGCTGTTTCCAGTTAAAAAGCCTCTCTGTTTGTGGAAGAAATGCTCAGAAGCCTCCATTTCCCCTTATTTCATTCCCCTCAAAACCCCACATTTCATCCTATTTTCCCCTCAAAAATTTCCTCTCAAAATCCCTCATTGACCCTCAAAATCTCCCTAAATCCCCTTTAAAACCTCATAATATCCTTTATTTGGTCTTAAAACCCCTTATTCCCTCTACCGAATCCCTCCTTTTGGCCTTAAAATACACTAAATTTAAGCCAAAAACCCACTTTTTCATATAGCTGGCTTAAGCCCCTTTCGGCCAGCCCCTAACCACTTCCCCACCATGTGACTCGGCACTAGAAACAAGTGCTAAGGCCCTGGGCGCTTATCGTAATCGGAGGTTTTGTGGCAGGCACATTTCTTTGTTATACGGAAAAGTTCTGATGCGATTGAGTTAGGTCTATTAGACCTACGCTATAATCTCAGCCGTCGATCTGTAAATATATGACGGCCAGCGCTTGTCTCTCACCGTGCCCGCCTCGTCCCTTTGTCAACCCCGCCAATTGAATATAGACCGTTGATCCATAAACGATTCGACGGTTATCGCTTTTAAATTTTCTTTGTCCATCCCCTCTTTGCATTACCCCCGATCGTGATCTTCGCCGTTGATTCACCTTTAAATCCAACGGTCAAGTTCCAATCGCATTGCTGCCCCAATCGCCAATTGAAAAAACATTAAAGTGCCTCCTTCTGTCTTCTCCGATTGCGACTCTCTGATCCAATCGCAACCATTGATCTCTTGAGATCCAATGGTCTAGATTTCATCACTCCTCGCTCATTGCACCCATATCTCTCCCCGCCGATTTAATCTCCGCCATCGATCTTGTTCCAGATCGAATGACTGGCGCTTAATCGTACCATCACCAATTGAAAGTTCTTAAAGTGTCACCCTCTGTCTCCCCCGATTGCGATATTCCAATTCGATTGTGATCATCCGTTCAATCCAAGATCGACAACCCACATTTCATCGCGTCTATACCATATTTCATTCATCGAACCCTTCCAATGACTTCATCCTTTGATACCTGCCGTTGATCTCCTCCTAAGATCTAACGACCCGCGTTTAATCGCCCTCCGCCCACTGGGTCCCACCATCCAATGGCCCCACTTTCATACTTTTTGTCCCTTTTCCTTTGTAAATCGGCCAAATATTAAACTTTCTATTTAACACTAAGTCTTATGTCTCCCGTCTAACCTCCCTCCACGATCAATCCTAACCGTTGATCATCATCCATTCATCTAATCCAACGGTCTGCGACCTTCTTTACACTAGATCTCCAACATATCATTTTCACACCATTCCGCATGTTTTCTGCCATTTTCTACATTACAACCACTGTTTCCACAGTTGCACCTTCATCATTCCTCCAGGCCTTTGCAACAATCTTCCACCTCTCCCCTGGATTTTATAACAAGTTTATCATGCTTTGCAGGGATTACAGAGTGGGAAATTCGCTCTATCTCTACAGTCACTGTCATAGTGACACAGAGTGCAGAGAGGCCATCACAGTAGTGGCAAAGTGTATCAGCAGGGACGTATTAGAGGATTTAAGCCTGTAATTGAAGAATTAATGCTTTAATCTGTGTCCAAAGGATAAAGATGCAGTTCGAAGATCATGAAGAGAATTAAGGGGCCTGATAAGGCCTAAAGCGCACAAAAGGGTCATGTCAGTGATTTCAACATCAACAGGACGTATTTTCTCTAGAAAGGACTTCCTACAGCATTCTCCATGCCTCCCCGAGCCCTTAAAAGTTAGTGCACTGACAAAAGCTTCTTAAAAATTGTCAGAACAACAGTTATGGAAGTATGGAGACCCTCAGACCTTTCTATCCCACTTACTTATTCCAGAAGGACTTCAAAGAACATATTCGAGGTCAAATATCAACCTGACAAAGACTCCAAGACCATACTTCAGAATACATACAACGATGCAGAGCCATTAAGCAAAGTGGGCACGAACACTTCCCCCACTCTGTCTTAATAAAATCAATTAAATGTACATCTGTTACTACAATTACTCATTCTTCTATAAGAACCCCTGAAGAACATATTGTAAAGGTTTTTGCTGTTGTTTCTATTAGTTGTTGGGATTATTTTAGCTGTTAGAACAATTATTGGGGGAAAGTAGCTGAGTAGTTTGTAATTTAGTTGGCTGGGAGGAGAAAGTTTGGACTGAATCAACCATTGATGCTCATAGTATGTGACTGGTTTTGCACATCAATTAATCAAGAAAATTTCATAGGATCCTGGTCTATATTACGAGTGATGTTTCCCAATCTTATTTCATTTTTATCATATCATTCATTATTCTCCAATAAGAACCAATAAATCAGGCTTAGGATATACCCCTACATGGGACCCTAATGCCCACTGCTCTTCTTCTCTTCGATGTTCTCTTCTTAATGTGTATCTGTGAGAAAGTTCATGTAATTTAACCAGTTAAATATGTTGGTCTAGCCCATGCTTACTAATGTGTGAATTCAGGGTTTGCTTCTTAGATGTTCTTGTTGGGTTTAAGCTGGAAGAATTGGGATACCGAGGATTTAATGTGAGCCCTGTCCACTTGGTTCCTTTTCCAACAGATTGGCCTTTCTAAGATCCCTTGAGTTGGTGTCAAAATAATTGAAGGTTCAAAGTCCTTCTCTGATCTTAGGCCTGGTTCTGTGTTTAAATATTAAGTGTTTTCCTTGAGAGTACGCTGAAAGTAGGCCTGGAGTTAAATGACCTCTGACCTGATCTTAAGCTGCCCTTTGTGTCTCTCCATTTCACTCCTTAATGTTCCATCCCATCATCTATCTAGAAGATCCTTTAGTATATATGACTTGCCCTATGAAAGCCTTGATTAGTTGTTATGCAAGTAATCCCCCTTTATGACTCCATAGCCCAATGGATGACACTTTCTCATCCTATCCTCTTTTGCTGAAACATCCTACTGCTTTGTTCCTTTCATTCCATAACCTTCTCAGTTAATGATCTTCGGCTCAACCTAACAACCAAACCACTTTAAAACCCCCTTGTGCTTCATACCTAGCCTAATACCTCATTTTGAGCTTTCAAAGATACATCATTCTTTTCTTTTATGGAGAGATCCCTCTCCGAATCTAGGAGGGCTAGATCTTAGAATCCCAAAGCGGTTTTGATGTTGTCTAGTCTTTCGGTCTTGCCAATCTGGCCAAAACACTGGAACCCCAACACCACATATTTAGAGAGGCTGGATGTGTTGAGTTTTTCCAAAATCTTGAAGGTTTAGATGAGGCCGTAGCAATTGAATTTTCTCAGAACTTGAACGATAATCAAAACCGAGTAAGAAGTATGCAAATGGAGGTGACTAAGGAGGTGATTTCCAGGGTAACCTCATTACCAGTTGAAGGACGGTGGTGGTTTAATAGGAAAATAAATGATCCCTCCTTGAAAGAGGATTTCCTAGGAGGGGAAGAGAAACTGGAGAAGAAAGGAAGAGGAATTAATAGAATGTCACTTCCCCACCCTTGGGAAGATGTTTCACTGGGTTTGATCAAATATATTACCTGCGAAGGGAGGTCTACGATAGTATTCAGCGATCACTTTCCTCTTCTCAACCACCTTCGACATCAACAAAGAATCAATCTCCCATTCTATTTACTTGGAAACATCAAGCACATGGCTGCGGCAGTAAAAATAACAGCACACCCGGAGGCATGCGTGACTAATCATGGACTTATTAAGCTCATTGTGTTGGATGCCCTAGGTCAGCATGGAAAGACTTGGGAGGAATTCAAAAGGAAAATACAAAGGACAAGCCGAAGGAAACAAACCACAACCTCAAGAGAAAGTCAGTCAGAGGAGGATACCCAGACTCGACCTGCCGAAGTCAAAATTGGGAAAAAGCTTATTGATAAACCAATTGGGGACAAAAGACTAAAGCAGAGAGTGAAGGTCAGTAAACCTGCAGAACCCTTGCTTATGGCCGAGTAGTAGACAAAAGCAGAAGTTTCAGAAGAAGAAGGGAAACCTTCCTCATCAGGTAAGGACGAAACCAATGCCTTATGTTTAGAAATTGAGAAATTAAGAAAATAAAATGAGAAATTGAAGTAGAAGTTATCTGAGGGAAGAGAAATTCCAGTGTCAATATGCATAACCTATTTTCATAACTTAACAACAGCAGGGTATAATTCCCATAGAGAAAATATCAGCCCTAAGGAAGTAGAAACAAAACAACAGGGTGCTGCTACACAAGAACTTGTTGATGATACTGCTGTTACAAAAGAACCAACAGTTAAAGAAGAGCCTCTTGTAATAATCGACCTAGATGTCGACCCACAAGAACCTGCGGAAGCCATGCCTATTATAGAAGAAAAAAACAGTGGATGCAGAGGAAAATCTAGGTAAAAACAAGGGGGCTAACACACAAGAACCCACCGAAGAGGCTGTTGTTACACAAGAACCAACAGCAGAGGTGGAAAAACCCCATGAAGCAGAGGTTGGCACACCTATTGTCGATGAAGATATTTAGTCTATGAGAACACCAAGTCCCACCTCGGGAGGGAACTCTGAGAAACTTCTGCTAATCTATGAGTTGCAAAAATGGAAGAAAGAAGCGATCTCCCTTCATGATGGGATGATTTCGCTAAAAGAACATCAAAGGGAAATAGACACTTTACATAAAAAATGGATGGAAGTAGAATTGAAGAAAAAGTGGAAGGATTACAAGAAGAAAAAGGCTTTGAAGAAATAAGAAGAACAATTGCTACTGTTATAGGATAAGATTCGAGAACTCACTATTGCTAAATAGAAACTTCATGATCTTGCCCTCAACTTGTTGGGTTGTAGGCGACCTTCTCCATCATATCCTATTTTCCTGTGGGAACGTTACTTCTTGTTTCAATTGAAAGCCATTTTGGAGGACTGGCCTTATGTATGTTCCTCCACTCGTACATTTCTGGATGTTTTTCGTGCCTCAGACTTTGATGAGCAAAGTTTGTTGTGTGAATTGTTTTTACACAACATTATTTGTGAACATGTGAGTATGCAGATGATTGTGACAGTCTTCTCTTATATGGGAGATATTAAATTAAGGGATTTTGTATCCTTCATGAGGAATCAGATTGAATGGCATATGGCCATTAAATCTATGGAAAATAATGAGGAGAAGACAACATTATGGGTTCAGGCAGAACCAGGACGAGTTGCTGAGCTGAGAAGATAATTCAGGAGAATATTGAGTACCCCTAGGATTAGAGGACCAACAACCACTTATAGAAGAAGAATTATGGACTTCTATCTCAATCAATTTGCAATGATGAAAATCCAAGCTTTGACAGGATGCTTAAAATGTACGGAAGCCAGCAGTGTTGAGTTATTAAAGAGAGATCCATTCTCATTCCAAAATTTTGTGGTGGCTATTACACATGTACCAGCCTACGCATATATTGTACAATCTCTTAGAGCTCTATGGTTGGGATTAAAGTTCAGGTTTCCTTTGATTTGGTTGCCCATTGAGGATTACCAGATCAATTATGAATTAAGAAAGTATGAGTCGGAATATTGGGTGTAGTAGTTGATGGCCAGTCAGGGATACAGGTCTGCGGATGAAGACACAACTGTTGCTCATGATCTCACATATCTGCACCAAAGGTGTTCCCATGAAAGATGTGTTTACATGAGGACATGTAAGTATTTCAGTTGGGGGGAGATGCTGGGTGTTGGTTTTGCACATTTTTTTTCCTACACTTATCTCCCTTATCTTTCTTCGTAACCTTAACTTATGGGATTATATTTATGCTTTTCCCACCCTTTTAGCCTGACTTGTGTTTTTTCACCTGGCTTTTGTTATTTTTCCAATTAACCAATTATTATGATCTATTATACCTTTTTATGGCTAACTGATGGTGAATTTTTGGAGAAAGATTGATGGTATTTTGCTGTCCTTTCATATGTCAAAGATCCTGAACATGGATTTCACAGAAGCAGTTTGGATGGTGTTTTTATAGAAAAGCGATGTTGTTACACCGTGCTGTTACAAACCCGCCAAAAATTGTTGTTACACCCTGCTATTATAGAATCGTTGGCGAATCGCTGATACAGTTGTACCATTGACCACTCTTGTCTATATTGTTGTTGATATGTTCCTTGGCAGTTGCACTACAAGTGTTTTTTGTTATGATAGCTGTAGGAGTTATCAACATTAAATTTTTGGGATAATAGCCTAAGGGCAGTTCTGATTGTAATATTTTATTTCCTAATCAAAACTTTATTAGGGAGTGGTTATAACTGCATGAGTTCTATTTTGATCAGCATGAGCATCATAGGATTCTCATGAATAATCTAATCCTAATTTTTCTGATGTAACAAATATATATCTCTTGACCCTAGAGGTCAAGAGGCAAGAAAAGAACAGTGTTTTTTTTCTCTGTAATTGCATTCAGATTAATGCAGATCATATTGTCACTACTGTTACATGTGTGATTCCATTTAATTTCGGTTAAAGTTTCTTTTCTACCCGCGCCATGCTAGGGAGGAAGGGCCCTCCTTCTTAGTAGGGATTGAAGTTGTTACAATAGTTGTGTGTTTATGTAATTGGATTTTAGTTTATGTATCATTAGAGTGTTGTTGCTGAAGATTCAGCTGAGAATATATTTGCTTCGATTTCTATACTTTATATGTTGTTACACATTTGATTAATAAAGACACTAGCTGGGTACTTATTGTGTGGCAAGTTAACAAATCAATTGAAGTGTGATTTCAATCTTGTGGATTCTTTTATTTCTGCATGAGTGATTTATTTCCAACATTTTACTTCAGCAACGATTTCTTTTCTTTGAGACTGCTTCTAGTTGATGTATCGGCACAGACAGTGCTACTATCATTGCAATAACAGACATCCCTGGATTGAAAATTAAATGTGTGTTTTTCAGTCATTAATAAGTGATTTATATACTTCAACACCCCTCATCCCATAGGTTAAAACTATTAAATCATATTAATTATTTCGATCCCATTATAAATAACCCTCGCCAATGCTAATGTTACACTTATCTGCATTACATTTTTTAAATAAAACATTAATATCCACCTATCATATTTCACTCCAAACTATGTATTAAACCTTAGTTTAATTACATATTTCACCTCTCGCTGCATTAAAATCCTAGGCCCCACACTATCATACCTTGCATTTCTATCGCACGATCCACTCCGTCTGATCTACATCCACCAGATCCGACAACGACTAACCCTTGTTGCACATTTCATTACACGATGGTTAAACAAACCCAAAGCTTCTGATAAAGATAGTTTTCGGGATTTCTCTCACCTCTACGTGTCTCAATTGCATTGGATTGCACCGATCATTCTAATCTCGCTTACCACGTTTGAACCATGCGAAAACCACTTGGCGGTTATTCCCTCCCCAGCGCCCAAACTACTTATCTATTTGAATTGAATGTCGTTTAATGCATTCACTCTTGAATGAAATTGTTTATAAACCACCCAAATGAATTCATTTTACTCTTCTGTTACCGTTTTTCACGAAAAAGAAGCATTGCAGAACAAAAAGACCACTTCCAATGTTGTTTTTATCCTAAATCAAATGGAATTCACCAATTTGACTGCTACAAATAGTGCATAAGTCATCTGAGTGCCTATAAAGACCAACAAAAGCTTATGAAAGCTTTCCAACCCCAGAAACCCTCCTACACAGCAAAATTTCAATTTTTCGAGGTATTCTTGAGAAGAAAAGACTCATTCATCAATCTAAAAGAGTTATACAGTTAATTAAATCATTTAGGAGCCTGTGTACCTAAAGAAAACCTTTTTGCTTCATAAATCCTTTGATTTTGTAAACCCTGAGCATCTTCTGACAGATTCTAAAGCCTTGAACTATTTAAAAAGCAAAATTTGATTAATTGAAGCCATCCACAGACCTGAAAAAGCCTTCAGTGACCTTCAACCCTTTCCTATAGTACTTAGGCATCCTTTTTTCATAAAATTGATGTCTTAAGATTGTTTTTATCACAGAAAGTGCACTGTAAGCCCTAAATATTATTTGCAGAAGCTCTAAGGTCATGAAGTTTCTTTTTTGATACAGAAAATACAGTTTAAGTTAAATTGATCAAAATTACCCCTTTGTAGACAAAAAGATAGAACCCCTGTTATATCCAAGTCCTTCTGCAAAACTGTTATAATTTCCATAGGTGCTTCTACAGGCCTAAATCAATGTTTTAAAGGTAAAATAGAATATAGAATTGATAAATCAAACAAATCTATGGCTTCCAAAGAAATTCTAGAAATCAAACCTTTACAACATCCTGTTGTAAATGTAGAGCATATTCCCCTGGCAGATGTAGAATTCAAGGTTACTGATACAGTGACAGAGTTCAACCTTCTTGAGCTCCACTATTGGAGCTAAGAAAAATCCCTAAATTAGGCTGATGAATTTTTTATCTGGGAATCAAATTTTCCAAAATATGTTGTTATTCATACTTATCAATGCCCAGAAGTAATTAGTCTCTGCTAATCATGCTACTCTCCTTATCAAAGATCTATAACGAATCGTTAAAAGGAAGTTTTGTTTATCATTACAGCTGAATCTATCAACCAAGTTCTTCAAATATAGCCTGGGCCAAATGAAGTTCCTTTGTCTATTGAAGCCCTCACTAAGTTCTACTTGGATCTAGATTTTCCCAAGAGATTCTAGATTTTTCAAACCTTCATGCCTCCTTATGTGGAAATTCCCAAGCTGAATCCTCCACACTCTTCTGCTAAATTCTCTTAAAGGACAAGACATATTATTTCCATGTTGTCTTTCATCCTTGGCTATTATACAGATGAACATGCTAATGTTGCAATTCTTGGTTTCTTTTCTACTTTTACACCTGCTCAGCCTCCTGCTACCATATTTAACTTTGCCCAATATACTATTAACAATATCCATGAGCAATTAGTCAAAATGCCTTCAAAAGGTGTATTTAGGTATTCTCCATTTCTATTTCACATTTTCCTATATTTTTGGTCTGAGAAGTTCAATATAAGCCTTCAGAAGCTTGATGTGGAAGGAAATCCACAATATGTCATATTCTGGACTTCCTTGATAAGGAAAGATTCAAATGAGTTCAACAATTTAGAGTTTATAGGTTCCTTCATCCATCCCTTAGTAAATTTACTAAACAACAGTGTGCAGCCCAGAATTAGTAATGAAATCAATAAGGTTTTGCAATTGTCTCAGAATAACAGGACAAGTGATTGGTACTTGTACAAAAATCACACTGAAATAAGAGTTTATGGGTCAAGTCTTATCCCTTATAAACTGCTAAAATACCTCCCTATGAGGTTATTTTCCTTGGAGTATATAAGGCAGATTCTAAATGCAGATGCTGTCAATTTATTAATAGCAAAGAAGAAAACACAATTCAAGTTGAAGAACCAGGTTGGCCCATTCATCTGTAATAATAGAGAAGCAGGTCCAGAGGCAGAAAAACAATTGCAGGAGTTCAAATTCAGTCCTAGTTTCCTTTGGTATTATGATCCCCTTGGTGTTATTAGAAAAATGAGAGTTAAATGCAAATTAACTCCATATATACATGAAAAGAAGCCAGAGATTGAGAAATTCTCAAACCAATCTGAATGGTTAGAGAATACATTGGTAGAGGCAAATAAGCAAAGTGATACTAGTCAAACTTTGCAAACTCCAGCCCAAGAAGACATAAATGTGAAAAGAAACAAGGAGGAAGGACCTTATACAACTGAGACTACAACATAGACTAAATTCAAACTAAGATACATAAAAAAGCCAAAGCTAAATCCTCCCAGTAAAGAAAAGGAGACAGTAGAGGTCATTGACACCGCAATTGCATAAAAAGATACTGCACCTCCTACAATAATTGAAGAGGAATAGTAGCCCACTACTTCTAAGACACAACGAATTCAGAAACAACACAGTATAGAATTGTCTTCATCCAATAAAACAATAGAAAAGGACATGGATGTAAAGGAAAGATACAAAGAAATCAAGGCCAAAAATGAAGAAATAAAAAATAAAATATATTCTCAGTCTCTAAAGAAAACTACTAGCATTCAGAATAGGCTACTTTCAACCTTTGAATACAAGAATAAAAAGATGTTGATGACAGTTCTTCAGCCCACAGTTCAAACTCCTAAATCATCCTCTGATTATAAAAAGATATATTTTGAAGTTCTAGTCTAGGATATTCATCCTCTGGATCAAATTGAATTTCATAAGCAGGGAGGAGAGATGATTTATTCTACAATTACCACTAAGGCCATGAGTGCACAGAAACTTCAAAACAAGCTAGTAAATGTAAGGGAATGACTCAAATTGGAGAAAGCATCTTCACAGGCAAAGGACACTAGAATCAAATCCTTGGAAGAACTAGTAATTGAAGTAGGATATGATCCTCAAAATGTAAAAGTTGCAGAAGAATTGATCAAAAATAAAAATGCAGACATTGTTGCATTAAGAAAACAACTATAGCTGCCCCCCTACAGAGCATCCTAAAGCCAAGGAGGTATTATAGGAAACCAATCAGAAAGATGAGATGATGAGTCTCATTTTACAGTTAACAACTCAGATAAAGGAAATGGAAATTGAAATGGACAAGTTGGTCCAGGATAAAGAAGTCAAAAAAGCAGAGGAAGTTCCTTCCACTATGATTCCTATAGTTACAACAGTTGTACCTTCTACTTTGGCAGAATCACTGGCTCCTAATGTTCCAATGGCCACAACAGTTCTAGTTACTTCATCTACAACTTCAACCACATAATCTTCAACAACAACAGAACAACACTTAGACGAAGCAAGAAAATTAGTAAAGACAATGCAAGATATGTCTATCCAGACCAATGAAATAAACAGATTAAAATAACAACTTAAAAATCTTGAAGATGCTAAGAAACTTGCTCAAATAAATGCCAATAATGAAGAACAAAAATCCAACAGATTGAATGAGCAACTGAAAAAGTTGGAAAAAGAACCCACACTGAAGGAACAAATGGCACATGTCAAACAACAGTTATGGTCCAATATCATTGAAGCAGTCAATGATATTTGGCCATGCATACAGGTCATATATGAGGAAAAAGACCTAGTGAAATCAGCAAGAGAAGCAATCCAGAAGACAAAAGAAGAGCTTAGCAAGAAACCTGAAGAATCTCTAGAAATCATCAAGTTTCTCAATTCCAAAAATAAACAAGAGCTAGAAGAAATTGTAATTACTGACAGCACAAAGACCATCCTAGAAGTTAGGAAGGTAATCTCTAAAAATAATTTGATGACACAATTAGAGGAGAAGGGCCAGAACATGGAGATTGCAATCACAAGGTTCATGATTAAGTTTGATGTTCTAAGGCAATAAGGCCTTCCAAATCCTCTAGTGATTAATGATAGATTAATGAAGGAGGATGGTTATGATAAAAAGATAAGATTTTTCCAAAGAGCAGGTGAAAAAATCAGCCTTACAGGGAATCCCAACAAGGAAGGTACTATATAAGAATTTTGAGAATTTGTTTTACTTGCAACATGAAGTAAAACACTTATTTTTGAACAAACCAACATTCTCAAAATATACGAAAGCTGACGAAAAATTTAGAAGGATGATGAAGATAAAACTTCCAGAGGCAGAATTCTGGGAAAAGTTGACTGATCTACTCTAAAATCATATTGCAGTGAACACAGAGCAGTGAAAGTAAAAAACAGAGCTTGCTGTTTTTTACATCAGCATTTACAGTTTTGCAGATGAAAGAGTATTAGATAAAGAGTATCAGATGAAGAGAAGCAGATGAAAGTGTATCAATTGAAAGGTTAAAAACAAAATTAGAGCAAAAAAGAATCTGCCAACGTGAAAGACACCTCATTGTCCAGTTGTAACCTTCATTAAACAAAAAAGAGATAAAGCAATGACAAAATCAAGACAACAAACCATTTTATTTCAATAAAAAAGGACAGCTAGCATTAGTTAGGAAGCTGTCACTATCTTCTTGCATGAAGATATTTCTTTTCCATGAAAAATTCCTAAGCTTATTCGAGGATATTTTGCATGAGTTTTTGTATAAATACTTCATCATTTGAAGTATTGAGAGTGGATGAGTTGCTGAACATTTCTATAGTGTACTATTCTGAACCTAAGGGTTTTTTGTACCAATTTCAAGTCAGCAAACTGGATTAAGGAAATAAAGCATCATATTACAGGATTCATGTGTTAGGCTATTACAGTGAAGTATTTTCACTTGTTACTTTGTCAATTTCTTATGTTTCCATCAATACTTGAATGTGTTCTAAATCTAAATAATAGATCGGGAATTGTTATTTCATAATATGTTAAAAGAACTCTGTTTTGACTTAATACCATTTATATGTTTTCCACTGATATATAGACTAGGGAACCCTTAATTTCTCCCTAGTTTCGATTGACCTCAACCTTCTCACTCATAATCCAGATTTAAGAACCCTTAATTGCTCTTTTATCCCAATCAAAACCGTTTTCATCATTAGCCTTGAAGATCTGAAGTGACTCAGCTATATTTCCCTTTAAACATTCCCTTTAGACCTTGATCCTGATCTGACTACTTGACACATTGACTCCATTTGCCCAATGGGATACAGACCTATAGATATCCATCTAACTGATTTCACCACAAAATCAAATCAAAACCCAAAACCAATTTTCCCTACATAGCTAGCCTAAAATCAAATACAATCAACAAATATAAATGATATAGAGAGAGCCCTCTCTGAGCATTAGGAAGGCTAGATCCTAAGGCTTAAAATTAGGTTTTTGGTTACCTCTAATATTCTTTAAAACTAAAATAAAAAATCTCACAACTTTTGAGAATTATTAGAGTGATAACACCACCAAATGAAGATGTTTTCAATTTTAGATAGGTTATGAAGATAGAGTTAAAATATTAATGAAAAACACTAAAGTTCAGTTCAAGATGAAGCTTCAATGACTTACCTTGAACTAAGAGAATCTGCTCCGGGGGTCATTACCTTGTTAAGATCCAATTAATCCATAAGTGGTAGAGGTAGCTAGAGTAGAAGCTATACTTATACACATAAAATAGAGAACACCGTATGCATGAACATGAAGAAATAAAACCATTTTTTAGTTTGATGTAAGTATTGTAAGAAGCCTAGCTAAAACTTAACCAAGTAAACTTGACATAAAATAGGTTTTTAATTTGGTGTAAGTATTTTCAATAATGTTTGAAAGAGAATTAGACATAATTACTTCTAATTGTCTTAATTATCAACTAACTGATACTTTCTAATAAATAATATGAATAGAATTTAAAATTTTAAATACTTATTTATATCTATCTAAACTAAATTTAGATTTAAATATTAAATTTATTTTTTTTAAATTCATAAAATTTTGAATTTATCTAATCCTGTATTCTCAATCAATTCCATCAATTATAATTATAATTAGCAACTCTATTATATATTTTGTAATTTTCCTTAAAATTCTTTGTAAACATTTAATTATTGTAACACTTTAATTTCCTCCTTCATCACTCAACAATTAACGTAATTTCGACACTTCAGTTGTTATGTTTTAATTCTTTTCGAAATAATATGAAGATGGATTTCTTAGTCACCTCGTTCATCAATTTTTTTTTAAGACCATAGTTTTCTATAAGATTTCAAGATGGTGTATAAGGTAATAACTTTGATGAGTGTTTAGATACGTAAAAAGTTCTGTCAACCAATTTAATCTTTGTTTAGATGTATCTTTATACATTTTAAATTTATTTAGTTTAAAAGTTATATATTAAATTACAAATCATATTTAATTAATCATTTTCAAAATAATATATTAAAAATATTGCATTTAAAACCTCAAAATTTAAGTTGATAGAAAATACTAGCAAATACTTTAGTTTAACAATACTCTTCTTTGTTCAAGAGAACACAATGCATTAATCAATTTAAGCAATTACGTTAATACAGTCTATAAGGAAAAAAGAGATACATACCTTACAAAATTTAGATCAGAATAGAGTATTGTTGCACTTAATTCAGTTTGAAAAGAAAATAGAAAATCCATACCTCTCTAATTATGTGATAGTCGCATGTCTCTCTTTCATTTTTTCCAAAGCCTTCTCATGTGCTCATCACATGTCTATTTATATTTATGGTGAAAGGGGTTGAAGAAAGGCCGAAACGTTAAGGACCACTTCCAGTCTTTCATCTTGTCATCAACCAATTGTTGTGTCTATGTATGTAAAGAATAGGGAGTCACGATTTCCGAGAAAAAAAGGAATATTGAAGGATAGAAAGTAAATGGAAGGTTGAAGGACAGAAAGTGACGGTTGAGATGAAATAGATAAATTAGAATATTGAGGGAGATGTGAAGTCGTAGACAAAACAAATAGTAAATTCTCATCCATTGTGATTATGCAGTGTGGAGTGCCGATGAAAACGTGGCTATCTAGGTTCACATCAAATAAATTAGAATATTGAGTGAGGTTTTGGAGGTCTCGTTTATTGACAAATTAGTTTGTGGTTTGTTTTTTGTTTTTTTTTTTTTTTGTTTTTTGTTTTTTTGTTTTTTTGGAATTAGAAAAAAAATATTTTTAAAAAATTAGAAGACTAGAGTGTTTGAATATTTTTTTTTGATAGTGGAAATGGATTCAATGTCATAAAAAATAACAAACTCAGATTTTATCATAATTTTGGCTGGATTTCTATTATTTTTTGCGCTAATTTGTGAAAAATTTTATGTCAAATTTTATGAACACTCAAAAAAGAGGTGTGGTAAATAAATAAAACTATAAATAAACCTATGAGCCAAATATAATGAAACAAATTATTATTAATACCATGGGCTAAATACTATGTGCTAAATATCATATTTATAGAGGATGTATGGTAAAAAAATAAATATAAACTAGGTATAAAGTGGTATGTAAATACATAAAAATATATCAAAGATTCGAATATGATTAGAAATCAACATCTAAGTATATTCCAAGCCTATGGGTCAAATACCATGGTAAATAAAAGAGGTATGGTAAATACCTAAAAATATATCAAATATGATTAAAAATCAACATCTAAGTATATACCAAGCCTATGGGTCAAATAGCATGGTAAATAAAAGAGGTATGGTAAATAAATACAAATATAAATAAACCAGAAGTATGGTAAAAAAATAAACCTCTTTTTATATTTACTCCATACTCCTCTCTATATTTACTAATACTCAAAAAAGAGGTTTTATTTAGGTGAAGCCCATGGGCCAAATTATTATTAATACCATGCAAAAAAAACATTATTAACCCTAATATTAATATAAAAATATTATTATTATTATTAATATATTATAATATTAATATTATTAAATTTAATAGCTTCATATTAATAAATATTAAGTTTGTTATATTTTAATATATATTAAGATATCATGATATATATTAACTCTAGATATATATGGCAGGGAAGAACAAATACATAGTGATAGAGTGAGGGATAAAGATAAACTAAAGGAGAGGGGAGAGGAGAAATGAAGAGAGAGAGAGAGAGAGGGGGATAGGAGTGAAAAAGGTAGAGAAGGGTAAGAGAGGGAATGGAAGACACAAAAATGGAAGGGGGGAGATAGAAGGAGAGAGGGAGGAAGATAATGAGAGGATTGGAGGGAAGAGAGAGAAAGAGGGAGGGAGGTAGGAGAGAAAGGGAGAGAGAGGAAGGACGAGAGAGGGGACTTGAGAGAGAGAGGAGGAGAAAGGGAGGGATAGAGAGATGGAGTTGGAGGGGGAGAGAGGGAGAGAAGAAGAAATACGTAGAGAGTGAGAAGTGGAGAGAGAGAGGGAGTGAAAAGGGAGAGATGGAGAGAGAGTGTGTATGTTTAGAGGTGAGATAAAGAGACAAAGAAGGAGATATAACGAGAAGATGAGAGAGAAGGAGAGAGGAGTAGAGAGGGAGGGATATAGTAACATAAATAGAGAAAGAGAGAGAGAGAGAGAGAGTATTGGAGAGAGAGAGAGAGAGAGAGCATTGGAGAGAGAGAGAGAGAGAGAGAGAGAGAGAGATGGGGGGAGAGAGAGGGAGGTAGGAGAGAAAGGGAGAGAGAGGAAGGATGAGAGAGAGGAAGAGATTGATTTCATTACCTCAAAACAAGAACTGTAGCCTGAAAAAACTCAAAAAACATGGAAAAACAACCCAAAAATGAAAAGTGTGTCTTCCAAAATGCATTCAACATTTTTTTAAATTATGCAAAAAACCAATTTTTTTCTTAAAAAAATGATTGGAAAAAACACCCTCGAAACAAAAAGTGTTAATGTTGGAATAACATCGCCAATTTTGTGTGTGTAAAAAACACACTAAAAATGAAAAGTGTTGATGGTGGAATAATGTCATCAAATTTTTTTGCGCAAAAAACGCCTTGAAAACAAAGAGTGTTAATGTTGGAATAACGTCTTTTTCTTTTCGAGGTAAATTGTCAACAATTTTTAATAATAACATTAAAGATAAAATGTCATGACTCTGAAAAACCTTAAAATTTTAATGATAAACATGACATTAAAGATCAAATATCAAGTCTTAAAGTTCCAATGATTTTTAGGCATGGTATGAAAGATAATTTATTATTGTGTCTCTAAAAAGCCTTAAAAATCAAAGGATGACATTAAAGATAAAATATCAAGTTTATGAAAATAAAATTCCAATGATTTTTAGGCATAGTATTAAAGAAAAATATCACTTGTAATTTTTTATTTTTTATTTTTAAATTGAAAAAAAGCCAAAAAAATTCAAAAATAAAATTAAAAAGAGAAAATTTTAAAAAATCACACAATTTAAGAAAATAAAATAAAATTTAACCCAAAACAAAAAAAATAAATTATATTTATATTTTTAAGTTATAAGAAATAATAATAATAATAATAAACCAAATATTTAAAAAAAATAAAAATAAAAAAATTTAATATTTAAAAATATAAATTAAAAATAAATAAATTATTTGAATATATATATATATATATATATATATATATATATATAATTTTAGATTAAAAAATAATAGATTTTTTTTAAATTAGAAAAAACTTTGAAACAAATAAAAATTAAATAATAATAAAGTTTTAAATAAAAAAAATTCAAAGAAAAATAAATAATAATTATATATATATATATATATATAAAATAAAAATAAAACACAAATAAATTTTAAAATATGAAATAAATTTTTAAAAAATTTAAAAGATTAAATTAAAAAAAAACAAATATATATATAAAAAAAAAGTTTCGCTGTTGTCCTCGAGCCGCGGGGCTCGACCTACCGGCCAGAGAGCTTGCAACATTCCCGTTGCCCATTGGTTGAGCATTGTGGCCCGCAGGGCGATAGAGGTTGATTCTGGGAATCGACCCTTGCCGAACTGGGGGTTGTAGGGCTCGACTTGTGGGCGACAAGAGAGCTTCGGGAGAGCTTCCAACTCTCTCGTTGTTCATCGGCCTAGCCCCGTGGCCCCAGGGAGACCGTTAAAACCCATTTTTAAAATTTTTTTATTACATTTATATTTTTTTTTTATTAATTAAAAAAAAATTGATATTTTAATTTTTTTAATCTAATTTATATTTCTAAATTTTATTTATTTATTTATTTTAAATTTAATATTTTTTTTTAATTTTATTTTTAATTTTAATTTTCATTAAAATAATATGTTTTTATTATATTTTAATTTTTCTTTTTTTAATTAAAAAAACCAAAATTATGTTTTTTTTTTATTCTTTGAAAATGTGATTTTGGTAGTTTTTATTTTACTTAAATTTTATTTTTAAATTTTTAATGTTCCTTTTTTATTTAAATTTTTATTGTTTTTATTGTTTTATTTTAATCTATTTTATTTTTTATTATTTTTATTATTTTTTAATTTTTGATTTTAATTATTTAATTTTTTAATTTTATTTAATTATTCTGGTTTTTTAACTTCAAAAAATTTAACAAGAGCTAAGAGAACAACATGTCTGCAACTGTTTGACCTAGGGTTTTGGTTCACAGCCTGTGCACTGTTACCTACTCTGGCGGGGGGTAGTGCCCTGTTCTTCGAACTACGGCAGCGGGGACTTGCCCTGGCCCAACAGATGGGGCGACTGGGGGCCTCTGGGGGCCCTTCTTACAAACAGATAATGATGGATAGAGGTAAGGGCCCATTGGAAGGAGTGCAGATCATGGGCTGAGACACTACAGGAAAGAATGAGCTCAACAAAAAGACAAAGAAGGACAGCAACACTAAGGAAACCCAACATCATACCAGACAAAAGGCATCAAAATTCTGGACGGAAAAGACAAAACTGATTCCACTCGAGGGCAAGAACCCCGAGGGGGAGAAACGAAGACCAAAGAAGCTGAGGCAACCGAAACCTCCACCCTGAACTGCTCCGATCCAGAAGGATCGGCCACAGAAGACAAACAACAGAAGAACCAAGGGCAGTGTAAGCCAAAAACTACAGAAAACCTAAGGGTTATCATCACATACCCAAAACTGCAAGCTTACAGGGATCATATGGCTATTCATACAGTGATCTACAAGTTCATGGGCTTTTGGCCCATAGAAAAAGCCTTATGCCAATAGATCAAACAAACTTGGAAGCTGAAAGGAGATGTGAAACTCCACCTGGGGGCCAAAGGTTTTTTCATGATTTTCTTTTCTAACCTTGAAGATGGAGACTCCATCTTTGATGGATGTCCTTATTTCTACGCCTCTGCGGGCCTCTACATGAGACCATGGAAGCCAAATTTTCACCTGAATAGGAAACATTCACGCATGTTCCTATTTGGATTCGCATGTTTTCCCTCCCGATAGACTACTGGAGACCGGTGGTGCTGGAAAAAATCAGGAACAAACTGGGCACCTTCATCCAAGCTTCTGAAGCAACCGTCAAAAAAAGGTACACTTCTTGTGCTAGAATATGTGTTGAAATGGACGTTTCAGGTGCTCTTCATGAAGGTCTATGGTTGGAATACAGAGATGAAGTCTTCTTCCAAGCCATAGACTACGAAAAAATACCTTTTAGGTGTAGGAAATGGCATGAACATGGCCATTTGTTCCGGGAATGTCCCCTGCACAAGACCGTTGAGAAGGCTAAGGATAGCTAAAGTAAGAATCAGGATGGTTTCGTCCGACCCACGGGCAGACACAGGGCCAACAGAAGGAACCAACTGAAGACAGGAAACCCCAACAAAGGGTCTGTGAACGCATCTGAGGTGCTTGGAGAGGAATTGTTGCTGATGAGAATACCCAAACATTAACCTCTGGATAGGAAATCCTGGAAAAGACTGATTAGAACACCCAGTTACAGATTCCAACCTCGATCGATGACCTTCTCCTAGATCTCGGCTTGGGAAAATATGTAGAAGGGGATGAGTAAATGACATTAAGTGAAATAGGCACAGAGGATCTGGACCTAAGTGACATTCTAGAAAAATAAGAAATGGATCTTAACACCATAGTTGAGCAATGGAAACAAAAAGGAGTAGATCACATCCCAGAGGAAGAGATAGAAAGAGTCAACTTCCTCTTCCTATCAAGGTAGAATGAAACCTTGAGAGGGCAGAAAAGGAATCTCGGCACGACAAAGGGACTGGGTATAAAGGCACAGAACCTGCACCACGCGCATTCTAACACTAAACACAAGAAGAGAAGAGGTAGAAGAACCAACAGTGAAGCACTCCATGAGCTTGGCCAAATGCTCATCAACTCGGGCAAAATGAAAACCCTTGAGGCCTTCCCATTCTCCTCTTAACACTTGTTTAAATATGAAGATACTCTCATGGAATGCAAGAGTGCTAAACAGCCAAAAGAAACAAAAACTATTGAGAAAGAAAGTCACAAAGGAAAATCTGGACATTGTTTTCGTGCAGGAAACCAAATGCTCTAGACTAAAGTTGGAAGCAATAGGTAGATGCCCGGGAAAAAGAATGGAGCACATGGAGGTTGAGGGTAATGGTTTGGAAGGAGGATTAGCCATCTTCTGGAATCCCCAATCCCTATACCTCTTAAATGTTGAGTCTTCCAGATCTTTCATCTCCCTTGAAATGCAAATCCTGGGAGAGGCTGGCACTTATTTTTTCACTAATGTATACAGCCCCCAAAGGCTGGAAGATAAACTACAGCTGCTGGACAATCTATCTAGGCTACAACATAGACAAACTAATGCTAAGGCCATCTATGGAGGTGATTTTAACATGATTACCTCACTAGGGGAAAAGAAGGGAGGGATACGAACCCTAAACAGAGATGAAGAGGCCTTCAAGTCCTTCATTAGAACAACTAACCTGGTGGACGTCTTACCCAGAAATGGCTTATTCACCTGGACCAATAAAAGAGGAGGCGACAGGCATATCACATCTAGGCTTGATCGATTTCTGATCTCTGACACCATTCTCCAGGGGGGAGTCACGGTGGAATCAGATATTATTCCATCTGGAGGATCTCGTCATTAGCCCATCTCTCTAAATGCGACCATCCTTGGTACACCTAAAAACAGACCTTTTCTCTTTGAGAAATTCTGGCTCAGTCATCCAGATTTCACTACCAACATCAAACTTTGGTGGAACGAACACTTGGATGCCAGAGGTACCAGAATGTTTTGGCTCCAAGCCAGATTGAAGCACCTAAAGGCTAGGCTACGTACCTCGAACCAAGAGTTTTTTGGCAATATTTTTGAGGACAAACAATCCCTGGAGGATCATATGACACGGATACAGAACAACTGGATTAAGGGGGACATCTCCCAAGAATCCATTAACACAGAGCGTGACCTCATACAGAAGTGGAATGAGCAATGTCACTAGGAAGAAATACTTTGGAGGCAAAAGTCCCGCATACAATGGTTGAGAGAAGGGGAGAAAAACACCAAATTTTCCCATCGATCAGCCATGGATTATCGATGCAATAACAAGATAACCAAGATTAAGGATGAGCAGGGTACACCCTTCCAGTCCCATCAAGAGATTACCTCCATCCTCAGGAACCACTTCAGTCTTATTGCTACAAAACCAAACATTGACAGATGGGAGGCTATCAATGAAGTCATAAATTCTATTCCCAAGCTCATAACAGAAGAGCAGAATAAATCCTTGGACCGCCTAGTGACCCTTCTTGAGGTGGAAGAGGCAGTCAAAGACATGGCCAATGGCAAGGCTCCGGGACCTGATGGTTTCACCATTGACTTCTTCAAAGCTTGCTGGGACCTAGTGAAATAGGATGTTTGGGCGATGGTCGAGGACTCTAGGAGTTCCTCCTCCATACTCAAATCCCTTAACTCCACTTTTATTTCCCTCATCCCCAAGGAAGAGGCTACTTGCAGTCCTTCTAAATTTCGACCGATCGCTCTCTGCAGCGTGCTGTACAAGATCATCTCCAAAGTAATGGCCAACAGATTAAAGCCTATTCTGCCCTTGATCGTTTCAGAAGAGCAGTCGGGTTATGTTGAAGGTAGGCAGATTATGGGCAATGTCTTATTGGCACAGGAAATGATCCACACCCTTCAGTCTCAAAAAAAGGTAGGAATGATCATACAACTGGACCTCTCAAAAGCTTATGATAAGGTTAGTTGGAGTTACCTTGAGGCTATGTTGGAAGCTTTTTGTTTTGGCCAACGTTGGATAAGATGGATTTTAGCCATGGTCAAATCTCCCAGCTTCTCTATCCTAGTCAATGGAGCCCCTTCTGACCCCTTTTTCCCTTCTAGGGGCATTCGGCAAGGTGATCCCATATCTTCTTTCCGTTTTGTTATCTTAATGGAAGGCCTGAGTCGCATCATTAAAACGGCTAAGGACAGGAATGTCATCAAGGGTCTCCAACCCTCGATTCACTCTCCTGCAACCACTCATCAACAATTCGTAGATGACACCATGTTGCACGACACCCCTTCAATTAAGGAAGCCCAAGGTTTCAAAGAAATTTTGAACCTGTTCAGCCAAGCATCAGGTATGGATCTTAACCTGGATAAATCCTCTATTTTTTTTTCAACAAACACTTAGCGGTCCAAAGACATCTCACTGATATTCTTGGCTTCAAAAGACATAGCCTTCCTTCTAAGTATCTAGGCATTCCACTCACTGGTAAGCCTTGGCAGAAACTCCATTGGGAAAATTCTCTCTCCAGGCTGGAGGATAGGGGCAACAATTGGACAAACACAGTCCTGAATTTTGTAGGAATACTGGTTATGACTAAGGCTGTTCTTCAAGCCATTCCTCAGTATATGCTCTCCATTCTCCCGGCTCTAAAAGGGGTGCTCCTGAAAATCAGGAACATTCAAAGAGATTTCCTTTGGTCGGGTAAAGCAGACAAACCCAAATGGGCTCTGGTAGCCTAGGATAAGTTATGTAAACCCAAAAACCTGGGGGGTTTGGGGCTGCAAGACCTAGACACGTCCAACAAGCTTGTGGAGCCAAGCTTTGGTGGTGCTGGCTCAAGGAACCCCACACACCTTGGGAAAAATTATGGAAGGCCAAATATGCAGAGAATTGGCGGATTGAGGAGCTGATAAGAATGACCAATGCCCCCGCAAGGTCCCCTATTTGGAATTTGGCCAAGGCTAACAGAAACCTCATTCAAGACCACTGCTTTTTGGAACTTAGAAATGGCACCAATGCGATATTCTGGGAGGATGCATGCCAATAGTTACCTAAACTAGAAAGCCCTAATTATCTCCCTCTGCAAATATGGTTTCAGGCAACTGGCAAGATAAAAGTCAATCATATTGGTCTTGTTACCCCCCCTATGAAATTCTTGACAAGCAAGCTGGGGCCTATGTCATTTTGGAGACCTTCAAGGAATGCATCTCCCCTGAAGACACATCATCCTTGAGGTCTCTCTGTGCTTTTCCTTATACAAGTCCCTCTTTTCCCCTATCTTTCCCCCCAATTCCCCTTGTCTATTCCTGAAATCTTCTCTAATATCCCTGCACCTTTCATTTTCCCTAAATCCCCCTTTAAATCCTATTCTTACCCTTTGTCTGGCCTTTTTCACCCTTCATCCCCCTATCGTTTCCCTTGGCTGGCCTTAAAACACTTTGGAAATGGGCCAAAAATTATAAATTTCATTAAAAACAGGTTTAAAACCCACTTCCGACCATATAATAGGCCTCAGCCCCCTCTCTGATAGCCCCGCGCCTTTTTTCTCTCCATATAACCCAACGTCGTGACCCAAGCGCTAACCCCAAAGGCGCTTGCCCCAGTGTTTCATCGGGCGCGATTACAGCCGTCGATCTGCGCAGATCGGACGACGATCGCCACCCCTGCAGCCTCCGTCGTTTTCCCCATTCATCAACTGTTGCCGCATCTCCACCGTTCATTCGCTCGAAAGATTGACGGTGTGGAGCCCATCCGCCCTATGGTCCCCACATCCACTGTTTAGAAACCGCCGGGTTTATTTCGCACCACTTATGCACGGTAGGCAGTTTCTCTCCAATGCCCAGCGATTCCACTCAGCGCCTGACACCTGTCCACCTGTACAATTTCAAAACCACCCACCTTGCCCGTTAACTCCATCCTTTGCGCGTTATTGTTCGGACACGGATGCCCAGCGAAATTGCCGAAGACCATCCGATCTAGAGTGGCCCATCCGACAGCTATCGCTTGTCGAAGATGCACGATGGATAATCCAGTTGCGCACGCGATAGCTCAAGTCATGGCCCGACGTCCATCGTCCTCCACCGTCGATCTCCGCCGTGATCGACGGTCCAGATTTGTTCACCCGCCGCTGACTGTTCCACTATCCCCGGTCCCGCCATGCCACCTCCATGTGCATCCTCCGTACATACTCCCATTCCATTGCATTTAATTGGTTCATTTATGTTTTTTAACGTTTGTTCATTCGTTTTTCGCTCTGCAGACCGCCACCTCCACCAGAGCGGATTTCCATTATTCATCTGCATATTTCTCAGCCATGTCATCGTCTACACTACCTTTCTCCTCCTCCACCTCATCTGCCACCCCATCCGTTGTTTTCCTCACATTTTTATGTGTTTTCAGGGTTATTAAGAGGCAATGGCTGGCATGATGCACGTCTCTGTTTCAAGGATAGAGAAATCGAAAAATATCATTGACAGGGGCAGAATCGATGAAAGATGACCCGGGAGGGTAAGGACAGGACGATCATTTAAGAGAACAGGGTTTAAACTCTGTAGAAAACCTTCCAGTGCCATTAAAGGTTTGAGCTAACCTGACAGAGATAGAGATGGAGCGGCAAGGTGTTTTAATGCAAGAAAAGAGATTGGAGCACGTCAATGAAGATCTTAAGCCTTGAATCAGCGGTTTAAGAGGCAAAGCACAAGGTTGAAGACCCCGAGGATCGATCAAAAGATCATGAGCCCAAATAAAAGGTAACATATGGGTTTATTCATCAGCAGAATGTTTTTCTTCATCAAGTACAGGGCATCCATACAGTTTTTATTCAACACCTTATTCCTGAAGGAGTTTCCACCCTGACAACAGTTCAAAAACACTAAACATTGATATGGCCGACTTCTCAGTAGTTTATTTTACTTCTGTTTAAATCACAAGTACAACACCGCAGCCAAAAATGTCCAAATCATATATGAAGAAGATCACTCTTTCCTAAAGGGGGTGACAGAGATTAAATATTCAACATTCAGGAAGAATGGGCCTCGACCCTTTTTCTTTCAGATATTTAATACAGCATTTAGTGTTCGCCTACCTCCTCAGTCGATCTTCTGTTCATCCTCCGCTATAAAACGCAGAAGGAAATTATTGTAATGGTTGTTGATTGGATATCAGAGAAATGCAAGCATTTTCCTCTTGAGAGAAGTTCTTTGTGTAATATTGTAAGATAGGTTGAGATTTGATGTATTCAGACTGAATGTTCAAGCTGTGGGCAATGATGTACTTGATTGGTGTTGTTTTTAATATGACAAGCACATTTCTTTGGATACTGATCTAAAGAAGCTGGTGATGTTTTCCTATCTCTGTGTTTGAGTTCATTTCATTCCATTTCTACTGGGTCGCATCAGAATTTTGGCATAATATTTACCCTTGATAGGTAACTTATGTTTTTGCTCTCCCAGCCTTTTATTTTTTCTGCTTATATGTGTATCTGAATATTTATTTCAATTGATTTAACCAGTGTAGTGGATGTTTTTTCCTGCTCTCTGATGTATGAATTAATGAAATCTATGTTTAGATGTTCTTGTTAGGATTTATGGATGAGTTGAGAACACTGGGAGGTCTAGAACCCTGTCTCTGCCTCACTAGGATCTTTCCATCTCATTAAACCTTTCTAAGATCCCTTCTGTTAAACTTATCCTTGTTTTTCCTTGGAGTTTCTAAAGCAGACCTGGAGTTAAATGACCTCTAGTATGATCTATAAGAAGCCCCTTTGTCCCCCTTTGAGAGCTGTCTCTGAGTACGTCCAAGTAGGTCTGGAGTTAAATGACCTCTGACCTAATCTATAAACAGAAATTTGGATGTATTTCCTCCTTTCCCTCTCACTCATTTTCAATCCTTAATGTTCCATTCCATCAATCATCTTTTAAGATCCGAATGCTCTAGATAACTAGCCCAACTGAAAGCTTGCACATTGAACACAAGTAAACCCTTTCTTTACTCCATTGCCCAATGGCCTTGATGTTCCATGAGTTATCCATATTTGCCTAGTTTCCTCTTTTCTCATCCTTGTCTTATATTGGACCCTTATTTCCTGATTCCCAACAACCAAACATAAACAATCAAACAAACAAACCCCGAGCCCATAACTAGCTTAAAACCTTAACATCTGAGCTTCAAAGACAAAAAACCTTTGACTATCATAGAGAGATCCCTCTCTGGACCTAGGAGGGCTAGATCCTAAGGTCTGAAAGTGGTTCTATGTTGTCTCATCTTTTGGTCTTATCAACCTGGCCAAAACATGGGAACCCCAACAGGTCTGAAAATAATGAGAACCAGCACTGGAGGCAACGGAACTTAGATCCTCCCCCCCCGGAGGATGACATGACCGAACTCCTCCATACCCTAAACTCTGCTCTAGATAAGAAAATGATCCGGTCCACTCAGGAGAAGGACCAACTTAGATGGGGAAAACTCAACAAAGGTACCTTCAACCTCAACGAGGCTAGCATGTATATCAAGCACAGGGAAATTGAAGACAAAGTGGCTTGGTACTCCAATTTCTGGGACAACACTTTATGGCCAAAAATAAAGTCTTTTCTATGGTTGCTCATGCATCGCAAAATCCTCACTTGGGAGAATCTGGTGAAAAGGGGATTTATTGGCCCATCCCGATGCCCCCTCTGTGAAAAGGATGAGGAAACTATGAACCATCTTCTTAATGACTGTGATTTGACCAATAGCCTTTGGGAGTGGCTAAAGAATATTTTCAAACAAACAGACAGAACAAGGGATTCCATTCAAGACTGCATTGCGAACTGGCGCACAAATTATTCTAGTTTTAATATGGTTAACACCCTTTGGAGGCTCTGCCTCAGTTTTATAATCCGGTCTACTTGGAAAGAGAGGAACAAATGCATTTTTCAAAATGAAACCAGGCATCTTGACACCATCAAATCTACCATCATGCAAAGTTTAAAAGAGACGGCCCTTACCAATTGCAAAACTGAGAAGGCTAATTCGCTCTCCCCTAATGATTCGCACATTCTGTTGTTATTTGGCATGACTGGTCTGTCGGGTCACAGTGAACAAGTGAACCACCCTAGGCCTGCCCCCTCTCCTTCGACCTGGCTGCCCCCCATCCCGGGTTTCTGCAAATTGAAATTTGACGGAGCCTCTCGGGGTAACCCTGGTCCTCCAGGGCTCGGCGGTGTTCTCCGTAATGACAAAGGGGAAGTCCTTCATATTTTCAGTAGGGCACTTGGGGAGGCTACCAACAATGAGGTAGAATTCGCTGCCCTGGAACAAGGGCTGCGAATCCTCATCTGTCTGGGTAAAGGTTCTGTAATTGTAGAAGGAGATTCCCTCTTGGCCATCACTGCGATCAGGAAAATTCAAAATGGAATGCGGCCTGGGAAAGCTACTAAGAATTGTACATTGGCCATGGTCACAGAGCTCATTCCAGAACATCTCTCCTCCCTCAGCAGCATTATTCTACAAGCAGTAAGGTGGAAGGCAAATGCTTTAGCAGGCTGCCTTGCCAACCATGCTGTCGATCATCCGAGGGAGATCACTGACACAGGTTGGAAAGATGTCACAAATGATGATCTTAGGAATCAATGCACTCTCATCTCGAGGCAAGACCTTACAGGAGGCTCGAGAGAGGAGGACGACCTGTAGGTTACGGATCATTAGTAATGGATGTGGATTAACTGTATACTTAATGACAAATGGTGGCACCGCTGGGGATCGTCCTATGGGTTGCCCTGGGAAAGGTGGCAGATCATCTGAAAGGACGACGACAGGCTCAATCGATACAGGTGGCAACATGCGTGGCATCCTCAAGAAAGCGAAGGGACTGGCATCAAGAAATGGATTAATGGTCATGAAATTGGCCTCAATACCATGATAAGACAGTAGGCTGCCAACAATGATTATAATACGCGGATTCCAGTTGGAATTTCGACCCCCCACAATGCAACTGAAGTTACAAATCCTATCGCAAACTGGACAGACCTCATATGTTTCAAAACTTCTGCTTTGCTATGCATTATGTTTGTGCTTCATTTTCTTGTCCGTTGGTTCTGCAGTATCTGTAGTTGCATCCTCTCCATGGCTGAGTATAATCTTCGCAATGCTAAAGCAACCAGAGAGCTCAAGAGAGCGAAGGAGGGCTACGAAGCTTCGGTCTCTAAGAAAGGCAAGAAAACTATTGATTTCCTTCAAGAGGATGTTAACAAAGAGAAGGCCACTCTGGATAGTCACACCATCAGCGAGGAGGTAGACTGGATTGCTGACCCTAGGACTCCATCGACCAGGGCAACCCAGTTTCTGCAAACTCAGATGGTAGCATGGAAAATGAAGACCATGTTAGCCAAGGCTATCGGTATGCATGGGGCGGTAGTCAAAGACACATTCGCAGCCACCTCCCTAGCCTCGAACAGGAATTCTATGCACCTGGATAAGCTGGAGGTTTCCCTAAACTCCCTCACGGAAGAATTGAAGATGCACTCGAAGCAGTTGGAAAGTTTCATCTGGATGTTTTAGCTTTACCTGTGCCACATTCTGAATGTGTCGATTGAGATTCCTGAGGATGATTCCCACACTATAATCATCTGTCGCCACAAGCCTCGCCTTGTTCCCAAAGGAGCTGAGGAAGCCAGTCCTAGTGCTGTTGGGCATTCGGGTGCCTCCAATCCGGTCCTGTAATTCCTCTTTCTCTGGTTTCTTTCTGCTTATCTTTATATTGTGTCTCTTCTGTTAGTTTTGTCAATGAAATATGATAGAGGGTTCTGTAAGGTAGCAGACAGGTTTTCTTTTCTCAGCATTACTATGCTGTTAGGCAACCCTACGTGGTTGGCCAGCTCCAAGTCTTTTTTTGTTCAGTTCGTCTGCTACAAACGATAGTTTTTTATGACAACCCTCTGCGATGTAAACATGACCTCCTGTTTGGTTGGCCTGAGCACCCTCAAGTTCATCTGGAACTAGCAAGCCATTTTGTAATCATATGTATTATTAGTTTCTTATTTTGTTTAATATATCTCAGCTGACTTACACACAAAAAAAAAACTTCAAAAAATTTGTTTGCTTTTTGGGTTAAATTTTTTCTTGAAATTATGAGTTTTTGTTTTTTAATTTTTCTTTTTTTTTAATTTTTTGATTTGTTTATTAATTTTTTCTGGTTTATTTTTATTTTTATTTTTACAAGTTATTTTGTATTATTTTACACTTTTATTAGTTTTTTTTCGTATTTTTTATATTGGATTTTATTTATTTATATATATATATATATATATATATATATATATATATATATATATATATATATATATTATTACTCGTATGATAATCACTACTCAGATGATAATCACTACTATAGACAAAAAGAATTGATGTTGCATCAACACTTTTTAAAATTATCATGAAAATCGCTAGCATTTTAAAAGAAATGTTCATACTTGATAAATCGACATGATATTTAAAAAAAAAATCAAAGAAAATTTAAATTTCCAAAAATATGCTAAAAGAAAAAGGGTGATTCTACATCACCACTTTTCAAACTCGGGTGCTCTTTTTGCTACCTCAAAAAAACGGGTACTAGGTAATTTTCCCAGTAACTATGTTATTATCGTATGCGTAAAGTTTCAGACTTTACTCCCAATACTTCTTGCTATAGCAAGAAATCCCAGATTACCATGTATATAGCATATATGGGTTAAATTTGATGGATATTTACTCGTATTTTCGTTATTTAAGTGTTAAATATTGAACAATTTAAAATTTGGAAGTTAGTGAGGATATTTACTTAATTTTTCAAGTTGTCAATTTTGGGTGACTTCAAAAATTTTCCGTATACAAACGCACACCATCCTAAATCCATCTTAAATTTGGCTCTACCAAGCACCTAGTAAGATCAAGTTCAAAGTTAAGATGGATCTAAGCTTGTGCTCTTACATTCCATAATATATTTCCTCAAACCTTGAAATAGGGTTCATCATAAAAAATACCATCAACTAATGGCAGATTATTATTTTATGTTATTATTTTATTTTTTATTTGGCCAAGTCAAAATATTTATATAACATAACATAATATAATATGGCATTACAACACATCTTCCATTATTGCACTCAAGAGCACCTCACATCGCAATAAAATTAACTCAAACATCTTGTATATGCAAGCAATCTAAAATAATATTGCAAAAAATAAATGAATCTAGCAATCTTGCGAAGATAAGCATCACACTATGTGGCACCTACAATACTTACACACCGAGCCAAGACTCCCATAAAAGTACATAATGCATCCATAGCTTTAAGATAACAAGATAACCATAGGCTCACCCATAGTGGATCTTTGGACTTGTTATATAAATCCCATCTCCATCTTCACTTACATCATGCAATCCTACACAATGTACACTTAAACCTAATTCATTAGCCCTAAAGCTTAAAGCTTCAAGATACTCTCACTATATGTAGATTCTCATGAGGCATTGGTGTGCTATATAAAATATTGACCCATGAGGATAAAGCAATCAATTTGAAAGATTATTTTAGTTGTCTAATACAAATAATAGAATTGTTTTCTCTTATTTATATAGTTGGAATATGTATTTTCGATTTGATTTTGAGAGTTTCTACATAGTTTTCTTAGTGTTAGTATAATGGTTCAATATATATAAGTTTTTATCAAAATTTATAAAGTTATTTGTTTGATTCGAAAACATATCTATTTCTTGATTGGATAAGGAATCTCAAATGTATGGTTACCAAGGCTATTATATGTTTGGTACATTCATATTTTAATATGAATGCAATTGGTTATGGGCCTTTTAAGTGTTAGGGAATTGATGGGATAGCTCCATCCTTCTTACTTATCTGAAAATTATGTTTTTTCTTTTCAAAATGTGTGACATATATATCATTATTGCTTGACATGTTAGAATCCTCCCTAATTCCTATTTAGATGTGGATTCAAAACTCTTTTTATTATTGATAAAGTCCTAGGTCATCCTTTTGTCCAAATCATCATGTTGAAAGTTGAGATATATTGGTCCTTTTCAAAATCTATTAATAATTAGAGGATTTGACCAAACTATTGGCCAAATTTCAAGAATGGTTCAACATATTTTGTAAAATCATTAAAATTATATAAATAATGATTATACATAATATCACTAATTTGACTTTTTAGAAGTAATATAAAACATGTATTTTAGAGTGTTATTTGGTTAAACCCTATTTTATATTCAACCTAGAACTAAAATCATTCTTAGAAATCACACATAACTTAAATTAGCAAAAAAAATGTTTTTATATTCAAAAAGTAAAATTTACAAAACTACATATAATTACGCTGGAGGCGTTATCTTTGCTGGAGTGTGGTGAGCAAACACTGTTCATCCCACCCATTTAAAACACTTCCTCATCGCCCTTCTGTCCAGTAAAAAATTGACAAATGTAATCGCGAGATTCGTCCTATAGGTCTTGTAAACATGTCTCATCATGTCTCATCGTACTTCGTTGTTCGCCTCTAATCTTGGCCTCGCTGGGCAACCTACAGGTTCTAACTCTTCACTGGTCACCTCGAATCCTAGCCTCGCTGGGCAACCTACAGGTGCTAACCTTTTTGGACATGCCCCGCTTCGCCTCGCCTCGCCTCGCCTGAACTCACGAGCCCGCAATGTATGGAACTGATGTTGCTGGAGCAGCTGGATGGGAGAATGAATGGCCTCATAGGATCATCCCAAAGGGATATCGAACCTCTTGTGAGACCGATAAAAGACCTTTTATCGCTGATGACCCTCCTTTGAAATTGACCATGACATGGACAAACTTCCCAATGAAGATTGCCACACGCTTCTTCTCAACACATCGGATGAGTTTGAATCTCGCTTTGGTATTAATTTCCCCTTCTTCTCCTCTCGACTGTAGATCATTTTGTCTCATCTCATTGGCCCCCCTCCATTGCATTGCCTTACCCAGTTTTTTTGTTTTTGTAATGCGTGCAACGAATGCTAAGCTGAGCAGCTCCCCCATTTACAAAATAACAATGTCTGTAGCAACTAATAAAGCAGAAGGAGGAGGAGGAGTAGTAGGAGTAGGAAGAGGAGGATCTGATGATTTCTTAATAGCGGATGGCAAGAAAAATGACTATAACTGGTATGTTTTTTTGCTAGAATTCCATGGATCCATGCTTCCGTAACCTTCCCCTCTTTGTCTGCCCTTTTTCAATTTAAGTCACATGGTCATGATGGTAAAACATTTTACAATTAAATTTTCACAAATTATCCCTGATTTTGGATGGATTCAAACAAAAATTATCAGATCTCTGTGAGAATTTCCATATGCTATGCTAATAAATAGAAAATCTCACATCATCCAAACTCCACCATCTGAATAGTACATTCCATCTTCTTGTTAGTTTCAGAGGAGCTATGTTATGAGTTATACCTTTTGCTATTAGGGTCTAATAGACCTCTAATCTACAAATTCAGACTTTAAGGGGTGTAGATTCACACTTGTTCATATTGTTTATATGGACTTTGGAGAAAATGTGTGTGTTGTTAGATTATTTTGATGCTTCGTGTGAACGCCATCACCTGTATTTATAGAAAACTAAGTACAATTCAAAATTTTTTGTTCTATTTAACTATTTTACACATCAATAGTTAAACCAGTCCTCTTTATTCTTATATGCAAGACAAATCAGGGTGCTATTTTCTGCCAAATTTTAGTAAATGAAGAGAAGGTTAGCTTAGCTTCAGACAATTGTATCACCACTCCTGTCTGTCTCTTCAAAAACAATGGTTAACTTAGCTCTACTTCAGTGTATTTTCAAGAACAATGGTTAGCTTAGCTTATCTCTAACCAACCTTTCAAGTACTTCTTGCCCTCGAATAGTGAAGTACATCATATCTCTGTGTAAATGAATAATATATGTTATTTCTTGATCTGCAAATTAAAATCTATTACAGATGAATCACATTTAATGGGCAGGACAAATTTGTTCGACCCCCATAGATACAGGAAACTATTGTTTGGTTTAGTTTCCTTGTCCTCAATTTCATTTCAAATCTCAAGATTAAATATTTTAATCCATGGGAACACTTGCATCAATGGATAAGGGTAATCTTCACTTCCATAGGACCAAATATATCCATTAAAATAGAAAATTTGAAAAACTTCATAAAATTGTGACAGCTACTAAATGCAGTTGTTTTTAAGAACTATAAATCCAGAGAGTTAAGCAATTACATGCTTGGAGAAAATGAAATAATATTTTCACTATGAGTTAATGCATTTGGAAGTTGATCAAAACATATTTACTCTAATAAAATGCAAACTGTTTTAGAAGTTTGTAAAGTCACATAATTGCTCACTTTATATCCGTTAGTCCAAAAATATTAAATAGCCAAGCAGTTCATCTTCAGACAATGGAAAAGTTTCGAGCATTTTGATTTGAAGTTAGCTATATGCTGTTTTCTTGTTGCTATATGGACTTTGCCCAAATGAGTCTCTGATTTGGCCTGAAAAGCTATAAGATTGTAGTTGTAATCCTTTCCACGTGATTCTTTCTATTTTTTTTTGTCCTTTTGATGACAGATTGCAATATGAGCTTGTTTGTAATTAAATTTCCATTTCAGAATTTATATCAAGCTTCATATGCCCATATAATTCTCTAACATTGCTTTGAGGCAGGCTTTTGACACCTCCATGTACTCCTCTCTTTCCTTCATTAGAAATGAAGGCTCAAGCTACAGGCTTGTCAAGAGGGTCCATAGTGAATCAGCCAGTAGCTGCTTTGAAGCCCTCAAGGGTAAGTTTTTGTCAAATATTCCTACTACCTAGTCATTATTAAGATGGATCTAAAATTTTCCATTAGTTTTAAGTTTTTGATTAATGTCTAAAATAATAGTCTTTAGATATGCTGATTTTAGAATGCACTGCAATCAGAGAGGATTTTTTTTCACTTTAAGATCAATAGTTTGGAGTTCGGATAATGAGGTAATCTGAAGATTTGATCATTTTATAACGAGGAAAAAACAATTTGAGGAAAAAAATATTTTGTTTAATTTTTATATGTAAAACCTGGAATATAATCTGGGAAATGGGTAGCCCTCTACCCTAAAATGAGGAGGCCAGTCTGCCAACGGGCAACCCATACAAATCACCTTAGCTTCATGGGAACAAATCTCTTGTTCATGACAGACATAAGCAAATACTGTGAGTATTTTCATTCAATTATTCCATCGTGCCTTTGCACTTAAGGCATATACTTATACTATCTTGTCCTGATTCAGTTACCTAATGTTACAACCAAAGTATATTTGAACAGAAGGAACTTAATCGTGGAAGCATAAGTAGTTGATGTGGTGTTTAAAATAATTGATGATGCCTATTTTTAAGAGGAACCTAAATTTTTTATTATATCTACATAGAATTTACGTAGCCTTGGTCATACCAATTGGGATTTTACTAATTGCAAGTGCTCAAATGAGTGATTTCAAAATGTTGATCCATTCTAAATTCGGTTACAAAATTTTATCTCACTTCATAAGTAGATCTGCTATCGAAATACTACAATTACAATATTAAAATCTTGGAGCAAAAGCCTCCAGTGCAAGAATATATCATTAAAGAAAAAACTTTCTAAGATAACCTTATGTTCTGTTGGGTCTGACTGGAAGAAAACCATTATGATGCGAGCTTGGTGCATATGTTGCATCATCTATGCCTCCTCTCTTCATCCGATCCTTTACCATTTCTTTCACTGAATTTGTCATCTAGCAGCTCCTAATTGTCTAACAATCTCCTTTAGCTGGCTCAACTTCGCGAGTTGAATGAGAAGCTGCTGCCCCCCATCAAGTCTGGCTCTTTCAGCTTCTCCAAATTTTCTTCTAGTCACTCCATAGTCTGCTCCACTTCATGGAGCTTCCATGTAAACCTCCAACCATGCTTTCTTTGTATATGCATGTTATAGGAAATGTCTGCCTATGCTGCGTACCAGTCCTGGAAATGCAGAAACCAGTACAAAATGGCCTAGAAATGCCACTGACTTTACCATATGGCATTTCCCAATTTGGAAATTCTATACAATACAACTGATGTTGTTTCCAGGCCATTTTTGGTGAAAAATAGGATGTTTTTGCGATTTATTTTGGCCTATGGACCTGTCCAAGCACCCGTGAAGGGCGTGGGACCCTTAGATAGCATTTAAACACTTAATTAATAAATTATGAAGACATCTAACAACTCCAAAAACTCAATTAGCTAATTTTTATATTCATTTGAAAAAAAAGAAATTTAGAATTCTCCAGAAACACTAACAACGTTTTTTTGATAAGAAAGAACTTCATTCACTCATGAGTTATTCCTGACACTTTCTTTAGCAAAAATACCTTCCTACAACAACAACATGTTTTTTACTCGTGTTTTGGAGCATTGGGAGAAAACTTTTTGTGCATTTCCATAAAGAGGATGATCGTGGGCAGCAAAAGGAAGGATGTGGGGCAACATATTTATTTATTGTTTTTGCAGCATTCATGGATCTTCATAGTGTCATTTCTGAAGCTCCTAGAGCTTCTCAAGCAAGCAAGAAGAAATAATACTATCCTCTTTGGAAGTATGTCGGAAAGCTCAAGCAAATGGGTGGTGGGGGTTCATGTGAATGGAGGTGCAATTGCAATCATCTCTTAGTACTATGTAAGAGCATGCACACTTGCTCTACCATCTTTATTTGTTGTTATCAAATGATGTAACCAGTGCACTATACTGTGGATTGCTGGATTGCTATTAAATTGAAAGTGTTAGTTTAAGATTACTAGTTTTATAGATACATTTATGTTATTAAATTTATTTCCATTTTATTTGACCCGAGGTTGTTGTGCATATCGTTTAGAATATCTTCTATTATTATATATGTATATGTGGATTTATTCTCTACAACTGACTTTCGTGGCCCTTATGTTTGCAACAAAATGAAATTTAAGTGTTGTTTCTTTTCAAGTTTAACCCCATTGCAACGACAAGTTGACCATTTGCAACTCTTTAAATTGCCCAAATTATGGTGGAATGCTTCAAGTCAACTGATTAGATGAAAGATCCAACAAAAATTCTCAATAAATAGAGGTTTCTATTAAGCTTTTTTAAAATTTGACCTCCTATTACATTCTTTAAAAAATATATAGAAACTAAAATTTATATATATTTCACTTAATTATTGTTTTCCACATTTCTCATTCCCAACATTACTTTGCACCTCTCGATATAAATGCCAGTATATAATCTATGATATAAATAATTAATAAAAATAAATATCAAACTTCATGAAAATAACACTTAAAAAAAAAATCCTTCACTAAAAATTTACTTGATGGGTGGGAACTTTCCCCTCAAAGTATTATAGTAGCAAATTTAAAAGCTCGGTTCCCATCGAGACTGTATGGTTTGGAATAGAAACATATAGTCTAGCTTTGAGAAAAAACTAGCTACCCTGCCCTCGAGAGGGTGACAAACTGCTCATTCTTAAAGTAGATATCTGAACGCAAATAGAGATACATTTGGGACAAAGAAGTCAAGGGAAGCAGTTGATTGGTTTCCATATTTAAGGCCGCTCAATAACATGACGAAAGCATGTATCTGTTTCTTGATCCCCAGCAGTGAAAAGCATAATCGAAAATTTAAAATTTATTAAGCTTTCAAGTAAAATCTAAAACATGAAAAAAAATCAATCATTAGATCTTCGGTAAAAATAAATTATAACAATGATTAGAAAAGCTTAATGATTCGATTATTCTATTTGTACGCTTCGCACTTTCATTGATAGAGACAGCTGGACTAAAAACGCTGTGAAAGACGACATATAATATTTTCATAGTTGTTGTTGACAGATTCATAATCAAGAAGAAAGCTGCTCCTTCCCGGTAACTTAATTAACGATAAATTTAGACTTTCACTCGGTTTGCGTCATGACCAGTCAAGCAGCTTCCCACGGTTTCCACGCGCATTATCCTCATACAACCCTAACCCTATTTATTTGCTGCCAATCACATACGGAACAGTAAGGTGGACTGATAGAGTTTCAGTTTTTTGTGGTATACTACAGAAATGGGTATCCCTTCATATCTTAAACGCGTTACAGCGAAGCGTTTGTGGACACTGGGGACACTCAGAAGAAGAATTCCAATGAAGAGATTGCAGCAAATTGTCGTCGATCTTCATGTGAAGTACTTTGGAAGAGACAAAATCATGAATACAAATTCCATCCCATGTAATTTGAATGACCACTACGAATTTTCATGCAGCACCTCTCCTTCAACTAAATCGTCCAACTCCGGTCATGGTGTTAACCCAAGAAGTGGACGAAATAATTTTCTTCTGATTCTGAGAGCACTCCTTCCCTCCTGCAGTGGCCTCAATGTGAAAGATGACTTGGATTCCGAATCTGGTAATGATGAAATTCCCCACATCATTGCCTGCGATGAAGATGGTGATCCCTATTCCACCAATAGGGATCCCGAATTTTCAGCTAATTCTTCTTCTATTAAATTGTCCTCTGACATATTCACTTCTGTTTCACCCACCAGATGTTCCAACTGTTGTTTGAGCTCAGAAATTGACAGGCAGGCAGAAGAATTTATAGCCACATTTTACCAGCAGATGCGTCTGCAGCGTCAAGATTCTTCTGTCAAATGCCAAGAAATGTTGGCCACGGGATCGAGTTAGTTATTTATGTATTGTTGTACTTGTCATTAATTGCAGACTATGGAGGTTACATCGTCAGGTTTTCCACTAAAACAAATTCGCCAGATATTTTGTTAGGTTGGTAATTTCTAGAGTTTAAATTTAGGAACAGTTGCTTTGTCATTTATTTATGTGTTACATAAAATTGGGATGTCTATTGTTAGTATTCCAAAAAATTAATTGAAAATTTTCGAGGCCTTATTTAATCTTATGTTCTCAAACAATTGAATCAATTGAAGTTAGAGAGCTGAGGCTTTATTGTATGCTATTGTGTGATGAGGGAGCCTTTATTAATCAATTAGAGCCTTGTGTCATATTACTCAGAGTTATTTATCAATGTTTAACTGCTATAACAGTTTGATTTCCTCCTCTATCTCTTATAGTAGTATTAGAGCCAAAACAACCCAGCATTCCAAAGCCCCATAATAGACGCACATTAAAAATAAGAAAACCGTTGTTCACTTAAAGGTTTTTTTCCGCTACCATAATTTGCTTACTTGTCATCCGGTGACTGCTGAAAACTCCTGTTATTCTCGGGTTAATGTTTGGTGTGCCACCCCCACAGTGAAATATGTTAGCCGCTGCTCAAGAATAAGCTATCAGTTGCTGCAAAATGTTTCGAGGTGAAACCGCCGCCTCAACAGATCGAAACCGCCATAATTTCCAAATTATAGCTGCCCTAGTTACGAGGCTCACCAGCCTTAAGCGGCTGCTGTAAATTTGGAGTAACTTCCGAATATTTTATTTGTTGGAAGGTAATTTCCAACTGCGCGGAACAGTTGCAGGCGGCAGCACACAGCAGATCAACGTCGAACGGGTTGATGGCGGAGAAGGTTATCGCGACGGCATGTTGACAGCAATCAACGGAGTGCGGGGGGTCAAACAGCACGCCGGTTAACAAAACAATACCCCCCGCAGTTGACCAGCCGTGGGGCCTTTGACCGCAAACTTGTGGCTGTGGTTTAGTGCGGGGGTCACCAAATTGAAGTGTACGGCCAAATCCATACCCCCCGCAACCACCAAGGCTGTGGTGGCTCCACAGCGCGCCACCGTTCCGCCACCACCGTAAAAAATTGTCGCTGCCAGCAAATTCAAAGTTTGTCATAAATTTTTTTTATGAGGAGCTGACAGAAATTTTTAATGCCATAAATGAAATTTTTTAAGCGGTGATAATTTTGCAATTTAGTCAACAAATTGCATTAATTATTTTTTAGATATTTTGGTTATAAATATAGAACAGAAATATAATTTCTGTTGTTGCTGAGATATAGAACAGAGACGTTCTATTTTTATTGTAAGCACAGCAGTGCATTTGTATATGACACAGTGAGAGCAGAATTAAAAATATACACAGCAAAATATATTTTTGTAAAAAACAGAGAGCTGTTTATTTTTAATAGACAGAGACAGTGAATTTGAAATTCACAGCAGAGTTTATTTTCTGTATGAAACAGAGAAGTTTTTTTTGTTGTTGATTCGGAACTGTGCTTAGAAGCAGTCGAGCAACAGTTTGTAATTCCTCTGCAGTGAGGAAAGTTTGTAACAGTTTTTTTTGAATAGAATTTTTTTTTTATGTGGAAATTTTGTCACTGTGTATGCAAATTTATTTCTCTGTGTTAAAGAGGAAGAGTTCTGGAATTTTTCAAATTTCCAACATGGTATCGGAGCCAATCCAGGCTATTTGAAGATCAAATACGCTGAAGGAATAGAGTTCGTTTTTGCAGAAGCCTCTCCAGCAGCGTGAAGGTTCAGTCAAGAAGAATTCGAAGGTATTTCTCTATACAGTTCTGTGTTACTGTTGTAGTACAGTTAGTAAATTGAAACACACAGTCAAGTGTTTTTATCATAGTTAGAAGTGCAGAATGGCTGGTTCAAGCACAGGTATGAGTTTGGGAAGTGTCCATCTCCCACAATTCAATGGAAAGAATTATGACTACTGGTCAATAACTATGAGGGCTTTATTTGTCTCCCAAGAGTTATGGGAATTAGTAGAGGATGGCTTTGAAGAGCCAAAAGATGATGCAGAGTTTTTTATGTTAAATCAAGCAGGAAGAGAACAGTTGAAGAACAATAAGAAGAGAGATGCCAAGGCTCTTTTATTCTTGTATCAAGCAGTGCATGAGAGTGTGTTTCCGAGGATAGCAGCAGCCAAGAAATCCAGTGAAGCATGGGAAACTCTCAAGACAACTTATCAGGGAATGGAGAAAGTGAAGACAGCAAAACTTCAGTTGCTGAGGAGAGACTTTGAGACTCTCTGTATGAAAGAGTCAGACACTATTGACTCATTCTTCACTCATGTGATTGGAATGGTCACACAAATAAGATCTCATGGAGAGACTCTTGAGGACAAGAGGATTGTGGAAAAACTCTTGAGAAGTTTACCCTCAAGATTCGATGTGATTGTCACCACCATAGAAGAGATAAGGGATCTCACAAAGTTTTCAGTGGATGAATTACATGCATCACTGATTACCCATGAACAGAGATTGAGTAGGAGTGGAAACTCATCTCTTGAGCAAGCCTTTAAGGCCCAGATGTCTTTCGGAAGAGGAAGAGGGCAAGGCAGAGGAAGAGGAAAAGGCAGAAGCCAGAACAGAGGTGGAAGGAACAGTCCAGCAAATGCTCAAGGAAGGGGCAGCAATCCAAATCAGCATCAAGGCCGAGGCAGCCAGCAAAGTGGACAGCAGAATGATCAAGGACAAAGGTATGATAAATCCAATGTTCAATGTTACAATTGTAAGAAATATGGTCATTATGCTAATGAATGTAGAAAAAAGAAACAAGATATGAGAAGTGGAACTAGTGCAAATTTCACAAAAGAAAATAGCAGCCAAAGCAATTTGTTTTTAGCTTGTAATATAGCTGAAGAAAAGAATGAAGACTTATGGTTTCTAGACTCCGGTTGTAGCAACCATATGACAGGAAACTTAGCAATGTTTTCCATGTTAGATGAAAGTGTGCAGTCACAAGTCACACTAGGAACTGATAGCAAAGTTTCTGTTATGGGAAAAGGAAATGTAAATGTTTTAACAAGATTAGGTGCAAAGAAAACCATAGCAGATGTTTATTATGTTCCAGGAATGATGTGTAACCTCTTAAGTGTTGGACAACTTGTCCATAAGGGGTATAATGTTTTCTTTGATAATGATGTTTGTACCATCATGGATAAACCACCCAGCAAAGTATGTATTGCTGAAGTGAAGATGACGAGGAACAGGATGTTCCCTCTCAGAATGAGAGCAGACTTGAAGAATGGTGAAGAGAAAGCAGCAGTTGCACAGGAGACTTTCCAAAACGAACCAAAGGATGATAATTGGTTATGGCACTTGAGATTTGGTCATCTCAACTTTGGAGGTCTTAATCTGTTGAACAAAAAAGGAATGGTAAGTGGTTTACCATTGATAGAGAAACCGGACAGCCTTTGTGAAGGTTGTATTCTTGGGAAACAACACAGAGAAAGTTTTCCTTCCGGAAAAAGCATAAGGGCAAAAGCACCCTTAGAGATTGTCCACTCAGATGTATGTGGACCGATGCAAACTCCATCACTTGCAAGAAGCCACTATATCTTAACATTCATAGATGATTTTACAAGAAAAACTTGGGTTTACTTTTTGAAAAACAAAAGTGAAGTGTTTGAAAATTTTTGCAATTTCAAAGCACTTGTTGAGAATCAAAGTGGGCTGCATATCAAAGTCTTAAGGACTGATAGAGGAGGTGAGTATATATCTAAAGATTTTCTACGGTTTTGTAGAGAAAATGGAATACATAAGCAGTTTACAACTAGATATACACCGCAGCAAAATGGAGTGGCCGAAAGGAAGAACCGAACCATAATGGACATGGCGAGGAGTATGTTGAAGGCAAAGCATTTGCCTAATGATTATTGGGCCGAAGCTGTACATTGTGCAGCGTATATTTTGAACAGGTGTCCTACAAAAGCAGTCATGAACAAAGTGCCGGAAGAGGCATGGAGTGGCGCAAAGCAAAGTGTCACACACATGAAAGTTTTCGGATGTGTGGCTTATGCACATATTCCGGATCAGCTAAGAAAGAAGTTGGACAGCAAGGGGGAGAAATGTATTTTCATTGGATACAGTGAGGAATCCAAGGCCTACAGGTTATATAACCCATCCAGCAAAAAGTTTCTTGTGAGCAGGGACGTTCAGTTTATTGAAGAGGAAGCTTGGGATGGAAGCATAGAGAAAACAGTGAATGTTAAACATTGTTTATCTCATGATGAGAATGATGATGAGGTGGCTGAAATACATCCCCAAACAGCAACACCAACAAGAGAGCAGCAAAGTACACCTTTGAGAAGAAATGAAAGTGCTTCTCCAAGAACACCACAAGGAGGAAATTCAAGTGCTTCTTCAAGCATTTGTACACCTACTGAAAGAGGTAAGAAATTTAGAAGTTTGAAAGAGATTTATGAACAAGATATAACAAATGAAGGTATCAATTCTTTGTTTTCTTTATATTGTCATGTTGATGATCCTGTTCATTTCGAAGAAGCCATCAAGGATAAGAAATGGATAGAAGCTATGGATGAGGAACTTAATGCCATAGAGAGGAACAAAACTTGGGATTTGGTTGAACTCCCAAAAGGTAAAGATGTCATTGGTGTTAAATGGGTCTACAAGACCAAGAGTAATGCTGAAGGCAAGATAGAGAGACACAAGGCAAGGCTTGTCGTCAAAGGGTATAAGCAGAAGCATGGCATAGATTATGAGGAGACTTTCGCACCGGTTGCAAGAATGGAAACCGTGAGAGCAGTGTTGTCCATAGCAGCACAAAACAAATGGAAAGTTTACCAAATGGACGTGAAGTCAACATTCCTGAATGGAGTGTTAATGGAAGAGGTTTACATTGATCAACCTCTCGGCTATGAGAAGAAAGGCCAAGAGCACAAGGTATGCAAGTTGAAGAAGGCTCTTTATGGGCTAAAGCAAGCGCCAAGAGCGTGGTACAGTAGGATAGATTCATATCTACTGGAAAATGGTTTTGAGAAGTGTGATGGAGAACCCACCCTCTACATCAAAGAAAAAGACGGTAAAATCTTGATTGTAGTCTTGTATGTTGATGATGTTATTTTTACAGGTAATGATGATTGCCTTATTGAACATTTTAAAACAGTCATGAAGGAAGAGTTTGAAATGACTGATATGGGTTTGTTGAGATACTTCTTGGGAATAGAAGTAGAGCAAGATAAAAATGGAATTTTTATCTCACAGGCAAAGTATGTTAATGAGGTACTTGAAAGATTTAACATGCAGGAATGCAAAGGAGCAATCACTCCAACAGTGATGGGATTAAAACTCAGCAGAGAGGACAGCAGTAAGGATTTTGATCCTAGTCTATACAAGAGCATAGTTGGCAGCCTTATGTACTTGACTGCAACTAGGCCGGACATAATGCATGCTGTTAGTTTGATTTCCAGGTTCATGGAAAAGCCAAAAGATACACATTGGCAAGCAGCAAAAAGAATTTTGAGGTATGTTAAAGGTACTAAAAGGTTTGGTATTTTTTATACTACTTCAGAATGTTCAGATTTAGTTGGATACACAGACAGTGATTGGGCTGGAAGTGTTGATGATCGGAAGAGCACTTCCGGTTATGTTTTCCATATGGGTTCAGGAGCCATTTCATGGGCTTCTAAGAAACAACCCATTGTAGCATTGTCTACGGCAGAAGCAGAGTATGTGGCAGCTACAGCAGCAGCATGTCAAGCAGTTTGGATGCGGAAAATGTTGAGAAGCTTATGTCAAGAACAGGTAAAAGGGACAGTGATCTTTTGTGACAATAGCTCAGCTATTGCATTGTCTAAAAATTCTGTTTTTCATAAGAGGACTAAACACATTGATACCAAGTTTCACTTCATACGTGAATTGGTTAGCAATGGCGAGATCGTTTTGCAGCATTGTAGAACGGAGGATCAATTTGCAGATATCCTCACAAAGCCACTTGCGCAGAAAAGCTTTGAACATTTCAGAAAATGCATGGGTATGCAAGAAAACCCAGCAGTGGAAATTAAGGGGGAGTGTTGGAATCTAATTTCCTAACCGCGCGAATAACAGTAAAGCAAGAAGACACAACATCAACGTCGAACGGGTTGATGGCGGAGAAGGTTATCGCGACGGCATGTTGACAAGAATCACCGTAGTGCGGGGGTCAAACAAAGACGTTAACAAAACAATACCCCCGCAAGCCGACCGTGGGGCCTTCGACCGCAAACTCGTGGCCGTGGTTTAGTGCGGGGGTCACCAAATTGAAGTGTACGGCCAAATCCATACCCCCCGCAACCACCAAGGCCGTGGTGGCTCCGCCTGTGCACACACACATCGTTCCGCCACCACCGTAAAATTTTCGCCGCCAAAGAATTCAAAGTTTGTCATAAATTTTTTTTATGAATGGCCGACGTAAATTTTTAATGCAATAAATGAAATTTTTTAAGCGTGATAATTTTGCAATTTAGTCAACAAATTGCATTAATTATTTTTTAGATATTTTGGTTATAAATATAGAACATAAATATAATTTCTGTTGTTGCTGAGATATAGAACAAAGACGTTCTATTTTTATTGTAAGCACAGCAGTGCATTTGTATATGACACAGTGAGAGCAGAATTAAAAATATACACAGCAAAATATATTTTTGTAAAAAACAGAGAGCTGTTTATTTTTAATAGACAGAGACAGCGAATTTGAAATTCACAGCAGAGTTTATTTTCTGTATGAAACAGAGAAGTTTTTTTTGTTGTTGATTCGGAACTGTGCTTAGAAGCAGTCCAGCAACAGTTTGTAATTCCTCTGCAGTGAGGAAAGTTTGTAACAGTTTTTTTTTAATAGAATTTTTTTTTTTATGTGGAAATTTTGTCACTGTGTATGCAAATTTATTTCTCTGTGTTAAAGAGGAAGAGTTCTGGAATTTTTCAAATTTCCAACATTATTATTTATATGCTTTTTGGATTAATTTGGTTCCATCGTACATAGACTGATTTGGATTAATTTTGCATCCATAGTACATGTGTACTTAGTCAGAGAAAAAATGGTCAGAGGAAAAATGGTTTCAATGTTGTTTTTTTTTTTTCCCCTAATATTTTTAAAGTTATTGTCAACAATTACATTTAAAAAAGAAAAATGGATGATTGAAAAGTTAAAATAAATCAGTATGAGAGAAATTGTTAGGGTGCATAGTATAAGTTATTGTTAATTATTACAATAAAAAGAAAAAAAGGAATGATTGAAAAATTAAAGATAAATTAGTATGAGAGAAATTGTTATAGTGTGTAATTGTTATGGTGTGTAGTAGTATATTAATGTAGTTATCGTTTCTGTTTTTTCCAATAGTATGGGATATGTTTTTAGTAATTCTTATTTTTTATTATTTTATATTTTTAATTATGTTATTTGTTTTTTAGTTAATAAGATGACAAGTATATTATAATTATGGGATATTGTGTGGTATAGGTTCTAAAAATTTTCAAATCATGTAGTCTATAATATTATAACTTAAAATAAGAATTGAGTAAAAAGAAGGATGACGCATTAAAAATGTTTCTCATTTAAGAAGTTTTATATTTTGTTTTATTTTGTTTTTCACATAAACATAATAATTAGGTCCAAAAAATCTTGAAATATTATATAAAAGATGTAGAATAAAAATAAGTGAGCATTGTAGCTTATGAAAGTACTATTTTGACAAAAGAAAACAAAGATGTTGACATTGCATAAATAATAGGAAATCTAGTGGAAAGCTCTCTTCAAGCAACTATATATATATATATGAAGAGTGCAAGTGTAAATTTGTTGAAGAAATTTCAGAACAAAAAGTGATGTACACGATGTAAAGAAAGATAGCAATGAAGAACTTGAGAAATTGAAAATGACTGAGAACCTAGTAGTAGAAGATATAAATTAAAGCATCAAATTTTTTGAAGTGATTGTAACATTGGATTCAACCAAGAGAAAAGAAAATGAAGATGTTTAAGTACGATCAAGATGAAAGTAGGTATGGAAAATTAGTTATCATTATAACAATAAAATGAATACAAAATATAAAGTAAACCATCAAATTTGTTGAAGTTATTGGAACATTGGATTCAAGCAAGATAAAGAAAATGAAGATGTTTTTTTTCAATTTTAGAAAAGTTGACAGTAAATGAAGACTAAAATAAAGACAAGGAAATATTATAGAAAAATATTAAATTTCACTTGAAGATGAATAAAAGAGAAAGATATGCATTTAATCAAATATGAAAGAAGAAACCCTAAGGAATAGTTAAATTGGTGAGTTCTACATGTTGAGTATCTAGCTAATAGGGAGGTCATAGGGAGATCACGCCGTCAAATTTCCTCAACCCAAGGCATGAGGAGAAAATAGAGAGATCATGGGATCAAATCTCTTCGACCCTGCCCCTTGGGGTTAGGCAAAAAGAAAAAAAAAATGCTATGCATATCAAAGAAAAAAATATTAAAAGAAAATATATTAATGCAGTATAGAATAAAATATACAAGAGCACCTATCCGTTGTTAAAGAGTGAGCATCTATTAGTATTGTGAACTCATATTTTTTTTGGGATAGTATTTAAAATTAACATGGAAAAATAATTTTTAAAATATATTATAACCATTTCTTTAATGGAAAGGTGTAAAGCAACTACTCCCCACCGAACTTCCATAAATTAATAGTACAAAGTCATTTAAGGTGGTTGTGCAACCAATATTTGATAAAACCTGAGGCAAAGTTCATAAAACTTTAATGGTGTCTCTCAACCTTACTTTTCATCAGACAGAAGTTGAATTTTTTATTTCCAAAGATTATTATTGAATGATTAAAGTTTCAGACTTAACTCCCAATACTTCTTCCTATAGAAATAAGTGTGAGATTACAATGTATATACTATATATGGGTTAAATTTGATAGATATTTACTTGTATTTTCTTTATTTAAGTGTTAAATATTGATCAATTTAAAATTTTCAAGTTGGTGATGATATTTATTTAATTTTTTAAGTTGTTAATTTGATGGACGATTTCAAAATTTTCCAGTATCTACACACACATTGGCCTAGATCCATCTTAAATTTTGGTCTACCAAGCACCGAATAAGATCAAGTTCAAAATTAATATGGGTCTAAGCTCCTACCCTTACTTTCCATAATATATTTCAAACCTTGAAATAAGGTTCATCATAAAAAATAACATGGAAAAATACCATTGAAAAAAACATGAATTATGAAAACCTGGAGCCCATAAACAACCAATTGTAGATTATTATTTTATTTTATTTTATTTCTTTATTTAGATAATATGACATTACCACACATCTTCCATATTGTGATCTCTTGACGCAATAAAACTAACTCTAACATCTTTATATGCAATCAATCCCAAATAATATTGCAAAAATAAACAAAGCTAGCAATCTTACCAAGATAAGCATTACACAATGTGGCACCAAGACAAGACTCCTAGAAAAGTACATAATGCACCCATAGCTCTAAGATAACAAGATAACCATAAGCTCATCCATAGTGGATCTTTGGACTTGTTAGAGAAATCACATCTCTATCTTCACTTACATTATGCAATCCTGCACAATGTACACTTCAACCTAAATCATTAACCATAAAGCTTAAGGTTGAAGGTACTGTCACTACATGCCCACGCCTAGGGGGCATTGGTGTGCTATAGAAAACATTGACTATGAGGATAGAGAAATCAATTTGAAAGGTTTTTTTTAGTTTTCCAATGGAAATATTAGAATTGTTTTCTCTTATTTATGTTGTTGGAATATGTATTTCGATTTGAGTTTGATAGTTTTTACATAGCTTGCTTAGTGTTAGTACACTGATTCAATATATATAAGTTTTTATAAAATTCATCGAGTTATTAGTTTAATTAGAAAACATATATATTTCTTGATTGGATAAGGAATCTCAAATTTGTGGTTACAAAGGCTATGATATGTTTGGTATATTCATACTTTAATATGAATGCAATTGGGTATGTGCCTTATAAGTGTTAGGTAATTGATGAGAGAGCTTCATCCTTCTTACTTATCTGAAGATTATGTTGTTTTTTGAAAATGTGTGACCTATATATCATTATTGCTTGAAATGTTAGAATCCTCCGAAATTCCTATTTAGATGTGGATTCAATTTTTTTATTAATATTTATAAAGTGAGTGTTTACTCCAAGTCATCACGTTGAAAGTTGAGATATATTGTTCCACTTCAAAATATGTTAATAGTTAATGGATTTAACCAAATTATTGACCAAATTTTCAAGAATGATTCAACATAATATGTAAAATCATTAAAATTATAAAAATACATATATCCTTACTTCAATTTTTTATATTTAAAAGTAATATAAAACATGTACCTTTAGAGTGTTACTTGGTTGAGCGTTATTTTATAGTGAAGCTAAAATTTATTATATTCTTAGAGATGATACAAAACTTACATTAACAAAAAAAAAATGTTTTTATATTCATAAAAAAATTAACATAACTATATAGTATATATATTAAGTAAAAATAAATATCAAAACTCATGAAAATAAAAAAAAATAATATAAAATAAAATTACTTGATAAGTGGGAACTTTCCCCTCAAATTATTATCGTATAATAGTAAATTTAAAAATTCGGTTCCCATCGAGACTATATGGTTTGGAATAGAAACATATATTCTAGCTTTGAGAAAAACCTAGCTATCCTTCCCTTGCTCGGGTGACCAACTACTTATTCTTGAGGTACATATTCTGAACACAAATACAGACAGATTTGGACAAAGAAGTGAAGGGGAATCAGTTGAATTGATTTCCATATTTAAGGCCGCTCAATAACATGACGAAAGCATGTATCTATTTCTTAATTCCCAGCAGTAAACCACGGTAGTTATGAGATTGTGAAAAAATCCCAATACTTCGGGTCAATCCCACTATTACAACTACGTCTTTTGATGCAGGAGCATCAAGAGCGTTTTTTTTATTTTGAAAATATGTTAAAAGGGGGTGTGATGATTTTAATATTTTATTAATTAATTTGAATAAAATAGGAGAAGGTGAGGATTTTTGTAAATATCTTTTTATTAATAAAAGGATATGAGGGAATTTAATTAGTTGAAGGATTTTAGGGATAAAGATCTATCCCTTAGGGATTTAGGGGTTTGTTGAGGAATTGAAGGGATTGAGCATTTAATTAAATGATTTTTTTAAATTGTATAAATAGAAGGGGGTTTTGAGAGAAAAATACATGGAGATTGTGAGAGAAGTGTGAGATTGAGAGTAGGCTTGAGCAGCAAGGCTGTAAGCCTTCAGCAATTGTAAAGGGCCACGGCATTGAAACATCTGGCCAGTAAAAAGTTGTAAGTCATTGTTTTGCTTCAGTTTATATACATGGCGTGATTGAGAAATTGTATATTTGTTTCCTGAAGTTCATAGCATTGTTAAATTAATGATCGATGGGCTGCCATGCAAATCATTAAGGGTAAATGGCATTAAATCTCTGTTTGCAAAGGGCGCCATTCTAAGTAAAGATTTTTGTTGGAAGTCGATTTTAATTGGTTAATATGAGGTACAGTGGAAATTGGGAACTGAATATAGAAGTGCACAGAGTTATGTTTTGAAACTCTGTTGGTATTCAATTGAAAATTGATATGTTTCAAATAGCATTGACATAGTTTGAACAGTACGGAAAATGTGTGACTCCGGCATATCCAATTGGAGAATCAATTTTATGGAAGACGCTGAACTGGACATGAATATGTGAATGCGTTAATAAAAATGTTTGAAATCGTGTTGTATACAGCGTTGAATTCTAATTGAAAGAATGAATGCTGAATACGAGATTTTTAAATTCAATGGATGGGTAATCCAAAACGAAGACTGAGTTGAGTAGAAGAATTCGACTTCAGATTTGTGTTTCAGTTAAAATGAAGAAAACGTAATGCGTTTCTCAGTTACTGGTTATTCTAAAATGAATTTAATTGTTGGGTTCCAGCTTCACGTGAAGAAATTGATTGAATGTTTTAAATTGAAGGATGCATGTTATTGCAGAGGTGGAAATCGATTTAATGTTTTAATTGAAGAACGCAGGTTATTGTCAGTGGTGATTTGAATCTGTTGAAGTTTGCTGAAGTTCAGTTCTAATATGCCAGAAATCGTGAATTGAAGGAAAGGGTGCAAAAATCTGTGGTGTTTCATGGAATGGCATTTCCAGCGTTGGTAAATCGTGCTTGATAGAGAATCGATCTATGGAGGCGAGTAACCAGAATCAAGACCGAAATGGTGAGTTGATTTTAATAATGGAATGAGAAATGTTTAAATGAGATCAAAATGTATGGTTTGAAATGTAAAACAAAATCGTTGAGATTAAAAGGTCAAGAATTGTGGAAATTCAAATCCTGCAAATTCGTTGGAAGTCCTCTTAGCCATAAAGAATAACAAGAATCATAAAGGGGTGGTTTCCAACAGATTGAATTTCAGGTAGCCGATGAGGTGAAATAAATCATTTCAAAGGATGCGTATTTATATATAACCAATTTATTTGCCAAGCGTTTTTTAACACAGGTATGAAAGGGACAACGTTTTAATGAACATCGTTTTTGACACAGTATGGTTTATCTTGATATCAACGGTCTTTTGAATTAAGAAAACTCTTATGAATCGACTGGTTCGATTGCTGTGGAAGTATTTTAGTTTTGGTTGAAAATCGTGATAGACAGGTTCACTGGCGCTATTGGAAGTCGAGTTTATTTGAGTAAGAAATATATGAATGATGTTTGGCACAAGAATTGACATGAAATTTCTAAATTGGATTGAGAATGCAGAAGGTAGTTGAATGATGTGCATAAATACACTTGAATGTTGGTAATCAAATGAATGAGTGAATGTAAAGCATGTTGATATTTATGGTTGAAGTTAAATGTGAAGAAAAGATCCCGCATAAATGGCATAGATGTGAATTTTCCAGGAATGTGAAATTACAAGCTTCTGCAAATTCTGAATGGGAGAAAATTGCCGCGTGTTAAAGTAGAATTGGGCAATTATTTGAGGTGCATGCTTTATATGTTAAAGGAAGAAAGTTCCTAGGTATTGCAAGCTCCAGGCTTGCGTCATTTTGGTATCAGAGCCTGGTTCTGTTGAATTGAAAAATGTTTATTTTCTGAATGAGGACAAGAAGGTTTGTTGAACTGAAATGTATTTTTGAATGTGTGACTGAAAAGATGTCAGATTCTAAGTAAACGAGAGTACAGCTGAAGGAATGAAGAATCATGCAGGTATTGTGTTGTTTAATTTTGATTTGAGTTACTGACAAGAAATGGATTGAGGATTGATGTTTGCAGCAATGAAGAAACTCAGCAAAGAAGGAATTGTTGCTGACAGCTAAAGTTTGCTAGAAAAGCCAGAAGATTGGAAGACAGAATCAGATTTTAAAATCTGATTGACAGTGAATTTTTGCAGAGGAAGCATAAAGATTTGCTGGAACAGATTTGCAGGAATGATGAGATTCTGAAGGTAATTGAAGTACAGGTGAATGGAAGGACAAGATCAGACGAGATCTTGGAGGTAAGATGATATGTTTTTGAAGAATAGAGTATTGTAGTCTTTGCATTGAAATATTATTGCAACTCCCAAAAGGCAATTGCTAACAGATAAAAGAAGCTGGTGAAAGTTTCTAGGTGAAAACATAGAGGTGGCAGAACCTTGAGGAAATCCAATAGAGATTGGATAAGGAAGACAGTTGTGAACAGGCAGATGAGTTGAAGCCAGGAAGAGCAAAGAGAAGTGCTCAAAGGAGGTTCCAGAGATAGAACCAATTGCTTGCCAAAAGACCGAGTGAGGAGGGCTTGGTGAGGTAAGTGGCGGCAAGACAGGACTTGCTGCTGAAGAGGCTTTAGTGCAACTCATAGTAAAGTGAGTGAGGAACTCATAGAGATGGAAAAGATGATGACTAGTGACAGTCGTAACAAAGGTTCTGAAATCAACCATAGCAGAGGACAAAAGAAGAAGGATGCCAAGGCAATTGGCATACAGAGATAGTTAAGCAAAGAGGAATATGAGAGGGAGAAGGCTGAGATAGCAGTTCAGCTTGAGGTGTTAATGGAGATGTTGCAAAGAAATGAGGAAGACCAGAAGCATGGTTATGTCATGAGAAAGAAGCTGAAGTGGCAGAGGCTACAAGAGAAGTGGAATCATCAGGTAAATATGCAGTTGATAAAGGAACTAAGGGAACTTGAACAAGTTATTGATGCTAGACAGAGGATAGAGAAGCTCGAAACAATTGAGCTACAACAAAAGGAAGATGCTGAAGAAGATGTTGAAGTTTCGATATGTTACCCAGAGAGTGGACCATTACTTTTTGAAAGTGATGAAGAGCTAGAGGAGTTGAATCATATGAATGATTCGAAGCAGCCGGAAGATTTGATGACTGAAGCATTAAACAAGACCGTAAGGTCTTGTGATTTTAAAACTAATGATTTGTGTGTGATTGCAGGTTTGGAAGAAGAGGAAGAACATCTATTGAAGGATGATTTAGCAGAAGAAAGACCATGTGATAATGAGACAATAACAAATGAGGAAATGGAAGATCATGTAAAATTTCCAAAGTCCACTCCAAGTAAAATCATTGAGTTATATAGAGAATTAGACTTTCAAAGGAGGAAATTGGAAGAGCAGAGGATGAATGTCCAAGATAGATTGCTGAAGAAGGATGACAAAGCAGTTGTCATAAATAATAATCAGGAATAAATTGACAGATGCAGAAAACAGAGGCAAGAAATTGTTCTAAAAGACAATGTAGCAGCAGCAGAAAAAGTGCAAAACAGCAGTAAGGGTGAAAAGGAAGCGATCAAAACAAGTGAAGAACAAGCAAGAATGAGAGTTCAGCAATCAAGAGATGGAAACAATCAGCAAACAGAGGATATACTGGACAGAGAAATTGAGTTGATAAGGAGGTTAATGATAAAAACATCCCAGAGAAAGACAGCCGAAAGAAATAAAAGGAGCGACAACAAGAGAATGACAGTGAAAGATTGCAAGAGCAGAGCAAGTGGAGCATTACAGCACAAAATATGGAAACCTGGAAGACAACAACAGATAACAACAGCAGTAAAGCAATCGACAAGCACGGAAAGATTACAAAATAAAATTTGGGATCCAGGAGGAAGTATCCAGACTTATGACCAGGTGGTCATAAATTTTCTTACGTGGGGAGTCTGATGCAGGAGCATCAAGAGCGTTTTTTTATTTTGTAAATATGTTAAAAGGGGGTGTGATGATTTTTAATATTTTATTAATTAATTTGAATAAAATAGGAGAAGGTGAGGATTTTTGTAAATATCTTTTTTTATTAATAAAAGGATATGAGGGAATTTAATTAGTTGAAGGATTTTAGGGATAAAGACCTATCCTTTAGGGATGTTGAGAGATTTAGGGGTTTGTTGAGGAATTGAAGGGATTGAGCATTTAATTAAATGATTTTTTAAAATTGTATAAATAGGAGGGGGTTTTGAGAGAAAAATACATGGAGATTGTGAGAGAAGTGTGAGATTGAGAGTAGTCTTGAACAGCAAGGCTGTAAGCCTTCAGCAATTGTAAAGGGCCACGGCATTGAAACATCTGGCCAGAAAAAGTTTGTAAGTCATTGTTTTGTTTCAGTTTATATACATTGGGTGATTGAGAAATTGTATATTTGTTTCCTGAAGTTCATAGCATTGTTGAATTAATGATCGATGGGCTTGAAATCACATTTATTTGTGTGAAAACTGCCATGCAAATCATTAAGGGTAAATGGCATTAAAATCTCTGTTTGTAAATTAATAGGGCGCCATTCTAAGTAAAGATTTCTGTTGGAAGTCGATTTTAAATTCAGATTGGTTAATATGAGGTACAATGGAAATTGGGAACTGAATATAGAAGTGCGCAGAGCTATGTTCTGAAACTCTGTTGGAATTCAATTGAAAATTGATATGTTTCAAATAGCATTAACATAGTTTGAACAGTACGGCAAATGTGTGGCTTCGGCATGTCAGATTGGAAAGTCAAATTCATGAAGACGCTGAACCGGACATGAATATGTGAATGCGTTAAAAATGTTTGAAATCGTGTTGTATACAGCGTTGAATTCTAATTTGAAAGAATGAATGGGCCGAATTTCCAGATTTAAATTAAATGGATGTGGCAATCCAAAACAAAGACCGAGTTGAGCAGAAGAAATTCGACTTCAGATTTGTGTTTCGGGGCGAAATGAAGAAAACATAATGCGTTTCGCTATCGGTTATCTAAATGAATTTAATTGTTGGGTCTCAAGAGGAAGAAATGATGATTGTTTTAAATTGAAGGACGCATGTTATTGCAAGAGGTGGAAATCGATTTAAATGTTTTAATTGAAGAACGCAGGTATCGTCGTTAAGATTTGAATCGTTGAAGTTTGCTGAAGTCTTACGATGATGTCAGAATCGTGAATTGAAGGAAAGGGTGCAGAAATCTGTGGTGTTTCATGGAATGGCATTTCCAGCGTTGGTAAATCGTGCTTGACAGAGAATCGATCTATGGAGGCGAGTAACCAGAATCAAGACCGAAATGGTGAGTTGATTTTAATAATGGAATGAGAAATGTTTAAATGAGATCAAAATGTATGGTTTGAAATGTAAAACAAAATCGTTGAGATTAAAAGGCACTGAAGAATTGTGGAAAGTCAAATCTGGCAAATTCGTTGAAGTGCAGCAGTTGCGAAAGAATAACAGTAATCATAAAGGGGTGGTTTCATCCGATTGAATTTGTGCAGTGTAGAGGCGAAACAAATCATTTCAAAGGATGCAGATTTATATATAAATCAATTTATTTGCCAAGCGTTTTTTTAACACAGGTATGAAAGGGACATCGTTTTAATGAACATCGTTTTTAACACAGGTATGGTTTATCTTGATATCAACGGTCTTTTGAATTAAGAAAACTCTTATGAATCGACTGGTTTGATTGTTGTGGAAGTAGTTTAGTTTTGGTTGAAAATCGTGATAGACAGGTTCACTGGCGCTATTGGAAGTCGAGTTTATTTGAGTAAGAAATATATGAATGATGTTTGGCACAAGAATTGACATGAAATTTCTAAATTGGATTGATAATGCAGAAGGTAGTTGAATGATGTGCATAAATACACTTGAATGTTGGTAATCAAATGAATGAGTGAATGTAAAGCATGTTGATATTTATGGTTGAAGTTAAATGTGAAGAAAAGATCCCGCATAAATGGCATAGAGGTGAATTTGCCAGGAATGTGAAATTACAAGCTTCTGCAGATTCTGAATGGGAGAAAATTGCCACGTGTTAAAGTAGAATTGGGCAATTATTTGAGGTGCATGCTTTATATGTTAAAGGAAGAAAGTTCATGGGTATTGCAAGCTCCAGGCTTGCGCCATTTTGGTATCAGAGCCTGGCTCTATTGAATTGAAAAATGTTTATTTTATGAATGAGGACAAGAAGGTTTGTTGAACTGAAATGTATTTTTGAATGTGTGACTGAAAAGATGTTAGATTCTAAGTAAACGAGAGTACAGCTGAAGGAATGAAGAATCATGCAGGTATTGTGTTGTTTAATTTTGATTTGAGTTACTGACAAGAAATGGATTGAGGATTGATGTTTGCAGCAATGAAGAAACTCAGCAAAGAAGGAATTGTTGCTAACAGCTAAAGTTTGCTAGAAAAGCCAGAAGATTGGAAGAGAGAATCAGATTTTAAAATCTGATTGACAGTGAATTTTTGCAGAGGAAGCATAAAGATTTGCTGGAACAGATTTGCAGGAATTATGAGATTCTGAAGGTAATTGAAGTACAGGTGAATGGAAGGACAAGATCAGACGAGATCTTGGAGGTAAGATGATATGTTTTTGAAGAATGGAGTATTGCAGCCTTTGCATTGAAATATTATTGCAACTCCCAAAAGGCAATTGCTAACAGATAAAGGAAGCTGGTGAAAGTTTCTAGGTGAAAACATAGAGGTGGCAGAACCTTGAGGAAATCCAATAGAGATTGGATAAGGAGGACTGTTGTGAATAGGTAGATGAGTTGAAGCCAGGAAGAGCAAAGAGAAGTGCTCAAAGGAGGTTCCAAGAGATAGAACCAATTGCTTGCCAAAAGACTGAGTGAGGAGAGCTTGGTGAGGTAAGTGGCGGCAGGACAGGACTTGCTGCTGAAGAGGCTTTAGTGCAACTCATAGTAAAGTGAGTGAGGGACTCATAGAGATGGAAAGGATGATGACTAGTGACAGTCGTAACAGAGGTTCTGAAATAAACCACAGCAGAGGACAAAAGAAGAAGGATGCCAAGGCAATTGGCATACAGAGACAGTTAAGCAAAGAAGAATATGAAAGGGAGAAGGCTGAAATAGAAGTTCAGCTTGAGGTGTTAATGGAGATGTTGCAAAGAAATGAGGAAGACCAGAAGCATGGTTATGTCATGAGAAAGAAGCTGAAGTGGCAGAGGCTACAAGAGAAGTGGAATCATCAGGTAAATATGCAGTTGATAAAGGAACTAAGGGAACTTGAACATGTTATTGATGCTAGACAGAGAATAGAGAAGCTCGAAAGAGTTGAGCTATAGCAAAAGGAAGATGCTGAAGAAGATGTTGAAGTTTCAATATGTTACCCAGAGAGTGGACCATTACTTTTTGAAAGTGATGAAAATCTAGAGGAGTTGAATCATATGAATGATTTGAAGCAGACCAAGGACTTGATGACTGAAGCATCAAATAAGACCGTAAGGTCTTGTGATTTTAAAACTAATGATTTGTGTGTGATTGCAGGTTTGGAAGCAGAAGAAGAACATCTACTGAAGGATGTTAAGGAAGATTTAGCAGAAGAAAGATCATGTGATAATGAGACAATAACAAATGAGGAAATGGAAGATCGTGTAAAGTTTCCGAAGTCCACTCCAAGTAAAATCATTGAGTTATATCGAGAATTAGACTTTCAAAGGAAGAAATTGGAAGAACAGAGGATGAATGTCCAGGACAGATTGCTGAAGAAGGATGACAAAGCGGTTGTCATAAATAATAATCAAAAAGAAATTGCAGATGGTGAGCAAAGGAATGTTGCAGAGGGAAAGGAAGTTTGGGAGGCCGCAACATTTATAGTAGCAGCAGCAGAAAAGGTGCAAAATAGCAGTAAAGGTGAAAAGGAAGCAATCAAAACAAGTGAAGAACAAGCAAGAATGAGAGTTCAGCAATCAAGAGATGGAAACAATCAGCAGACAGAGGACATACTGGACAGAGAAATTGAGTTGATAAGGAGGTTAATGATAAAAACATCCCAGAGAAAGACAGCCGAAAGAAAGAAAAGGAGCGACAACAAGAGAATGACAGTGAAAGATTGCAAGAGCAGAGCAAGTGGAGCATTACAACACAAAATATGGAAACCTCGAGGACGACAGCAGATAACAACAGCAGTAAAGCAATTGACAAGCACGGAAAGATTACAAAATAAAATTTGGGATCCAGGAGGAAATATCCAGACTTATGACCAGGTGGTCATGAATTTTCTTACATGGGGAGTCTGATGCAGGAGCATCAAGGGCGTTTTTATTTTGTAAATATGTTAAAAGGGGGTGTGATAATTTTTAATATTTTATTAATTAATTTGAATAAAATAGGAGAAGGTGAGGATTTTTGTAAATATCTTTTTATTAATAAAAGGATATGAGGGAATTTAATTAGTTGAAGGATTTTAGGGATAAAGATCTATCCCTTAGGGATTTAGGGGTTTGTTGAGGAATTGAAGGGATTGAGAATTTAATTAAATGATTTTTTTAAATTGTATAAATAGAAGGGGGTTTTGAGAGAAAAATACATGGAGATTGTGAGAGAAGTGTGAGATTGAGAGTAGGCTTGAGTAGCAAGGCTGTAAGCCTTCAGCAATTGTAAAGGGCCACGACATTGAAACATCTGGCCAGTAAAAAGTTGTAAGTCATTGTTTTGTTTCAGTTTATATACATGGGGTGATTGAGAAATTGTATATTTGTTTCCTGAAGTTCATAGCATTGTTAAATTAATGATCGATGGGCTGCCATGCAAATCATTAAGGGTAAATGGCATTAAATCTCTGTTTGCAAATGGCGCCATTCTAAGTAAAGATTGCTGTTGGAAGTCGATTTTAATTGGTTAATATGAGGTACAGTGGAAATTGGGAACTGAATATAGAAGTGCACAGAGTTATGTTTTGAAACTCTGTTGGTATTCAATTGAAAATTGATATGTTTCAAATAGCATTGACATAGTTTGAACAGTACGGCAAATGTGTGACTCCGGCATATCCAATTGGAGAATCAATTTTATGGAAGACGCTGAACTGGACATGAATATGTGAATGCGTTAATAAAAATTTTTGAAATCGTGTTGTATACAGCGTTGAATTCTAATTGAAAGAATGAATGCTAAATACGAGATTTTTAAATTCAATGGATGGGTAATCCAAAACGAAGACTGAGTTGAGTAGAAGAATTTGACTTCAGATTTGTGTTTCAGTTAAAATGAAGAAAATGTAATGCGTTTCTCAGTTACTGGTTATTATAAAATGAATTTAATTGCTGGGTTCCAGCTTCACGTGAAGAAATTGATTGAATGTTTTAAATTGAAGGACGCATGTTATTGCAGAGGTGGAAATCGATTTAATGTTTTAATTGAAGAACGCAGGTTATTGTCAGTGGTGATTTGAATCTGTTGAAGTTTGCTGAAGTTCAGTTCTAATATGCCAGAAATCATGAATTGAAGGAAAGGGTGCAGAAATCTGTGGTGTTTCATGGAATGGCATTTCCAGCGTTGGTAAATCGTGCTTGACAGAGAATCGATCTATGGAGGCGAGTAACCAGAATCAAGACCGAAATGGTGAGTTGATTTTAATAATGGAATGAGAAATGTTTAAATGAGATCAAAATGTATGGTTTGAAATGTAAGACAAAATCGTTGAGATTAAAAGGCGCTGAAGAATTGTGGAAAGTCAAATCTGGCAAATTCGTTGAAGTGCAGCAGTTGCGAAAGAATAACAGTAATCATAAAGGGGTGGTTTCATCCGATTGAATTTGTGCAGCGTAGAGGCGAAACAAATCATTTCAAAGGATGCAGATTTATATATAAATCAATTTATTTGCCAAGCGTTTTTTTAACACAGGTATGAAAGGGACAGCGTTTTAATGAACATCGTTTTTAACACATGTATGGTTTATCTTGATATCAACGGTCTTTTGAATTAAGAAAACTCTTATGAATCGACTGGTTCGATTGCTGTGGAAGTATTTTAGTTTTGGTTGAAAATCGTGATAGACAGGTTCACTGGCGCTATTGGAAGTCGAGTTTATTTGAGTAAGAAATATATGAATGATGTTTGGCACAAGAATTGACATGAAATTTCTAAATTGGATTGAGAATGCAGAAGGTAGTTGAATGATGTGCATAAATACACTTGAATGTTGGTAATCAAATGAATGAGTGAATGTAAAGCATGTTGATATTTATGGTTGAAGTTAAATGTGAAGAAAAGATCCCGCATAAATGGCATAGATGTGAATTTGCCAGGAATGTGAAATTACAAGCTTCTGCAGATTCTGAATGGGAGAGAATTGCCGCGTGTTAAAGTAGAATTGGGAAATTATTTGAGGTGCATGCTTTATATGTTAAAGGAAGAAAGTTCCTGGGTATTGCAAGCTCCAGGCTTGCGTCATCTTTTCACCACCATACTTTCTCCTACTTTACGACTTTCGCTTTCGCCTGAAGGCTTCAGAGCATTCGTGAAATTCAAATCTCTGTCTGGCCCAATGAAGAAAGAACGTTTTAAGACATGCGAAGAAATTTTCACTTTCGTCAAACACCGAAGTCCCAGAACTTTTATAAATAAATTATTATAAAGTTGTTTAAGATATTTAAATTTTATTTTATTTTTATTTTTATTCAAGAAAATTGAATAAAAATTATTTTTGGTGGTCTGTAATGGGACAGATTTTCAGACTTAGGAGATGCTTTTAAATTTTTTAAGTCTTGGATCGTTAATATATTTCCTTAAATTTAGAAAAAACGATATTTTAACAAAAATAATTTATTTTCTTAAACCTAAAAGAAAAAACAATCTCTTAACCAAGAAGCAATGTTAAAGCATACTCTAAAATTCTACCTATCATATCAACTCAGTTTACTTCATTTTAAAATTTAATAAAATTATATTTAATTTTAAATAAAATTAAAGGAAAAAAATCAATTAAAAACCAAAACATCTGAGGTAAATGGTCTTGCCAGCACCAAACATTTTTGTTGTAACACTCGTAAATATTTTTGTTTTTTTTTTTACACATATAAAAATACATTCTTACTATACAAAAATTCCCCCATACTAACACTCGGAAATTAACTTTTACCAAGGATCATCACCATGAACTACCAAGGTCCACCACCATGGACGGGTTGAGTTCTAGTTCATAGAGTATAACATAAGAAGGATTCGGAGTTTTAAATCCCATCATACCATATAATTTAAAAAAATATCAAAGGTCCTAATATTGAATTCATTACACATTGTTTTAACCGAACTCTCTATACATGTACTAGATATCGATTTGAATGGAAATAGACTTTAGACTTTATGATATAGATATGATAACTGTATTTCGAATCAGAGTATTAAATGAGAATACTTCTTGGGATTGTGATTTCTATGTAACTAGTATATTTCTGTTATGGAAATTTATTATTCTCGATGTTGTCGCGCACCTCTTATGACAGTTGGTCGACTTAGTTTGGATCAAGGCGGGATTCAAGACCACCTGCCTTAATCCACACTATTCGATTGTTTTGGGGAATTCGCAGTCCTTTTCACTGGTGGGAAGCAGAAGTTAACCCTTCTAAACCCTATTCTCATGCCTCATTTGTCTCCACTCGGTCTTTAGACCTCTCCTTTAGCTCTGCACAGAATTTACAGTATTCCTTTGTGGAATTTGCATCGTTTGCTCAGATTTTTATTCTCCATTTCTGCCATGGCTCTTCTGTGGGCGTTCTCCTTGGTTTGCAGCGGAGTATGGTCTTTTGTGAACAGTGTTTTGACAGCTCTGTGCCAATTTCTCCTGCAATGTTTAATAACAATTTCTTCTCGAAGATAGTCAACTATTCTTCGCGGTGTCATTGAAGCGTTGTTGTATTTTGCGAAATTTGTATTATGCATTTACCATTTACATTGAAAGTTTTAATTGCTAAAACTTCGTGTTTGGCTATCAAATCAGCTTCAAATGAGTCTCTCGGACTTTTACCTACTGGTAATTCTCGTTTTCCCTAAATCATTTTGTTATGTTTTCCGGATTTTCCCTTCTAAGGGTTCATGGCTTATTCCTCAGCTTATCTCCAGGTTTTTGCTTTTTTTTTTCGCAGGTAGGTGAATCTTCCCATGAAGGCTTCTCTTTCTATACTAAAAGCTTCGATTTGATATTTCCTAGAAGGTGCTAACCTTCATAGCTTGTTACAGGTATTTTCGATGTTTTTCGCACTGTGGACCAGCTAGCCTTCTTCTGGAGTTTTTGATATTATAAGGGGACTCAAATCCTTTATTTATTTTCTGCGAGTTTCAGTCAAACTGAAGTCGTTTTTCTCTGTTTTAAAAGAACTGATTTTAGCTACTCATATGATATTGTTTTGTATATTATTTATACCGAGTCGTGATCTTCGGACCCCGGTTAAGAACTTGCGTTGATACAATTAATTCTCTAAATGTTTTTCAATGTTTAATAACGAATTCCTTCCTACAGATTTTCTCTCTAATTGAAATGAAAATTCGCTATAGGAATACTATGTCGTCTCTTAATGATTTCTATCCATAGATTTATACAGTTCTTATCTTTCTTTTTCTTTTGTTACTGTATGTAAATGATGTTGTATCTACTGTACTATTTATTGTGTATTTAGCCTTTATACCGGAAATCCATTTTATCTATAAATTTACCCTTAGTCTTTTATTCTTGATTTCCAATAAAAAGCATTTGCTAATATTCTGGGAATGGAACACTAATGTTTTTTCCATGTTGTCTTCCTCTAGAATGTTAAATGTAGCTATACACTGTTAACAAATATAAGGTGTTCGAACCACGTCACCTGCATGTCCGTGTTTAGTTTACACTTGGGGGACGATGCATCCAGGGTTAGGGTTTTTACCCTGAACCCTTGATTGACGGTCCTTCCAATTATTTCCTTTTCAAGAAGGCATCTTTCGTCGACATGCATAAGTATATTATTTTTGCTACAAAATTTAAAAGAAACATAGTTTGCTTTTTTTTATACTGTATTAAGGTCCATTTCAACACCTGTAATTATTTGTACTATATGAAAAGACTGTAAAATGTTTGTTTCAATCTGTTTATCTAGAAACTGATTCTTCCTGTTTCCTATCCTGACAACCCATGCTGTATAAACTCAAACTTAAGTATTATTTTAACATTTAGCTTGACTCAAACAACATTTATATACTATTACTTTAAATACAGTAAGGAACCTGTACAACACTATAATATTCATACATGTCTGGTGTCATATTTAAAGAAGTATTAATATTCAGACTGGTATAATTCTTTCTTTTCCAGCAACTATTTATCATTCTATTTACCACTCTGTAACTTGGTATAAACACCTGAGCATACATAGAATAATAATTAAATTTACAATGATTTAATTCACAGAGATTGTATAGATACTTATCTAATTATGAAGTTATAGTTGTGGTCCTCCCAACCTTCAAGAGAGGCATTTACGTCCTCCTCTTGCCCCCGTGCTCCAATCCGGAACAGTACGAGTTAACAATGGATATTTCTGTTGTGACCTCAAGACACCTAGTCCAGTCAGTACTAGAAATAATTTAGGATTCTCTGAGTGTTTCCACTGGTCACTACCAGCTCTAGAAATTTGTCGCTGTCCCCTTTCCACATGAATAGAACCCCTACTCCTCACTCGAATCATTCTCTTATCCCCAAAGGAGCAAGTAATTGTTTCCAATTGTCCCCAACCACCTTTTAGTTCTTGGAAAACATTTACCATCAACTTTTATTTTTTATCAAGGTATTTTCCATAACTAATTTCATCATTATAATTAATAACCTTTCAACAAAAACATAATAATTCTAGTCTTTCCTTAAAATAATAATTAAAATTGTCTTTTAACTAGTTAACAACTAGTTATCATTAATGCAGCTATCACAACTCCCCCCTGGAAGTAGCACCGTCCTCGGTGTTTTAATCTAGCTCTGAAAATGGCTCTGGATAAGCCTCACGCACAAATATTTTGTCCTCCCAAATAGCCTCATCCGGGCCGAAGTGCTTCCACTGCACTTTAACCTGGGTGATGACTCGCTTCTGAAGCATAATTTCCTTCCAGTCAAGTATGTGTTGCAGCTCGACCAAAAACTCACCGTCTGGCTCTACCTGTAAACAACAAAGTTTCATGTCAAATTCTCATAAAGAAATCATATTTCAAGTTAGGATTTTTTAATTCTATCCTACCTGTATATTTTTCCAATGAATTACATGCTTTGAATCATGCACATAATGCTTCAACAGGGACACATGAAACACATTGTGTGCTCGTATGTGACTGGGTAAAGCCAGCCGATAAGCCAAAAGTCCTACCCTTTCCAAAATTTGGAAGGGTCCACAGAACCTCGGAGACAACTTGGCACAAGAGGTCCACCGCAAGGTACTCCTCTTGGATTTGATCCTCACATACACATGGTCTCCCACCTCGAATTCCCGATAAGACCTCTTTTTATCTGCATAGATCTTTTGCCGATCTTGTGCAGCTTTTAAATTTTTTCTTATCTTCTTTACTTCTGATTCCATATTAGCCAACATATCGGGTCCAAACAACAATTTTGTTTCGAGGCTGCTCCAATTTATGGGTGTGCGAAACTGCCTCCCATACAAGGCCTTGAAAGGACTCATCTTGAGGGACTCCTGATAACCGTTGTTGTAAGAAAATTCAACGAGATGCAAGTAGTCTTCCCATTTGGTTGGCTGTTGCATCACATACATGCACTGCATGTCTTCCAACACTTGGTTTACTCACTCTGTTTGACCATCTGTCTAGGGATGATAAGATGTACTAAAGTTTATTTGGGTCCCCAGACCTGTAAACAGAGTCTTCCGAAATGTTGAGGTAAGCTTAACATCCCTGTCTAAGATAACCATCTTCAGAATACAATGCAGCCAGAAAATTTCCCTCATGAATATGTCTGCTATGTGTACAGTCTTGTAAGTAAACTCGACAGATATAAAATGTGCAGATTTACTTAATCTGTCCACTACCACCATGATGGACTCATTTTTCTTTTTAGTCCATGGTAAACCTGCAATGAAGTCCAAGGATATAACTTCCCACTTCCATTCAGGTATTGGTATGGGCCACAACAATCCTGTGGGATGTCGATGCTCCACCTTGACTTGTTGACACTCCACACATTTAGTTAGAGATTTAGCAATATTTTTATGCATACCAGGATAGAAATATATTTTTCTTATTGTTGTCAACATTTTATGGTATCGTGGATGACCCGCATAATTATTTCTATGGTATTCATCCATGATCAGCTCTTTGAGGTCCACATGGTTTGGTACATACAACTTTCCTCTAAAGGTTAGCATCTGATCATCATTTATTCCATATTCAGAAGTACCTCCTTACTTCCTGGTTTCTTTTTTTTTCTGCCATAAGAATTAATATTCTGGATCTTTTTGTGCTTCTTCTTTCACTTGATCTAAAAATTTACTTTCCAGCTGATTGTAATAAAGCTCATAAGCACAATGTAGTTTCCTACTTATAGCATCAACTACCTGATTTTTCTTACCCCTCACATGCTGAATGTCCATATCAAACTCACTTAGGAAGGCATTCTATCTTTTTTTCCTAGAGTTTAAATCAACTTTCTTGAAATAACTAGTGAGGCTGATATGATATGTTTTAAGCACAAACTTTTTACCTAGCAAGTAGTGTCTCCATACTCGGAGCACATGTACTATTGTTGTTAATTCCAGATCATAAGCTGAGTACCTTTGTTCATGATCCTTCAAATTTCCTGACTCATAGGCCACTAATTTTCCTTCTTGCGATAAAACTGCGTCAACACCTTTTTTGCTTGCATCTGTGCACACTTCAAATTCTTTGTTGGGGTCAAATACCCTCAACACAGGTGCAGTGATTAAAATTTGTTTCAACTTTTCAAAACTGTTTTGACATTCAACAATCCACTTGAATATTTTTCCTTTTCTCTACAATGAGGTAATGGGAAAAGTGATTCTGGAAAATCCCTCTATAAATCTTCGATAGTACTCAGCTAATCCCCTAAAAGTTTGAATATCTGCCACATTCTGGGGTACTCGCCATTCCATAATTGTCTTAATATTCTCTAGGTCAACAACAATCCCTTCTACTGAAATGACATGGCCTAGGTATTGGATTTCTATTCTAAAGAAATCACATATGCTAAACTTAGCGTACAGCTTATGTTTTCTTAGCATTTCCAGCACAATCCTCAAATGCTCTTTATGTTCTTCCTGGTTTTTAGAATAAATTAGTATGTCATCTATAAATATGAGTACAAAATAATCCAGGAAAGGATGAAAAATTCCATGCATTAACCTCATAAAGGTTGCTGGTGAATTTTTTAACCCAAAGGGAAACACCACAAATTCATAATGCCCATACCTGGTATGGAATGAAATTTTACATATGTCTTCATCATTGATTCGGATCTGGTGATATCCAGATCTTAAATCAATTTTAGAAAACACTGTGGCCCTTGTTGGCTCCATGTGATTTGCAAGATTAGCAAGAAAAAACACTGCAGGGGCCACATCAAAACCACTTTGGAATCCTACGACCTAGCCTTCCCAAATTTAGAGAAGGTTCTCTCTATATAAGTGTTTTCAAATGATATATCTTTATGATTTTGTTTTTGATATTAGGCTAGTTATAAATTTCTAAGGAATTGTTTGTTTTGGTTGAATTAATTGATAGATTGGTAGAACTGTGGTGTGACTAATTGAAGGGTGTTTCAACTGAATAGATAGACTATGAGAAAACATTAATCCATTGGGTTATGGAGTCATAAAAGGATTTAATTGTTCATCAACTCTGGAAGGGTTTTCATAGGGCAAGCTAGCTATATTAAGTGGATCTCTTAGATTAGATTGTGATATGAAACAATAATAAGTTGTGAAGGCAGTAAAGATTTTAGGTCCCTATATTACTAATATAGTCCCTTATTGTTGTTAGTGTAACCCCCATTTTTTTTTTTATTGTGCCCTTAAAATATTATTGTTAGGTCGGCTAGGATTACATTATGGCCCCATGGACTCTTATATATAGAAAGAAGGTTTTGTAAATTGTATCATTGAAGAATTGTTCATTCATGTAATGTATTGGAGGTTGCCCCATCGAAGTGGCTTATTTCTAAGGCGTTGATATCTCTTTTCTTCTATTTTTTGAGCTGGTTACACAAAATTTGGTATCGGAGCTTTGGATTCTAGGGTTTCGCTGCTCGAAACAGGTCATCGTGGAATTTTCGCTGTAAATTTTGTTCTACGAAGTTTCAGAAGCTGAACTTTTTAGGGTGCGAAGGTGGAATTCTTAGGAAGATGGTCTAAAAAATTCAGATCTTGGTTCGCAATATTTTCGGAGATATGATCTGTGGAAGTTAGGTCTTTTTTCAGGCTCCTAAACAGGTCATCATGGCATTTGCGCTATAAAAAATTTTCTACGAAGGTTCAGAATCTGAAATTTTTAGGGTGCGAAGCTGAAATCCTAAGGACACTCATAAAACCATTTCAGAGCTTGGTTTGCAATATTTTCGGAGATATGATCTGTGCAATGTAGTGCTTTTTCAGGCTCCCGAATTTCATCTCAAAGAGGTGAGCGTGGGAAAATATTCATAGCTCTCTCTTTGAGCATCGGATTGGAGTGCCGTAAAAAGTGGTCGCAAGTAAATAGACTGTAGTTTATTGGCTATCAATTTTAGAGCTAGAGGATGTAACAGCGACACGTGGCAAGTCGTACAAGTTTTCTCTACTAAACCAGTCCATAATTAGGTCATTGTGGGAGATTGGACACAACCTTGTCTTGGAGAATCCAAATCAGGTCAGACCTGTGGCATTAGAAAGATAATTCATAGGGCTACGTTGATACTATAATTAAAATATTGAAGTGCTACAATAACAGATATAATCCAATTTCAATATCGAGCTCCTCAAAAGCAAGAAAAAGGTGTGTATTTTTTTCCGAAGTGCATAAGTCTTCTTTGAAGAATCAATTTGAATTGATTCCAAGGGAATATTGTAGAATAGATATCAGTATTGGGTTATAAAATATGCCCCATAAAAATAATTCAACACCCATTAAGCCTTCAGAAGGCTCTACTATGACTCATGAAGATGAAGAATTGCAACATGATCTATCAAAATTACAAGAGCAAGTGCACCAAATTTCGCTCTCGCAAAGAGCAACAAAAAATGAAGTGGAAGTTTTGAAGAAAGGAGTGGAAGCTAAGATGGATGGCATGGAAGTTGGCATGGAAGCTAAGATGGATGACATGAAAGACAACATGGAAAACATGAAGAATGATCTAAAAGCAAACATAGAAGGTTTGACAAAGTTGGCACAAGAAATGTTTCATAATGGTGAAAAGATAGTAGAAGAAACTCATGATGAGAACAAAATAAATGTTAATCATGATTTCATAAACTCTAATGTTGGCGGGAAGAACCACCATATTCGAAAAATGGAGATGAGGAAGTTTTATGGAAAGGATCCGGTAACATGGATACTACATATGGAGCAATGTTTTGATCTCCATAATGTGCAAAACACACAAAAGGTACGCATTGCAACTTTACATTTAGAACAAAATACATTTGTATGGTATCGATGGCTTTGCTCCCGTAAAAAAATTGTCACTTGGTCAATTTTTACGGAGGAAATGATAGCACATTATGAGGATACAAAGAGCAACACCTTCTTTAACCGATTGATAAATCTCAAACAAAAGGGTTTAGTGGGGCAGCACATTGAGGACTTCCAAAAATTGAATATAAGGGTAACTGATATTCCATAGGAACACAGGATTGATCTCTTCATAGGCACTTTAAAGGATAACATCCAACATGAAGTTCGTGTTTTGGAACCTGATTCATTGGAGAAGGAATTCAAGTTGGCAAGAAAAGTTGAATGTAAAATTATGGCGACAAGGAAGCCTACCACTCAATTCTATAAAGAAGGAAGTGTTGCCACACCTAGATTTCCACAACCTACAAGGTTAACACCACAAAAATTGGAAGAAAAAAGAGCAAAAGGGCTTTGCTACAATTGTGATAGAAAATACACTTAAGGTCATAAGTGTGCTGAGAAGAAATTATTTTATATAGATTATGAAGAGGAAGAAGAAAATTAACAAGAAGAGGATATACACCAGGAACCAGCCCTAGAAGAGGAAGAAATGAATCTGACCATATCCTGTAATGCACTGGCAGGAATTACCACTCCTCAAACTCTCAAGATAGAAGGACATATCAAGAAGAAAAAGGTAATAATGTTGATTGATTCAAGTAGCACCCATAATTTTATTCATTGTAAGGTAGCCAAGGAATTAAATTGTTTCCTATACCCAGCACCAGAATGTCAAGTGATGGTTGCAAATGGAGGAACTATAAAATGCTCTGGAAAATGCCATAATATCAAGCTAACCATGGGGGAATATGTATTGACTAGTCCAATGCTTTCCATTCCTATGGGAGGTGTTGATGTTGTACTAGGAGTACAATGGTTACAATCTTTGGGGACGGAAGCTTTTAATTTTCAAGAACTTTTCTTGAAATTTTTTTCAGAAGGAAAGGAAGTCGAATTACGGGGTATTGCAGGGAAGCCAGGAAGGATAATAAGCTCTAATGTCATGACAAAGCTTCTAAAGAAATAAAAACAAGGCGTAATTGCAAAATTATGCTCACTAGAAGTTCCAACATCAAAATCATCTATTTTTGCAGATCTCCAACAAGTCTTGGACAATCATTCCAAGGTGTTTGAAACTCCCAAAGGACTCCCACCTATTCGTGATCATGATCATGCTATTCATTTGATTCCATGAAGTGTTCCTCCAAACATCAGGCCTTATAGATATCCTTACTTCCAAAAGAGCGAAATTGAACGTATGATTGCAGAAATGTTAGAGGCAAGTATAATTCAACCTAGTCAAAGTTCTTTCTCTGCTCCTGTAGTATTGGTACACAAGAAGGATGGATCATGGCGAATGTGTCCGGATTATATGGAGCTCAATAAGCTCACCATTAAAGATAAATTTCCCATTCCTGTGATTGATGAATTATTGGATGAATTACATGGAGCAATTTATTTTACCAAGTTGAATCTTCATTTAGGATATCATCAAATTAGAATGAAGACTGAAGATATTCCAAAAACAGCATTTCGAACTCATGAGGGTCATTATGAATTTTTGGTCATGCCTTTGGCCTTACCAATGCACCTTCTACATTTCAAGGGTTGATGAATTCCATTTTCAAACCCTTCCTTAGAAAATTTGTGCTAGTATTTTTTGATGATATACTAATCTACAACAGGTCTTGGAAGGATCATGTTGAACATGTTGACAGGGTGCTCAAACTATTGCAGGAGAAAAAATTATATGCAAGAACATCCAAATGTTTCTTTTGAGTACAAGAGGTGGAATATCTGGGTCATATTGTATCTCATGAGGGTGTTAAGGTAGAACCTAACAAAATTAAAGCCATTAAGGAATGGAAAGTCCCCACAACCATAAAGCAGTTGCGAGGATTTCTCGGGTTAACAGGGTATTATCGCAAGTTTGTTAATAAATATGGGAGAATAGAAACACCTCTAACAACATTATTGAAGAAATATGCATTTTCATGGACTCCTGAAGCAACTAAGGCCTTTGAACATCCTAAAGAGGCAATGTGTCGAGCACCAGTCTTAGCTACGCCAGACTTCACAAAAACCTTTATTGTGGAATGTGATGCCTCAGGAAATGGAATTGGTGTTGTTCTAATGCAGGAAGGAAGACCCATTGCTTTTGAAAGTCATCCAATCAAAGGAAAGTATTTACAGAAACCTATTTATGAGAAGGAAATGTTAGCAATACTGCATGCACTAAAGAAATGGCGAACTTACCTAATGGGAAGACACTTCAAGGTAAAAACTGATCATGATAGTCTTAAACACTTTTTGGAACAAAGACTATCTTTAGAAGAGTAGCAAAAATGGGTCACAAAGATGTTGGGTTATGACTTTGAAATAATCTACAAAAAAGGAAAGCTTAATGTTGTTGCAGATGCACTCTCAAGAAAGAATGAAGAGGTGGAAGCATTGCTTTGTGCCATTTCTATTATCCAACCAGATTGGATAACCGAAGCAAGAGATGAATGAAGAAGGACAAAGATGTATGGACACTCATTCAAAAGTTGCAGCAAGATCCTAGTACATCTGATACATTTAGTTGGAAAAATGATTCCTTATGGTACAAAGATCGCTTATATCTTTGTAAGAATTCCCAACTAAAACAAAAGATTCTTCTGGAATTGCACACTTCTCCTTTAGGAGGACACTCAGGATTTTTAAAAACTTACCACAGGGTGAAAAAAGAATTTTTTTGGGATGGCCTTAAATCTGATATTCAAAATTTTGTGGCGGAATGTTTGGTTTGCCAGCAGAATAAAGTGGAAACAATTAAGACCCCTGGACTTCTACAACCTTTATCCATTCCAAGTCAACGTTGGGAGGAGATTTCAATGGATTTTATCATAGGTTTACCTAAGTCCGAAGGAAAGAGTGTCACCATGGTGGTAGTTGATTGACTTACCAAGTATGCACACTTTTGTGCATTATCTCATCCATTTAAAGCAAGTACAGTTGCTACTACATTTATGGATGGAATTCAAAAGCTACATGGAAGCCCAAGGGTTATTGTGAGCGACAGAGATCCCATTTTTACTGGAAATTTTTGGACGGAGTTATTTTCTTGTTTGGGTACTCAATTAGCTCATAGCTCATCTTATCATCCTCAATCTGATGGTCAAACCGAGATAGTAAATAAATGTTTGGAAGGATATCTTCGTTGTTTTGTATCTGATAAACAAACACAATGGGTCAAGTGGTTACCTCTCGCCGAATGGTGGTATAACACTTCCTTCCATACTGCAGCAAAAATGACCCCATTTATGGCACTTTATGGATATCATCCACCATCCATCACATCATCTTTAAGGGAAAATTCGAAGGTTCAAGCAGTGGAAGATCACATCGAGCATCAGCAAGAAGTTCTCCAACTCTTAAAGGATAACCCGAATTTGGCACAAAATCGAATGAAACAACAGGCAGATCAACATCGCAGCGAGAGAAGTTTTGATGTAGGAGATTGGGTATTTTTACGGCTATAACCATACAAAAAAATGTCCCTCAAGCAAGCTAAGAAGGATAATAAATTATCACCAAATTACTATGGTCCTTACAAGGTGTTGCAAAAGATTGGTACTATGGCATACAAATTGGAGCTTCCTGCTTCTTCGCAAGTGCATCTAGTTTTCCATGTTTCATGCTTAAAGAAGGTTATAGGTGAAAATCTTCCAGTTCAAACAATATTTCCAGAACTTGATGAGGAAGGAAAAATAATTTTGGAACCTGAAGCTGTCACGGAAACAAGAACTCGACAGCTACGGAATCGATAAATTTCAGAGTATCTCATCAAGTGGAAGAACTTACCCACTGAAGATTCTACATGGGAGGAGGAGAATTTTATACAGAAGCACCCAGAGCTACTCAAGCGTTGAGGAAAACACTTTTTTGAAGGAGAGGAGCATGTTAGGTCCCTATATTACTAGTATAGTCCCTTATTGTTGTTAGTGTAACCCACTTATTGTTATTATTGTACCCTTGCAACCCCCATTTTGTTATTATTGTGCCCTTAAATTATTATTGTTAGGTCGGCTAGGATTACATTGTGGCCCACTAGGATTACATTATGGCCCCATGGACTCCTATATATAGAAAGGAGGTTTTGTAAATTGTATCATCGAAGAATTGTTCATTCATGTAATGTATTGGAGGTTGCCCCCTCGAAGTGGCTTATCTCTAAGGCGTTGATATCTCTTTTCTTCTATTTTTGGAGCTGGTTACACAACAAAAGCTATATCCAGTTAAGAATCTTCTAGCTCTACTTAAACAAGAAAAGCCTTTTAGGTAACTGTTTGAGGCAAACCAAAGGATAGGGCATACCATAGACATATTTTGCCAGTCTTTAATAAGAAAACCTTAAATACAACAATCCATCAATCCTAAGACTACTTTTAGACAAATAAAATATTTAAGATAACAGTGAGAATAGCTAAGGAGCAAGCTAAACCTATCTTATTTAACTCAACACTCAAAATACCTTCAAAGCAACATTTTTAGGCAGACGAGAAGCATACCATAGACTTCCCTAGTTTAGAATCTACTAAGTATACTTCAAAGAAAGGCCTTAAAAACAATATTTAAAGCTACACCAAATGACAGGGCTTACCATAGACTTCTTTGGCTTGACTCTATTAAATCATTCCTAAGAAAACAAGCTAGATGGAACTGGAGAGAAATTAAGAAATCTCCAATCAGACCTTGTAGAGGAAAACATTAAGATAAAGAATGCATATAGAAACAGAGTGTAAAGACAACATATCCTACTCTAAAATTTGTGTTCTTTTATTAGAGAAAATATGGACAGAATGGAAAACAAGAGAAAAACAATGACAATGAAGGAAAATTTCACCATTAACATAGCTCAAGAATCCTATGAACGTGCTTGTATTACTGATGATCAAAACAATTACATTATTCCATGTACAATAGCTCTCTGCAACTCAGATCTTTCTCAAATCTAGCCTAGCAATCGTCAACTAGCTCGAGAGCAGAAATTAGTCCAATAACCACCAACTAACCAACACTAAAAATGAAGCTCATACGCAGTATTTATCTGCAAAATGAGGAGGTGGTGTTAAGATAGGGTTTATATCTCATTTATTACAGAGTTAATGAGTTTTTGACCTTTGTGACCAAGCAAGGCCCAAGGGAAAAATATTTGAAGGTGTTTCTCTGAGAGAATAACTCCTAACTTAACCTCTCAGATAATTTCTATGAAATGTTTGACTTTAAGTCTTTTTCAATAACTTTACAATAACTGCTGATAGATGAAAAATATCTTTGACTGTCTGTAATAACTATTTGATGTTTTATTGAAAGAAAACATGTTGTAGGCGGTAAAATATCCTTTGAAGAAGTAATTGATGTTGTGTGATTCATTCGAATGTGTTTTTTCTCTAATTTGCCTATGTTTTATCTTTAATTCCTGTATTTTGGCCTTTAAACTCTGATTTATCCTTTAACTTTCTGTTTCACTATCTTTTCTCTAATTCTACCTTTATTACTTAACCCTTTAATCTTTGTTGTCTGTCTTCACTTCCTTCAATCTCTACTTTTGTGCTAATCCCCCATGATTTTTCATTGATACATGATTAGCCTTATAGCCTTTTGATGTTTACTGTCACTGTCTATCTGTGTTTATATGCTCAAGGAGGCATTGTCCTATGGTTGGAGGGTTTAATAACCATAAATAATCTTGTTTTATTTATGATTAGGCTCAGATTTCGCCTATGGTCCCTTTAGAAATGAAATGAATCTATGGATCGTCACCCAGATCTTCATAAGAATGTTTTTTGGACCCTTGGAATACACTCATGTCCTTCTGCCATGGAACATGTACATAAAACAAACAGTCAGATCGAAAACCTAGGTGGGCAGGGTTTCACTGCATTTACAGGGGTTTTGGGGCTTTTGTAGGGTGGAGAATGGTTTTATGGGCCTTGGTTCCATAGGCAGAACCCATGGGAAGCTCAAACGGAGGAAGCAATGTTTAAACCTTGGCGCGCAGGGAAAAAGTGGGTTTTTAAAACCGGGAGGTGGTTTTCGCATGGTTGGAGAAGCGGTAATGGTATTTAGGGCGGGCGTACGATACCATTCAGTGACTGCCGTGTGGTGGGGGAATACCACCCATATTGCAAATCTAAAAAAAATTAACTCCTGCACTAAAAGATTTATGTATGCATCGTAGGTCGTCGGATCTTGAGGGCGAAGATCGACGGTGGTCGAGTGATCTAGGGTGGCGAGCAGGTGGAGCGGTGGGGTTCGGTGCGGAATGACGTGCTGGGCTCTTTGTCATGTATCGGGGGGTCAAAATATATGTGGGGTTTATTTATATGGTAGTGGGGTTTATTAAAAGGTGGGCCCAGTGGATAAAAAATAAAAACGAAAGCACTTTTCGTTTTAGAAGAAAGGGGTTAGGTCGATTAGGTGGGGTTAAGGTCATATAAGCGTGAGGGATGAAAATGAAAGGGGTTCGAGTTAATAAACAGAGTCAGGTTTATATATTAAAACAGAGCTTTTTAACATAAAACAAAAAGGACTCGATATGTTTAATTTTAGACTTAAAATAATGTAAAAAGATGTTTTTACATTGCTTTGGTGTATATAAGGGAAAATGATGAAGGGAGGGTATTATGAAGGGTTTTTAAAGGGGAAAATGAGTGAATGAGAGTGTGGTTAGGGAGGGAGAGTGAAAATGAAAGAAACAAGCCCAAAGTGAGTCTTTTTAGGAGCAACAAGTTAAACTGAGAAAGAAGAGATGAAATATAGTAAAAATAGGTTTGTTTAGGATAATGAAGGCACTGTGATTTCTAAAGATAGCTAATAGGCAAAGAATGCTATATTTTAGCTACTTGTAGAAAATCAATAGTCACCTAGTGAACTCTGTAGAATACATGAGGATAACTGTGGCTCCATATGGGGAGGGCATCTCCTTTAGGAGGTGTCAAGAACCTTAGAGATCAAATCTCTAGAATAAGTAGACCAATGCCTTATTTTCCACTTGACAGACCTATTTCTTATTTTTTTTGTTTCGCTGCTTGTTCTTTTGAAGCTGTGATTTCTAAACTCTTGAAAAAACATGATTACCTCAACTCAACTTCTACCCATCATAATTTCCTAACATTTTTGCTTCATTGGGTGCATTTAGATTAGCCAACCCTTGACATAAATTTCTTTTGAGAACAAGAAACTATCTACTTCCACACTTATATCATCCAAAAGCTTAGATTAGGCTGATGAGCTTTTTATTCTCTACCTAATCTAATTATCTGTCAAGCTTAAACAGTTTGACAGACTTTCACTCTCTATTCTAAAAACATGAAATTGAAAGCATGAGAAAATCAAGATTAAGTAGTTTGATTTGTCATGGGCTCTGGCATTTTCTACAAGCTGCACACAGATTTATTTTGAAAAAAGTAAAACAAGAACTTGAGGGTTGTAATTTGGAATTAGTTATGCATCCCTCTTTTTATTTCTTGGTTCAGATTTTAAATTTTGGAACCAACTATCTTTTCCTAATCTAATCTACTGACAAGCCAAGTTTAAAGAGTTTGAAAAATCTTTGTTTACTAACTTATCATCAGAAATTTAAAACTTGTTCAATCATGATTAGGCTGTATGACTAAACAAAAATTCTTCTTCCAAAGTAGTGGAATTTGGACTTGCACACTTTCATAAATATTCGTTTTTGGTATGGGGCTTTACCTTTTTCTTTTTATCTTCCCTCTTTTCTTCTTTTTCTTTTTGTTTTTGGGTTTATTTTTCTAATATTTTTCTTCAAACAATGTTATATACAATGAATAAAGCTTTAAACTGATATTTTTAACCAAAATAATGCTTGAGCATCCTTCAATTGACATGACCTCTAAATAATTCTGTTCCATCCATTTCTTGAAGAAAGAATTCATTGTTACCTCTTGCAGAATGGATAATGTATGGGCCTTTCCATAGATTTTCAAATTTTCTATGCTTTCTCTAATCTTCTCTTCTTGAGTCCCACTTCAGCACTTTTTCACCAATGTTAAAATCTTTTTCTTTGGTTCTCTTATCAAACAGCTTCTTGATATTTTCTTGCACTTGCTGTTTTCTGTTATACTCTTCTTCTCTGGTTTTTTGTAACTGTACAGTTTGATTTATTCTTCTTTGCATGTCATTTTCTTCAGATTGTACTTCTTGGATCAACTTCATGACTGGCACTCCTAAAATTGTTGGAAAAAATGCATCTGCTCCATACACTAGTTGATAGGGAGACATCCAATTGATTTTTTAGTTGTTAATCTGTCTGCCTATAGTGCATGTACTAGTTTGTTGTGCCATGAATTTTTATTCTCTTCCAGCAATTTTTTGATGATGTTCACCAAACTCTTGTTTGAGGATTCTGCCAACCCATTACCTTGAGGGTAATAAGCTGTAGAATGGCCTAATGTAATTTGATATTTGTGGCAGAAATCCACCATTTTCTTGGATCTAAAGGAAACAACATTATCAGTGATAATATTTTTAGGACAGCCAAATCTAGGAAAAATATGGTTTTCAAGAAATTTGATGATTACTAAGTCTGTGGCAGTTCTAGAAGGGATGGCCTCTATCCATTTTCTAAAGTAGTCAGTTGCAGTGAGGATCAATTTGTGTTGGGATGAGGAGTGTTGTGGAGGAAAATCCCCTCTGCGAACAGAGGTGATCCCTACTAGCCTAGAGCAGGTCTAGCAACAATCGTAACACGCTATGGCACAGGTCCCTAATTGCAATAAACCAACTTGCGAAGAAGGCTTACCTCGAATCCAACGTTGTTTTTTGTAGAGAAGGTAACGCTCCCGTTCCTTTGCTCTGGCAGATCACAATCCTCACGCTCATCACAATCGAACACCTGCACACGCAAGAAACACAACAAACACAAGTGTAAAATCCAATATATACAACTATGCGTCAGTCAGAGATGACACAACTCATGATCATATTGAACAATACGAGTGGAACCATAACCAATAGTAATTTATCATTAATTCAACAAAGGAAAATACAACCTGGCTCTAACGCTGAACCTTCCTTTGGCGGGTCATCAGCGGAATACGTCTCGGTTAAGCTTGTCAGGAATGGGGACAAGCCTCTCTCTTCGATCGTCAATCTCCTTGCTATTGATTTGGCTCTATGAGGACTATTGCAACATTCTCTAGGCTATGAAGGCTCTTGGGAACTAGCTTGCAAAGGAGATGAGTAAGCTTTTATAGATGGAGGAAGGGGAGTTGGGATCCCTACAATCATGGGATTGGCCCTATCCTCAAGGAAGCTTCCATGAGAGGTGGCAAACCACTTCCTCTACATGGAGATCCGGAGCCAAACCTCCCAACTCAAATTAGATACCAGTTTATGGATTGGTTAGGACGAAAATTTCGCCATTTATTTTTAAAAAACACCTTAAAATGGCTGGCGCCAGTGCGACTCTGAGACAGAGCGCCAATTGGCACACCCTATTTTAATGATTTCCCCCATTGGCACGGGTACTAAACTAGCTTCCCACGCCAATGCAAAAAGGGGTGTTTTTAGGGTTTTTCATAAGGAGTTGTCTTCAGGGCAATGAAAGTACATGTCTAGGGGAATGCCATGAAAGTGTTCTCAAGTTATGTCACTGCTCACAGGTCATAGAATAAGCCCTCCAATGTGCGGGACAAGGGATTGCAGGGATGGTGAAAAATTGTTGTGTAACAGATGCCTCCTAAAGCATGAGGCCCGAAAGAGAGAGAGAGGTGAAATGCTTTACGAGAACGTGTCCTACTGAAAACACTGCCGTCGGAAAACTTGCGTAGAGAAGTAAAAATGATATCTCAAATACATGATATATGTGGTATGGGCGCAGCCATCCATAACAGAGTATACAATAATCTAGATCCAAGGTATGGACGCAGCCATCCAGTAAGGATCGATAAATAGACTCAGGTATGGTCACAGCCATCCAGTAAGGATCGATAAATAGACTCAGGTATGGTTGCAGCCATCCAATGAATGTGTCATGTAACTAATCATAATAATCCACAAAATCGTAGCCTGGATTCCAACAGAAAAAATCCAGGGTATTGTGCTCCGTCTCGACCCGAAAAAAGTACAAGTTCAAGCATGCGAGTAAGTGAGTTGAAGTCGAACATGCAAGAACATCGTCTGATTACCATCCAATGATGAAAGCTATTAACAGACGCGAGAGGAACCACCAATAATGACAATGGCTCTCAAGGTACTATAGGTACAATCCACAGAATGTGAACAGTAAGCTGGCGTCAAACACCCGTAGAATCACCCGATCGAAGGCCAATAATTAAAACCTTACGTCGAATGCGAAGAACCTGCCATTCAGGCATGCAGGCTCCAAGGTACCGAAACGGAGTCTCTAGATCAGCTTCCTGGATAATGAGCTAGAGTCGACAGGAGGTGACCTTGATCGAAGGTGGGCCATAGTGTTTCCCACATCATCGACACGAGACAGAGAAACATAATGTCTTCGTGAATTAGGATCAGATGAGAATCAGAGGAAGGTTTGAATTTGCAGAGGTCAACTTCTCTTGAACATATCGGCGGCACGACAGTGAATTTGGTAGTATTTGACATCAAAAGATCAGAGTCATGATGACGAGGCAAAGAGTAGATGAGAGGTCAAAAGGGATCACCCAAACCCATGGAGGCAAGTGAAAAACGAGATGAGATGTCCCCAACCCGACACAAATGCAGACAAGTGCCATGTTCAAGAGTGACATACTGCCGACACAACAATTGTGCTGGTTCCATTTTTCCCCCACCATTTCTGGTGAGTACCTCTTTATTTTTACACAAGCTTGAAGAGGATACCATATGCTTGTCATATAAGTTCATCCTTCGGATGAATCCATCCTAGTACATTTAACAAGCCCTAGGAAGGAGAAACTCGAATAACGTCATGATTGACAATTTCCGATGTCATTTAGGTTTAACGAGTCTGACAAAGGGAGAACTCAACATCTTTTCATGTTTAGAGAGTTTGAAAAGACAGCAGAAAAGTAAACTCCAACAGTCCCTTTTCATAAAAAGTTCCTCAGATCTGAAAAGGTAGAAAACAATGTCTGAGAAAGCCTCCTAGTCGCGATAGGCTAAGGTATTCCTTTTTCGTAAATAATCTATCCCAGACCGAAAAAGGGGCAAATGTATACTGGGTAGATGTCGTTTCATAGCCACTTTAACGAGACCAAAATGACAAGCAACTCGACAATATTTTCATGTTTAGGGAGTCAGAAAAGAGCTGAAAGATGACTCCTCCTGGAGGAACGAGTGGTATAAAGGGTAGCAACTAGTTCCAGTAATGGTGGAACTGCTCAGAACAAGTAAAGGTTAAGAGGCTGGCTAACAAGTCCACTCATCGTAGCAGGTCCTCAGGAATGGGTAAAACAACCAAGTGAAGGCATATGATCGACCAAGCAGATAGTGACGATTAAATGAGAAAACGAAGGCTCATCTGGCTAAGCAGGCTGATAAAATGGCAATCACAAGAGGTAAAATGGGAAAGGTTTCATTTTTACACAAGCTTGAAATTAGGAAACTCTGCTTGAAGTTTGTTTCATTTTTACACAAGCTTGAAACAAAGATAAACTATGCTTGAAATTGGTTTCATTTTTACACAAGCTTGAAACAGAAACAAACTATGCTTGAAAAAGTAAGCATGCCTCCATCATGGTGACTCAATTCGAGGTACATGCCCCCCAAGCTTAAATCCATATGAAAGGCAGATGGAGTGAAGGTTCAAATTACGAGATCAAGAGAAATACTTGACTGAGATTTTACGAGATCTTATCAAAGAATCGAATTAAACAGGAAAGTGTTTCATTGTTTTAACGAGGTTGACACATTAAAAGAACTATCCTCAGGACACCTTGTTTCATGGTTTAAGGACCTTGACACAAGAAAATGAACTATGCTCCGACCAACTTGTTTCATTTTTTAAGGAGCTTGTCACAAGAAAACGAACTGTGCTCCTGGAACCTGGTTTCATTTTTTAAGGAGCTTGACACAAGAAAATGAACTATGCTCCGGACGACCTCATCATAATGAACAAGAAGTCATCGCTTCCAAGAGTTCCACTCCTGATGGAAGGAAAACTTCTTGGAATTCCAGACCCAATGCCCCCAGCACACTATGCACGACAACATCATCACTAAGCACAAACACGGGGTAGGTAGCCACATAGTTGACCTGCGGTGGGGCAGATAAAACAGGTGGATAAAAACTAGGAAGGGATGATGGCGGGCCAGTTGCCACATTAGGACCAAAGAATGAAAGCTGATCAATGGTCACGATCCGTCCTTCATGTGGAAAACAAACCACACGAAAAAGGGAGGAGACAAGCGCTCCCATGGCATAGGTGTAATCGTGCCCCAAGAGCAAATTGAAATCCAAGGGGCCTGGAACAACCATGACGTCCATATGGACGGTTTTACCTCCCAAAGTAATAGGTAACCTTGGAAGGATCCATAATGGTTGACTAGTTCTTCTGTTAAACGCCAATAGATTCTGCGTAATAGGCGCAAGCGGTGGTGAGCAAAAAGATTGCCAAGTAGTTGAGGATAGAACACTAACAGACGCGCCTTCGTCTATAATGGTGCTGGGTATGACCAGACCAAAAGCCTGTACTATGATCTCGAAAGGCACATAAGACAGAAGGTGGTATCTTGCAAATCGATTCCAATCAAAGGAAGTGACCAAACTACTCGGAGGGGTTACCATCGAACCGGGAAGGTCTTCCCCCAGTGTTACGGAAGAAGAAGGAGCATCTTCCACCACCTCCATCTCGAAGGTGGGAGGAGTATCCTCTGAGACCTCCATCATGGGAGGCGAAGGAGGAGCATCTTGAGATGTAGGGACAGGAGAATCTTTCTCCATCTCCAAGGAATCTGAAGAAACAAGAAGAACCTAAGGGATGTGGGGTCCACTCTCGACGGAAAAGACCTGGTGCACTGTAGACGGGGCCAGTTCAACCGATCCCACAACCAATGATTGGTCGGGGATGGATTCATGAATTTGAATTTCTAGGGGAGTGGGATTGACCAAGGATGACTCTTGACCAATCATAGGATCAGTTAGTGGAGGAATCAAAGAAAGTTGTTTGTAACCAGCCGGGAGGCATGGTGTAGAAACGGTTGCGTTGTCTAAGACTCTTTTGGCTTCATCCATATACGGACAAAGGTGAATGGCATGGTGCCCTTCACAGAACATACAGGGATTTGTGATCTTACCCTGATTCTTAGGAGCCTTACCAACACCAGTTGAAGACGTGCCCCCAACCTGACTCCTAGAAGCCAGAGGCAATGACGGACAATCGTTGGACCATTCTTCAAGCACCTTGGGAATGCCAAGGCAATCTCGAAGAAGGTGGTTTCTTGTGCACAACATGCAAGGGAACTTGACTTTCCACGGAGGGTTGGAAGGTTTATCAAGAGGAGATGTTTCGGAAGAAATAATTGTAGCCTTAGCCTCTCTCTTATCAGACTTCTTCTTCTTTGTCTTCTTCTTCTTCTTCTTAGCCACCTGGTTACTCGAATCCAGACATTCACTAGGTGAAGTAGAAGAGGAGGACGCAGAAATAGGTGAAGAAGTGGAGAGGTCCACCTTGGAATAAACATGACGTTGTTCAGGCAGAGGAGACAATTGAACAGTAGGCGGGACATTCGGAACCACAGAGGTTGAAAACAACCACATAGGCAAACCAACAGTTAACCCAGGAAGGGACAACGTTTCCATGTAAGGAGCACCAACATTTCCAAAAGGAGGAAAAGGACCATGATTCCCTTCGGAGGGGATTCCTTGGTTGGCGAACTCCAGAAAAGTTGCCATCAACAACTCAAAACCGCACACGGGCTAAAAACCAAGGCACACAATCAAACGGCCGACAAGAAAATTCTAACAGGGCGTGTGATCACAGGTGATTTATTTTACCACATTGAAACTTAGAAACTTCACCGTTTCATGTTTTAAGAGTCGAGAAACGGATGAAAGGTGACTCTATCTCTTTCAGTTTTGAAGCAAGCGTGAAAGGACAAGTGCTTGGCGATCCTTTCAAATTTAAAGAGTCAGAAAAGATCAAAATTACTACTTAGGATTTCTAGGCAAAGGGTGTACCAAATAACCGTGAAATGCAATATACACCTTGGTTTCAAAATAAAAGAGAAATCAACCAAGGACTTGACGTACGTGCAGACAATCTCCCTGAATGTTGTGTCCGGTGTATCACAGGTATAGGGCGGCAGACTCAGCTTCTTATGGATAAAGGATAGCAACCTAGTGGGGTCTCCCTTTATATACGCGATGGTACGGGGAGCACAAGTCCATACTAGTGTTGTCTAAAGCCAAGAGGCGAATGACAGCTACTAGGTTTAAAGACGTCGGAATACGTCTCTATCCTAGACCTCTAAATATTTCGTTAATGTTTCAATGTTGCCTTAGTGTAAATTGAATAAATTTTAATGTTTATCTTCAATTATGTTTCAATTTTCAGGCCCTAGCAAGTGTCATATGACAATCTCCTATATGCAGCTATATGAGAAAAGAAAACTTTTCAATTCGATGAATGCTATCTATTTAAGGGAAGATTTTCAAACAATGATGCAACAAAAAACAACATTGTAAACAAAATTTTTCCAAACTAGATGACTTTCACTATCCAAAATTAATTTCAAACATTCAACGTTGCGAATAATGCAATGTAATCTATGCAAAATCCTCTCTCTTTTTTCGAAAACTATGCAATTGTAATCTATGCACAATTTCCTTTTCCTTTTCAAATTATAAGAATGCACTCAATGCATTTTTCGATGAAATGAAAATATACTTAATGCATGCTTTTAATAAAAGAGAATGCAATCAAAGCGATTTCTAGTTTTCAATCATTAAACAATGTAATCTAAGTTCAATGATGGATCTCAAAAATACTTTCCAGTGCAATGTGATCTAATGCATTTTAACAAAAGAAAACTTTGAGATGAAAAATAAATAAACGCAAATCTTCTAAATTGAAGGATGAATGCAAAAAGGATGTAATCAAACACTAAGAATGAAATCGTTGTTTCAAAACACTTTGTAACAAAATTCCTCAAAAGTTGACAAGACATATGAGGTCAAACACAAAGAGGACTTACAAAGCATGAGAACAAAACAAGGCATTCATTCCATTTTACATCAATCAATCATGGAAAGAAGACATTCCAAAAAATGAGCAATGCAATCTATGCTCATACAGGGAAAAGACCGGAAGGGAAAGTCACACTAGTGAAGGATTTAGGGAAAAAATCTCAATTTTCACACACCCTGAAATTGGCACGACTTTGTCATTGACAACTAGCGCCAACTGGCGCGACTTGCTCACTGAAAACTAGCGCCAATGTCCAATTGGCGCGGGTTCCTAACTAACAACAAGCGCCAACGCCTGAAAATTAAAAAACAAACAAAGAATTTCTCCCAACCAAGACCAAACTCACCACTTCAATCAAAATCTCCAAGACTCAAATGAACCATGTAATCTAGGCTCAAAATGAGACAAAGCGGAATTCGAATGAAGAAGAAGCCAATCACTCAAATAACGCAATGAAACGATAGACAACCACCAAACGAGTGCAGAGAAGCAATCACAAAGCTGACTGAACAGACAGAAACCAAAAACTCCCAAGGGAGGCTCGACGCACAATAGCACCTAGATTCCCTAGGGCTAAAATGTAAAATCGATAGATATGGGCAAACAACCAAAGGAAGACGGTCACAGTCAGTCAAAAAAATCTCCAAGAATCTCCAAGAGTCTCCAAGAATCCCCAGTGGAGTCACCAGTTTGTTGTGGAGGTAAATCCCCTCTGCGGATAGAGGCGATCCCTAATAGCCCAGAGCGGGTCTAGCAAAAATCATAACACGCTATGGCGTAGGTCCCTAATTGCAATAAACCAACTTGCGAAGAAGGCTTACCTCGAATCCAACGCTGTTTTTTGTAGAGAAGGTAGCGCTCCCGTTCCTTTGCTCCGGCAGATCACAATCCTCACGCTCGTCGTGATCGAACACCTACACATGCAAGAAACATAACAAACACAAGCGTAAAATCCAATATATAAAACTATGCATCAGTCAGATAGGACACAACTCATGATCATAATTAACAATACGATTGGAACCATAACCAATAGTCGCTTATCATTAATTCAACAAAGGAAAATACAACCTGGCTCTGACGCTGAACCTTCCTTCGGCGGGTCTTCAGAAGAATACGTCTCGGTAAAGCTTGTCGGGAATGGGGACAAGCCTCTCTCTTTGATCGTCAATCTCCTTGCTATTGATTTGGCTCTATGAGGACTATTGCAACATTCTTTAGGCTATGAAGGCTCTTGGGAACTAGCTTGCAAAAGAGATGAGCAAGCTTTTATAGATGGAGGAAGGGGAGTTGGGATCCCTATAATCATGGGATTGGCCCTATCCTCAAGGAAGCTTCCATGAGAGGTGGCAAACCACTTCCTCTACATGGAGATCCGGAGCCAAACCTCCCAACTCGAATTAGATACCAGTTTATGGATTGGTTAGGATGAAACTTCCACCATTTATTTTTTAAAAACACTCCTTAAAATGGTTGGCGCGAGTGTGACTCTGAGACAAAGTGCCAATTGGCACGCCCTATTTGAATGATTTCCCCCATTGGCGCGGGTATTGAACTGGCTTCCCGCGCCAATGAAAAAAGGGGTGTTTTTAGGGTTTTTCACAAGGAGTTGTCTTCAGGGCAATGAAAGTACATGTCTAGGGGAATGCCATGAAAGTGTTTTCAAGTTATGTCACTACTCACAGGTCACGGAATAAACCCTCCAATGTGCGGGACGAGGGATTGCAGGGACAGTGACAAATTGTTGTGTAACAAGGAGGCAGGATGGATTTCCCCAATGAAGTCTAGGCCCCACTCTTGAAAAGGAGCTTCAACAGAGATAGGATGAAAAGGTAAGGGCAGCAGTTTTCTTTTTCCTTAAAATGTGCACAAAGAGGAGAGAACCATCAAATGGGCCATAATGCATAATAATCAATCCATAATGGGAGAATTGTGCCTTCCCTAGCCAAGGCACTCAACCAAATATTGACTAGTGAAGGGGTAAAAATGCAAGCTAAGCACTGGGAGCAATCATGCAGATATGACAAGTGTACAAACAAACAACTTCCATTAGAATACCTCAACACCCACCAAGGTGGTAAAGATAAATCGTCATAAGGGAAGCAACTCTATTTAAGCGTGCACAAACAACTTGCCCATAGTTCATCAAATTCCCAATCAATATCAACATGTAATCCTCCAACCAACGTGATGATAATTCCAAACAGATAATAATCCATGATAGAGTGCATCTGCATAGGAAAATGAATAACTCTAGGATCAATATACTCCACATGCAGCCTGCCTAAGTAGGGTCTACAAAAACCAGTACATGACCTCATACAACATGAGGGGGTACCACATTCAGTGATAGAGAATGGACGAATGATAGGAAAAAATGGCCATTAATATATCTCCATACTTTTCCAGTACACTATTTCCTAGGTTGGCTCAGTAAGTAATGTTAAAAGTATGGTGGTTTTATGAAACTAAGTCAGTGTACTACTTAAGAGCAGGTTCTCTTGCTATTAATTTCAGTATGGCCTCGTATTTAAGGATTTACTACTGATTATTTACATTCTATGATGTTACTTCATAAAGATTTGAGGTTGCATTGAGTAACCAAAAGTAGCCTGGCACCATTATAAGATAAAATAATTTTAGTAATGTCCAACGAATGACCACAAAAGTAGGTCAATGGGACCGAAGAATACAAACAGTAAGAGTACAATGTGGGAGTGCAAGTGCATCTCCTAGAAAATGCCAAAAATAATATAAGAAAGGAACGTATATCAGTCCAGCCTCAGAACACATGTATAAAACCATGACAAAGGTACAGTGATACAAAAATCTATCATTTGAATTTGAGATCTTAAAATTGACTTCATTGTTTACAAATTGTTTGTAATAGTGATGTTTTATATTTATTCATATGTTTCTCTATGACTAGGAATTAGTGAATTATGTTTTGTGGGATGATGTTGCAAAGCTTTGGGACGCCCCTGTTTAACCTAATATGGGTTTAGCTTGGAAAACATGGAAACAAGAATGTATGAAATTGTTTTCAATATATAATCCTCTGCTAGCACCTAGATTTGAGGGAGAAAATGAGAAGACCACCCATTTTGAAGATATGGACATTACAAAGTCTGAGCTTAGCAGGAAACAACCAAAACTTGATATTCTTCGTGGGGAAACTCGTTCTTCTGAAATAGCAGATGTGCAAGGATTTGAGCCTTAGGCTCATATGCAAATGGTTGGTTATTTTATTTCAAATCAACAAGAACTGAGTACATTGAGTCAAGGGCTATCATTTTGTAGTGTAGAAGGGCTAACAAACAACTCTATTGAGGATGTGGCTCAGGTTAAAATGTGGAATAAATTTGGGGATGATGGTGGATATCAGACAATTCTTTGTTCTAGTGGATATCAAACACCCATGATGGAATATAAACCAAGTACCAAGAACCATTTGATGGGCATTAGTAGTGAGCAGAAGCATCACCAATGCTCAGCCTTCAGAGAAACAAAGGGGAGACAATGCAGCCGGTGGGCAAAAGATGGAGGCAGCTATTGTGGTATGCATTTAAATTTCGATTCTCATGATAATGTTCATAGAGTGGACTAGGTTGGATGTCTTTCCAAGTCTTCAATTTTCCAAGGTATGACAATATATGGAAGGAGGTGTACTCATCGATGTAAAAATGGATCATATTTTTGTCTTAAGAACTTGCTTCAAGATGGTCAAATACTAGATTGTGATAGGACTCTGAGTTCAAATACATCAGTTAATAGCAAAACGAGAGTGATGCTATCAGTTGAGGGACAACATTTTGACAAGAATCAACCATTGGATACACCCATCCAAGACTTGGATGACATATCAGAGAGATCAGCTCAGAGGTGGAGCAGTGATGGTAGCACCATTCAGAGGCATCAACAATTTGAATATCAATCACAAAATTTTGTGGTACAAGAGAAGTCTTCTGCTAAGGGACCTCACCAGAGTGTAAATTGGTCTCGTTGCATTGGATGGTGCCGCAAAAATAGTGGCCAGTGTTCACATAAGGCAAGGGCAGGTTCTTCCTATTGCGAAAAGCATCTTCCAAGTTCAGTTGGGCATATTGGGAAGATTAGTGATAGACCTGTCTCATTAGAAATTTTGAACAGGATTTTTAGAAATACAAGTTCAGAAAAAGACAAGATCCATTTGTGTCAGGCTTCAGATCTATTGCATGAATTCATGAATGTTTGTCTTTTAGAAGGGACTGCTTATCGATCAAATTCTAAAGCCATAATCCTCGATTGCATAATTGAAGAGATGTCAAAAGATTCAAAAGTTGTAGAAGATTTGTTGGAAATTGTTTCATGTGAAAAGGAAAAACTCGGGAAGCATCTAGGCATTGAAGAAGGACAAAATAGTTTCACAGTAATAGTTACATGGGTTCCTGAGAGAAAGGTTGAATTTCCTGTTGATGCATCAATATATGATGAAAGACTGAAAGCAAGTAGAGAGAATGGGACACTTGGTCAGGGGATAGTTGGCAATTGTGCTGCTACTGATGGTCAAAATTTGAGATGTAAGCTCTGTGGAGAGGAATTTTATGATTCCCAGGCTCTTGGACGCCATTGGATCATGAATCATAAAAAGGAAGCCCAGTGTTTTTTCAGAGGATATGCATGTCATATGGGCAAGAATATGTTTACTAACAAGAGAGATCTTGAGAGGCACGTGAAGATCCATAATGTTGAAAGTTTTCTTGAATGCTGCATATAACTTTCATGCATCCATTGTGGTAGTCATTTCATGGACTATGAGAAACTATGGGAGCATGTTGTATCTGCTCATTCTGAGGAATTCATCAGATCAGTGAGTATACTAGAATAAGCTAATGGCTCAAAAGCTTCAGAACCTGTGGAAGCTGAGGATGGATTACGAAATGATACATCTGCTTGTGGGAATTCTATGTAGGTTTAAACCCTGAATAGAAATTATCTACACACGAATCTTATAATAAAAAATAAACAATAGCGAGAGAATAAAACATAAAACAGATAAACACAGAGATTTTCCCCTAGATCCCAAATTGGGACTACCAGTTTGATATTTCATTTTATTCCTTTTAGTGTTACAACACATATATATACATGCCGAAGCATACATAAACCCCAATCCATTAACCCTAGATTAGAACATAACCGTAGTTCCCTTGACCAGATCTACAAAATACTAGGAGCTGAAAACCATTGTACCCCAAAACCATGTGCAAACTTATGCACAAAACATGGGTGGGTCTGCCTATGAGTGGGACTGCACACAAAAAAGGCCCCCCTGTGACCCCCCTGCTGTGCCTGGCGCAATGTACAGCGCGTGGGGCTAGTCGTGGAACATTCTCCCACTTCTTGTTTTCTTTCCACAGGGGGCCATAGGAGAGCTTAGTCATTGGGCCAATTCTTCAACACCCATTATTTCTCTACACCAAGAAAACTTGTAAGTGCTCACAGACTTCATAAATGCATCTAAAAATTTATTCAAGGTGTCCACCTTTACCAGCAACACCCTTTTAGCCTCAACCATATCTCTAACAAAGTGATATTGAACATCAATGTGCTTTGTCTTTTAATGATAAGCAGGGTTCTTAGCCAAGAAAATTGCACTTTGGATATCACAGTCTAGCCTTATAGCTTGCTGTACCAACCCCATACTTGAACACAATCTCTACAACCAAACTGCTTCCCTGCTTACATGAGTGGCTGCTATGTATTCTGCCTCTGTAGTTGAAAGTGCCACTACAAACTATCTTTTACTCATCCAACTGACTGCGCCTCCAAATAGGCTAAACACATACCCACTTATAGATCTTCTTTGGTCTAGATCTCCAGCCCAATCTGCATCAACAAAACCACGAACGTCCAAAATTCTTTCCAATACTGGTCTTCCCTGGTAGCACAAGCCATAATCACTTGTGCCACGTAAATATCTAAAAACCCACTTCACTGCTGTCCAATGCTCCTTCCCTGGGCTTGAAATAAACCTGCTCAATAATCCCACTGCATGTGCAATGTCTGGTCTAGTACAAACCATTGCATACATCAGGCTACCCACTGCACTTGCATATGGAACACGGGACATATCCTCCTCTTATTCTTGTGTCTTGGGACACTGTTCAACAGACAGCTTTACACCTACAAGAATAGGAACATTCACCGGTTTACTATCCTGCATATTGAACCTCTGCAATATAGTCTCAACATACTTCCTCTGGTTTAACCAGAGCTTCCTCTTTGCCCGATCTCTCTTAATTTCCATGCCCAAAATATAGTTTGCAGCACCCAGATCCTTCATGTCGAATTTGGAGAACAGTTGGGTTTTCAAATCTTGGATAATTTCTTTGTCATTTCCAATCAACAACATATCATCCACATACAAGACCAAATAAATAACACGGTCACCAATTAATTTAAAATAAACACAGTGATCCTCCTTGCTTCTGGTGAAAGCCAAGTCCCCGTATATAGGTATCAAATTTCTAATACCACATCCTTGGTGACTGTTTTAACCCATACAGAGACTTATTCAACCTACATACCAGTTCTTTCTTACCCTTCACCATAAAGCCTTCAGGTTGCTTCATGTAGATCTCCTCTTCTAGATCCCCGTGAAGAAAAGTTGTCTTCACATCCATCTGTTCTATCTCAAAATCAAATGCAGCAGCAATAGATTAAAGTAATCTAATAGAAGTAACCTTGGCAACAGGAGAAAAAATATCACCAAAATCAATTCCCGGCACCCGGGAATAACCTTTCGCTACCAACCGAGCTTTGTATTTCTCCACCTTGCCTTCTACATTCATCTTCTTCTTAAACACCCATTTTCTCCCAATGGGCTTCCTTCCAGCCGGCAACTCCACCAAATCCCATGCCTCATTTTTATGCAAGGATTCCATTTCATCAACCATGGCCTCCTTCCAGAGTTTTCCATCCTCTGAATCTACTGCCTCCCTGACAGTTCTGGGATCATCATCAGTTATAGTTAAAGCAAAATTTGAACAGAAAGCAAATGGACTATACCTTTATGGTTGTCTTCTTTCCCGAACTGATCTTCTCACAGCTGGAGTTTGTGGCTCTTCCTCTTCTGAGTCTTCTTCTGTTGTAGAGTCTAATTCATCCTCCTTTAGCTCAAACTCTATCTTCTCAGGTTCCTTTGGTAGGAATTCATGTTTAACAACATCTTTCACCTCTCTAAACACCACATCTTGGCTATACACAACCTTCCTTGTTTCTGGGTTCCAAAGCTTGTAACCCTTTAAACCATCCTTATACTCAATAAAGATGCACCTTTCAGATTTATTATCCAACTTGGTCCTTTTCTCCTTTGGAACATGTACATATGCATCACATACAAATACCCTTAGATGTGAAAGAGAGGGTTTCTTACCAGTCCATACCTCATGTGGGGTCTTATCCTCCAACGCTGATGAAGGTGATCTGTTAACTAAGTAACATGCAGTCTCCACTGCCTCTGCCCAGAATTCTTGTCCTAACCCGGTACCACTGAACATGCTTCTTGCCTTTTCCATCAGTGTTCTATTCATTCTTTCTGCAACTCCATTTTGCTGAGGTGTGTATGGAGTAGTCTTCTGCCGTGCTATACCACACGTCTTACAGAACTCTTCAAATTCCTTCTTGCAGAACTCCCCACCATTATCTGTCCTCAACGCCTTTATCTTCTTCTCTGCCTGGTTTTCCACCAGAGCCTTAAATTCTTTAAATTTGTCAAAGACTTCAGATTTCTTCCTCAAGAAATATATCCATGTATTCCTTGAGAAGTCATCTATGAATGAAAAATAGTACACAGACTTTCCCAGTGATGGAACTGACACAGGTCCAAACACATCACTGTGCACAAGTTCTAATATCTTGTTCGCCCTCTTAGCACCATAAGGAAAACTCACCCGATTCTGCTTCCCATATACACAATGTTCACAGAAATCGAAATCCAGAGAGAAATTAGACATACCTTCTACCATACCATTTCTATGCAGTATCCGAAGGCCCTTCTCTCCAATATGTCCAAGCCTTTGATGCCATAGCATGGTCTTTTCTCCAGAGACAGCTAGGCTTTCCGCTCCACTTTCAAGAACCACATAACTATTACACCCATCAATAACAATGCTACCTTGTAGCTTGTACAGAGTTCCAGTCCGAACTCCCCGCATTAATACCAGTGCTCCCCGAACCATCTTGCAGGCATCTTTCTCGAACACTGTTTTTACACCTGCATCATCCATCTTTCTTACAGAAATCAGATTTCTGGCCAATGCAGGAATATGCAGAACACCAGGAAGTGTTCTAATCCTTCCACCTTGTAGCTTCAGCTTGACCTTTCCACGTCCGACGATTCTGGCCTTCCTATCATCCCCTAGGAATACATCGCCGCCATCATATTTCTCATACTCGCAGAACCACTCCCTATGGGGAGTGAAGTGAAAGGATGCACCTGAGTCAATCAACCATGACTCATGATCTACATGTGTATTTGAAGAAGAAGCCAAATACACATCCCCACCTTCATCCAAGGTGGTTTTTTCCTCTGCAGAAGGAGCATCATCAGATCCCTTTCCTTTCTCAGGAGCTTTAGATCTGCATTCCTTTTTGTAGTGTCCTTCCTTTCCACATTTCCAGCACACCTTTACAAACTTTCCAGGAGATTTAGATCTCCCACTCGAAACCTTATTCTTTTTTCTGTTCTGGGACCTTCCTCATACAGATAAGGCATCTCCATTCTGACCCTCCATATTTCTCCGTCTCATTTCCTCCGACAGCAAGGCTGAGACAATGTCATCAAAATTCAAGGTAGTTGTATCGCTACCTATTGCAATAACTAGACTGTCCCACGAGTCTAGTAGAGAACACAACAAACTGATGCACTTATCTTCATCTGAGATTTTAATATCAACAGATGATAGCTGACTTACCATAGTATTGAAGGCATTCAGATGCTCTGTCACCGAGTCTCCATCCTTCATCCTCAGGTTATACAGCTTTTTCCGCAGGAACAACTTATTCACCAGAGACTTAGATTGGTACAAATTCCCAAGTTTTTCCCACAAACTCTTCATCGTAGCTTCCCCAGATACATTCAACAACATCAATCCGAGACACACAACCGTATTGTGCTCTTAGCCTTCGATCCAGTTTTCTTCAAGTCTTCATCTAACATTACCGTTGGTTTAGTACCTGGATCTACCGCGATCCACTGATCTTTATCCACCAGCAGATCCTCCATCTTGAGCTTCCACAACTAAAAACTATGACCATTGAATTTCTCGATCTCTATCTTTCCGCTGCTCGCCATCTTCTTTCACCGCAAGAATCGATCCCGCAGATCTCCCATTGAACAGGGTCTACCTCAGGCTTGAGCAAAAAAACCTCAGCAGCAAAGGCGTCCCCTTGAAGCCGAAACAACTCTGATATCAAATGTAGGTTTTAACCCTGAACATAAATTATCTACACAAGAATATTATAACAGAAAATAAACAATAGCGAGAGCATAAAACATAAAATAGATAAACAAAGATATTTTCCCCTGGATCCCAAATCGCGACAACCAGCTTGATTTTTCATTATTTTCCTCTTAGTGTTACAACACATATATATACATGCCAAAGCATACCTAAACCCCAATCCATTAACCCCGGATTTGGACATAAACGTAATTCCCGACCGGATCTACAAAATACCAGGAGCCGAAAACCATCGTACCCCAAACCATGTGCAAAATCATGCACAAAACATGGGTGGGTCCGCCATGAGTGGGACCGTACACGAAAAAAAATTTGTCGGGCACCGCCCGACCGCCGTAATGCGTGGGCCGCCGCCCCCTGTGATCCCCCTGTTGCGTCCGGTGCAACGTACAACGCGTAGGCATAGTCGTGGAAAGAATATAACACATACCCAACATTCTAAGTAGGAAGTGAGCTCTTCCTTGGGCATTTTAAATCGTGTGTTTAGCCATAATGGGAGTACAGTCAAAGGAAAAGGTATTGTAAATCGTAACACTGTGCGCAGGTACACCTGTAGGTTCTGTGGGTTGAAGTTTCATCTTCTCCTAGATCTTGGTCGCCATCATCAAGCTGAACATATGGGTACCAGCTCAAACAAAACCTCTATTTCAAAGAAAAGTAAAGAGTTTCTTTCTGTGAAATGGAGGTCCAACAAAGTAAATTCTAAATTAACACAGAAAGTGGGCCCATCTATAGGACTTAAACATGCCGCTCTTATTGCTAGAAAGAAGTTTGTGGAAAAAAAATATTTACATGATTCAATAAAGATGCATGAGTATTCTGAGATACCAGAACTGAGTGAAAAAAATGGCAGAACTACAGAATCCTACTGTTCAGCTGTGGCTGAGATGTTACTGACTGAGGTTCAGAAGATTCGACCTTGTCCCAGCAATCAGGAACTACTTAACATTGCCCGTTCAGCTTGCCGCAAATTCAATCTGCATGCTGTTTTGGAAGAAAAATATGGTCCTTTGCCAGAACGCGTCTACATCAAGGCTTCCAGGCTTTGCAGTGAAGCAAATATCAGAGTAGAATGGCACAGGGAAGGCTTTGTTTGCCCTAAGCAGTGCAAACATATGGAAGATTCCAAGCATGGTATCATGTTAACCCCTCTTCCTGATGTGTGCTTCAGTTCTCTGCCTGCTCAATTGGATGATCTGAAAATGGTGGCCAGCGACAATGGTAATGGGGGGACATGGGAGAAGGCTGAAAGTCACTTGGTTCTCACGTCAACTGAATTTGTAAGAAGTTATCAAGAAAAAGCTTTTGTCATCTGTGAGGATTTGAGCTTTGGGAAAGAAGCAATGCCAGTCCCTTGTGTGATTGATGAAGACTTAATTGATCCAGCTATTTATGCTCTCTATAAAGAGGGCAAAGACCTGAAGTTGGACACATACATGCAGAATTTCACCTACATCATTGAGAGGTTGCTGGACCCTTCACTCGGTCTTGACATAAAGGTGTTGCTTTCATTTTATTTCTATTTTTTGATTCTTTTGAGAGAATATGGCTTATATTATATATAAAATTAAGAATCGCACAAAGTGAATACAAGTTCTACCTGAGAGCATAAAGTAGTTCTACATAATGAGAGTATACTACAGGAGATTCATTTTTGACAACCGTGTCTAGCAGAAAACCTTTTACCTTATTTTGGGTACCGGCTTCTCGCAGAACAAAATTCTGAAACACAAGAACTGAACTAAAATGACCATTGAAAAATGCTTACAGCACAACCTCCGAATGGAGTACAAGGCCGTAATATGACTACAATGTCAAAGACCCAAGAAGTGGCTTAGGACTATTGATTTGTGTTTCCTTTCCATGTTTATCTCAATAATATCCCAGTTTCATCTGGTACAGAAGTTGTTATAGTTTTTTGAATAACCAGTCAAACAAACTAAAATTTTATTTATTGTTTTTCTTATCTCTACAGAGCTCACAACTGGGATGTACGTGTACACAACCACAGTGCTTTCCGGAGTCCTGTGATCATGTTTACCTCTTCGACAATGACAATGATGATGCAGAAGACATTTATGGACAACCCATGCATGGTAGATTTCCATATGATGAAAATGGTCGAATAATTTTGGAGGTAACCGTGAACAACCGTTTTCCTCAGCTTCTCCTTTTCAATTTTGTTTGCATGACACTCTTCTCCTGTTTCTTCCTTTGTCAAGATACAAAGTCTGCTTTTGATGACAGAGAACTAAATTTTAAGTATGATTAGAAAAATTGTCCAAGTTTCAATGTTTTCCTCAATGTTTGGTCTATTTGGTGTCCAAGTTTCAAAATGATGGCAGAGCCTTTGAAATTTTTGCATGTACAAACGTCGGTATACCGTTTAGTTTTTTTTTTTTAAATTTGTGTCCGTCAGAATACCAACGTTTAATTTTTTTAAATAAAGTTTTGTTACCATCGGTATACCGACATTCAATTTTAGCTCTATCGCTCTAGCGACGTTCCCTTTTATGATAATTTGCAGTTTCATCAGTCTTCCGACGCTATAGTGCCATCAATATAGTGACGAATAGTTTTTAAAAAGAATGTTGTTGTTTCGCTGGTCTTCCGACGCTGTAGTGTCGTCATTGTAGCGATGAATATATTTTAAAAAAAATGTTCGTTCTGTCGGTCTTCCGACGTCGAGGACCACCATTTGGAGGTGTCGGACTAACGACGTTTGGAGGCGTCATACTAACAACGTTTGAAGGCGTTGAACTAGCGATGTGTGGAGGCAAGGACCAACAATGTTTGAGGGCTTCGGACTAGCAACACTTTATCCCGTCGGAATTGTGATGCTTCAATTGCTATACCGACATTTAAGTCAAGTGTCGGAAGTCTGACATGACAAGAAACCACGTTTTGGCGCATCATAAAACATCGCTCTTGGGTTGCCTATGTGTCGTAAGAGCGACATTTTGGCCGTCGGAATTTTGGGCAAATCTTCTAGTGCCCTTGCCCATTCTACTGCTTATTACCCTCAAGGTAATGGCCTTGTTGAATATTCCAATAAAAGCCTTGTGAATATCATCAAGAAACTACTAGAAGGAAATAAGAAAACATGGAACAAAATGTTAGTGAATGCCTTATGGCCAGATAGACTTACCACAAAGAAATCTATTGGTACATCCCCTTACTAGCCTGTTTATGGGATGGATGTTGTTTTTCCATCCTCTTTAGGAGTATCGATAATGAATATAATCCAATAACTGCAAGTTGAAACCAATGATATTCAAAGAATTATAAAACAAACCATACACTTGCAGCAAACCAAGGAAGAGGTCTATCTCAAGTCTCAATTTGTTCAAGAAAAGATTACAAAAAATATTTGACAAGAAGACTAAGGAAGATGACTTTTATATAGGTGACAAAGTTCTAAAGTGGGATTCCAGGAGATAAGATAAAGATAAACATGGGAAATTTTATTTCTTATGGAAATTCCCTTATGTCATTTATGGTTACAGAGGTAACAATGCTTTCTTTTTGAAAGAGTTGGATGAATCAGATTAGCCATGTGGACCTATCAATGGTAGAATGTTGAAGCATTACTATTCCTCATAATAACAAATAGTTTACTTTGTTTACTTTACTAATTGTACATAACATTTCATATTTTAGATTGGAATGGATATTTTTCTAAAAAAGTTGAAGCCCGAAGAGAACTCCCTAAACTTTTAAGGATAAAATATCATAAGTAAGAATAATGCAGAGCTCAAAAAACAGTTCCAAGGGCAGCACAAACAAAATTAAAAGGCTACTAGTCTCAAATTTCTTGAAATTTCACCAAGAAATGCCATCCCCATGTGGAGCCACTGTTAGGGTCCTATAATAATAGGATTCATATTTTTTTAATTTAATTTGATTAGTCTTGTAATATGTACATACTTTGATTTTTGCATATTTTTTTCCCATATCAGAAAAATAAAATAAATAATGTAAAGAGTGTAAAATTCCTAAAAGAAAAATCAAAGGACTTGAAAGAAAAAATATCAAAAAGAACAGAAAATGGACCCTAAATAAAAAAGAGATAAAAGTAAAACATGAAAGTGATGCAAATCCAAATGCCACTACTATTTAATTTTTCTGCAAAATAAAGATTGTGTGCAGCTTGTTACAATGCCACAATCCATGAAGGTTAAACAGCTTAATCTCAACCTCTCATGTTATTAGATAGAGAATAAAGATCTAGCCAAATAGTTTAATCTTGGAAGATTGGTAGTTAGGTAGAGAATAATAAGGAGCTCAACAACTTAATATGAGCCCTTGGAAGAAATAAGGATAGAAATATTTAGTTTGTTGTTTTAAAAGAAAAATGAACAGGGTTGCAAGCTAAAATGCACCCAGGTAAATGAAGAAAAAATGTTAGGGTAGCATATGGGTAGGTAGAAGCAGTTTTTTATAATCATGGACAAGCAGAAAATTGGTCATTTCAGTCACAAACCTCCTTCAAAAAAAAAAAAAAACATCCCCTTGTAGAATACTTCATTTCCCTCCATTTTCATCCTCTCCCCTTCATTTTTCATTTTTCCCATTATCATCCATTTTCCTTTGCAAAAATCCCCTTTTCCTAAGTTTAAAACACATTTTACTTTAGAAAAGTTAAAAGCCCTTTAACTAACTCCCCTTTCCCCAGAAAATATCCAAAAAGCCCAAAAAAAAAAAAATACTTACCCTAAGTGTAAATGCAAAAATATTATGTCCCACAACAATGGAATTCATCCCTATATCATGTTTTACACTAGGCTTAATGTATTTCATCTCCCTCATCTCATTTCATTACTAACACATTAATTTATATATTAACTCCCATATTCACCTTTTAGCCCGTATTAGATTAATTCCTTTAAATATTATTTCCCACCCATATTTTAATTTTAACCTATGTTCTATTTTCCCACGTGATATATAAACCCCTTGTTGGGTGTTGATTTTGCATATTTTTTCCTACACTTATCTCCCTTATCTTGCTTCGTAACCTTAGCTTAGGGGATTATCTTTACCCTTTTTCCCACCTTTTTACCCTGACTTGTGTTGTTTCACCTTGCTTTTGTTATTTTTCCAATTCACCAATTATTATGAAGTATTATACCTTTTTATGACTAACTGATGGTGAATGTTTTGGAGAAAGATCGATGGTCTTTTGTTGTCCTTTCATATGTCAAAGATCTCGAACATGAAGTTCATAGAAGCAGTTTGGATGGTGTTGTTACACCGTGTTGTTATATACTCGCCAGCAATTTGTTGTTACACCCTGCTGTTATAGAATCGTTGGCGAATCACTAATACAGTTGTACCATTGGCCGCTCTTGTCTATATTTTTGCTGATCTGTTCCTTGGCGGTTGCACTACAATTTTGTTTTTTTATGATAGCTATAGGAGTTATCAACATTATATTTTTGGGATAAACACCCTAAGGGTAGTTCCAATTGTAATCATTTAATTCCTAATCAGAACTTTATTAAGAAATGGTTATAACTGCATGAGTTCTATTTCGATTAGCATGAGAATCGTAAGATTCTCATGACTGATCTAATCCTAAATTTTATGATGTAACAACTATATATCTCTCGACCCTATAGGTCAAAAGGTTAGCGCAGAACAATGTTGTTTTTCCTCTATAATTGCGTTCAGATTAATACAGATCATATTGTCACTGCTGTTACATGTGTGATTCCATTTAAGTTCGATTAAAGTTTATTTTCTACCTACACCTTGCTAGGGAGGAAGGGCCCTCCTTCTTAGCATGGATTGCAGCGGTTTCAATAGTTGTGCATTTATGTAATTGGATTTCAATTTATGTATCGTTAGAGTGTTGTTGCTAATGGTTCAGCTGAGAATATATCTGCTTCGATTTCTATACTTTATATGTTGTTACACATTTGATTAATAAAAACACCAGTTGGGTAGTTACTATGTGGCAAGTTAACAAATCAATTGAAGTGTGATTTCAATCTTGTGGATTCTTTTATTTCTGCATGAGTGATTTATTTCCAGCATTTTACTTCAGCAACGATTTATTTTCTTTGAGACTGCTTATGGTTGATGTATCAGCACAAACAGTGCTACTGTCATTGGAATAACAGACGTCCCTAGATTGAAAACTAAATGTGTGTTGTTCAGTCATTAATAAGTGATTTATATACTCCAACATTTTGGCAACGTTGTCGGGGATGGCAGTGACGATCCAATCAATCAGAGTTGTTTCTTAGAAGTGCAATTTCCGTGTGTTTTTTATATAGAGTATCTCCAGCGATACAATTTTCATGCAGTAAGACAAGAGGTAAGAACCTGCGTAGTTCTCTAACAGGCTTGAGCGGGCTCACCAATGTCTTGCTGGGATACTTAAGAAGTTGAAATTCTGAGCATTTTGTCTTTTGATTAGAGTGTTTCCAATGCTGCAATTGTTGGGTGGTAAGATGAGAGGTAAGAACCTGCGCATTGCTCTAACAAGCCTAAGCGGGCTCACCAATGCCTTGCTGAGACACTTAGGAATTGAATTTTGGGTTTTTTAGGGTGTCTTCTGCTATATAGTCATTGGGCGGTGTTGGAATATGGTCTCTTGCAAGCTACGAAAATTGTCAAATTTTGCATATTTTTTAGTATAATTAGTCTAGCGCAAGGGTTTTAGGGTGGGTCAAAGCCCCGAAAGCATTGTAACGGGTCCAAGGGTAGACCTCGAGTCCGCAAACCATGGTTTGCGAACCATAGGAAAGAATAGGATAGATTTTTATAAATAGAAGGACATTTTTAATTATAAGGGAAGAAGATTATGAGATCTTGATGCGAATTGTGGCTTAGTATTTCTATTTGGGTTTTCGAGGAAAGGACTCCGGTTGGTTGTGTGCACAGAGATCCCTAGTCCTACTATGTGCGGACCTTGCTGATGTGTGCGTAGGTCGGGTTTGGGTATTGTAAGAAGGATCTGAAGGATTAATGAATGAGAAAGGTTGTTTTTGTAACTAAATCTATTTGTACTGTTGATGTGAATCTTTGATAGCTGTTATGTTATGCATATTCTTTGTTAAGTTGCGAAAGTAACTATGTTAAGTGTTCTGCTACGCAAACCTTCGATCTGGGTCTGTTCTGTTATGTTTTATGTAACGAATAACTGTAATGCTGCACTACTATTTTAGGAGTGCATGATTTGTTAAGTACAGTAAGTATAGTTGACCTTGCGCACGTGGATGCGAAGGAGATCTATAGATCCGGTTCTAGGATATGTGATCTGGTCATTATAAAGTCGGACACAGCTCTACTTGGCTTACCTATCCTCTCTCAGTGTGCAGAAACTTGGTTTCAGCACCCACCCATACTGCTTCAGGTGGGACTTTAACCTGCGCAAGCAGGTCACTGCCGAAAGGGCCAGTAGTATAGGGGTTTGTCGGCAAACCTTAATCTCTGAACCTGGGTCAGGACCCCTCGAGCCAACAAATGGTTCTGTTGCCGGTACCAGGGGCATTTTGAGAGAGGTATCGGGTAATGACAAGAGAGTACTGGAAGCCTAAGAGGAAGGAAATCGAAGAGTGGTTCGAAAAGCAGGTTTAGGAATTTCCGATAAAAGAGAATTGTAGCACAAGGTTAACAATGGAAAATTGGAAAGATAGGTACATTCTTACATAAAGCTATGAATTTTCTTTTTAACGTTTTCATTTGAGCTTCAGGAGTGGCTGGCAAGGCTCGTAGAGTTCCAGAAGTGTTGGAAGAACGAACGGGTCACTCAGTGGGCTTCAGGGCTTATCCAACAGCTGGAAACAACTGATAGTACCATCACTCGCACAATGGATCACTGAGTGGACAGTGTGATAGGAGGGTTTGTGACAGAATTTTCCATTGATCAGTTCGTCTCCTACTCCGAAGCAGAGCAGAGATTCTTTAAAGGTTTCTGGGGAAAGTTTTTGAAGACATTACCCCTGCTGATTAAGATATTACTCTGTGAAAAGAGTATTCTGTGTAGTCATACCGAATGAATGACCTCATATCCGGACGAGAGCACGAAACGCAGTAGTAAATGCTATCAAACCAACCTTGAATGGGGGAGATCTGTCTATAGCCCTTTGCGATAGAAAGTTGCGCAGAGCCCCTCAGCTACATCGTCCTCCAGGCCGCACAGAGGTAAGAATTTTCCCATACCACCACCTCCGCCGGACAGTGATATGGTTGTGCATCTGAAACTAACTACCTTCAAGAGGAGAGGAGATGAGGATATGGACCAATTTTGGTTTGTTGCAGATTCCATATGGACTGCGCAAAATGTGGCAAGAGATACGGTGAAGAGGGCGCAGCTGTCCTGGCATTCGAAGAAAGAGATCTGGACTGGTATATGTGATACATATCTCAGAATGGGAATGCATCTATTCAGGATATTAAGGACGCTCTGAAGCAATAGTTCCAAAAGCCAAAATCTTACTCTTAGCTAGTAGCATATGTGAAGGACTTCAAGCAAGGAGCGTCTGAGTCTGTATGGGAGGCTGATCAACGACTGAAGAGAGAAATTAGGGAAGGAGGATTTGAGTATAATGATAGAAAACATACAAAATGGTTCATCGCTATGTTGCTGCCTCACCTGCACATACCAATGAGTCACCAAACCTTCGAGTCACAGAAAAAAGCAACGCGCCCAATGCCAGGAATATGACGCAATGATCACACTAATTAATGTTGATCTCGAGCAAATCATGGACGCACTTAGTCTGGCTATAGAGGATAAGTGGGCAGCCATAGAAGCACAACAAAAGGCTACAATCAATGCCATGCAGGCTGAGCTTTGTGACCTCTGGAAAAAGATAGATACATTGCACCCTACCATAATGCAGCTACAAGCGCCCACGACATCCAGCAGTATCGGGCTAACTGCAACAGAAAGCCATCCTTACTCGTTGCCTAGCACTGCCTTGGTCGGTATCCACCTTCCAGGCGATACAAGACTACAATTGGACTTGGAAAAGCTGCCCCACGAGGTATTACAGGGTTTCCACACCGCCGTGCTTTAGGAAATCCACCATCGCAACCAAACCGCACAGCAACAGCTCGATGTGGCCACGCCAATAATCGCACAACAAACTGCAGACCTCTCCCTTGCTATCTCCAGAAGGAGCAGCTTAGGGGTCCATCAGCTTGGCAAAAGGATCCTAGATGAGCTCCCGGCTACAGCTTTGCTCCGAGCTACAGTAGAAGGCTTGGTTGCAGCACTAAAGACATCTAGAACCAAAATGCAGGCCCTCAAGATCCAAATGGAGCAGCAAATCACTGCATTACAAGCCCAATTACAACCTGAAACACCTCCAGAGGTACGAGCCCAGCGTGCTACACTGGTGACAGAAGCTACGGCATCATAACGGGACTGATTGCTCAGGGTGCTCAGTTGCTCAAGTCAGCCATGCAGCTCTGGATAGCGGTCTAGTTCAACCCGGTTCTTCAGAAAATCAATCAGGACTTAGGAAGAAAGGAATTCGCTTTTGATCATATCGAAGCTACCTTTCCCTCCTTGGTCCCTACGCAACTTCTGGCATGCTTGAAGACTAGCAAATCACTCCAAGATAAGATTGAGGAACTCCGACGTACGAAGCATGCCATCACAAAACGCTTGAAGCCATGGGCCAATGCTGCCCTCCAACTATCACAGGATACCGATGGCGCGATCAAGCAACTCAACCAGACATTAGAGCGTGTTACCGCGGCTATTAAAGGACCGACCTCCCATAATCTTGTAGACATCACGCAGAGTGCTGCCGCTCAGAGTCAAGAAGTATTACCTCCACTGATCACAACCATCAATGCCCTACGTGCGCAAGTAGAGACCGCACCACCCCAGTGACTCGAGACGAGTCACAAGATTGTGTTGGGGGACTGTTGGAACAGGGTCTCCTACAAGCTGCGAAACTGGTCCAATTTTGCATATTTTTTAGTATAATTAGTCTAGCGCAGGGGTTTTGGGGTGCGTCAAAGCCCTGAAAGAATTTTAATGGGTCAAAGGGTAGACCTTGAGACCATAGGAAAGAATAGGCTAGATTTTTATAAACAGAAGTACATTTTGAATTATAAGGCAAGAAGATGATGAGATCTTGGTGCGAATTGTGGCTTAGTAGATCTGTTTGGGTTTTCGCGGAAAGGACTCCTATTGGCTATGTGCGCGGAGATCCCTAGTCTTGCTGTGTGCGGATCCTGTTACTATGTGCACAGGTCGGATTTGGGTATTGTAAGAAGGATATGAAGGATTAATGAATAAGAAAGGTTGTTTGAGTAACTAAATCTATTTGTATTGTTGATGTGAATCTTTGATAGCTGTTATGTTATGCATATTATGTGTTAAGCTACAAAAGTAACTGTGTTAAGTGTTCTGCTATGCAAACCTTTGATCTGGGTCTATTCTGTTATGTTTTATGCAAAGAATAATTGTAATGTTGCATTACTGTTTTAGGAGTCCATTATTGGTTAAGTACAGTAAGTATAGTTGACCTTGTGCACATGGATGCGAAGGAGATCTATACATCCAGTTCTGGGATATGCGATCTAGTCATTATAAAGCCGGACACAACTCTGCTTGGCTTACCTAACCTCTCTCAAGGTGCGAAAACCTGGTTCCAACACCCACCCATACTGCTTCAGGTGAAATTTTGACCCACGCAAGCAGGTCACTGTTGAAAGGGCTAGTATTATAGGGGTTTGTTAGGAAACCTTAATCTCCGAACCTGGGTCAGGACACCTTGAGCCAACAGGCGGTAAGAAGAGAGGTAAGAACCTATGCATCACTTTAACAAGCTTGAGCGAGCTCACTGCTATAGAAACTAAAGCACTTATAGGATAAATTGATACACATAGGGCCCATGTGTGCCAGTAGGAAAACATCAACATCTACAAACACCCTCCCACTCTACTAAATACAAGAAAGACGAGTCGTAAGAAGGAAAAGAAGAGCGCAGATTTGGGAAGGAAAACATTCTTTGGAGAACTGATTGTAAGAGAAGAAAAGGAATAGCCCAATTCATACAGATATAATCAAAAGACAGGACCACAGAAAGAGGCTACCACATCAAGGCCTGGACCATCGGTGTCTTTCGTTTCTGGACCTCACCATCCTTCGAACACCATATCCAATCCTCATATTAAAACTCTAGATTCAAAATAGCAGTGGATAATCATTGACCAAGATTTGAGAATTGAAGGACACAGAGAGACCAGTGGGGATTGTCAGGAACCTGAGAAACAAAAATTATTTGATCATCAATTGGACGTTGGTAGTGTTGTCAAACAGTTGGTCCTAGAACAAAAGGATCCTTTTATTTTCCAGTCTCCCATGCATTTCAAGGGCAACTCATCTCATCAGGAAGAATCAGTCATGGGGGACGAGAATTTCAAGACTGATAGCTCTGTCACCTTTGAATTCCCAATAGTAGAAACATGGGATGAAGCTCCTATGAAGAACATCCCTTTATCATCCCTACCATCCTTTCAGGGGATGGCTATTGAATATCCTGATACCTTCCTGTTCGAATTCAATGTGCTGTGTAGAGGTTATGACTACACTTGAGATGCCCAGAAGCTAAAATTATTCCCTGCTACTCTAAATGGAGCATCATTAAGATGGTTTAGTATATTGGGTGCTGGCATGATTCGAACATGGAACGACAAGAGATAAGCCTTTCTCTTTAAGTATCAGGACTACTGCCGAACTAGGGATCTGAAGGACACAATTTTCAGAATTGCATAGAAGGAAGAGGAAAGCCAAGAGGACTATCTAGAGTGATTCCACTATAACTTACATAGGTCTAAGTTCAGTAATTTAGATCCATAGATCATAAAGCCAATATTCTTAAGATGATTAAGAGATGATTGTCTGGAACATCTGAAATTAATAGGAAAAGGAGATATATCGCAATAAACATTTGAGGAGATAACGAAACTCTGCATGCGTAGCTCGAGAGGATCTGTCAAGGGAAGGATTTCAGTTAGGGACCCTTCACTTCGGATACAAAAGTCCAAAAGTAGAGGGGTAACCAGAGCAGAAATCGAGAATTTATTCGAAGATTTCAAAACCGATCTCCATAGTACTCTTTCTGCTCAGAACAGTACGGTACAAGTCAAGAAGGCACAAGTGGAAGTTGAAGCAACCTTAGCAATATTCTATCCCCGATACAAAAAGAAACATTTGGAAAGAGAATGTGGACTGAATAGTGTCAGCTTGTGCAACATTTGTGAGTTGGTGCATTCTACAAATCAGTGTCCTGAGTTGCCCAGACTAAAGGTAGTACTTCAAGAATCAAGTGAGGAAGTTCAATCTTCTTACTTCATCTGATCAAAGAGACCATGGCAGTCGTGACCGATAGGTATGCCTGTAGATTTTTCTTCTTTTTATCCTTGGAATAATGTTATAACAGTCAGCAATATCCATGGAAGTATCCCACTCCTTCTTTAACACAATTTCCTTCACCATGGAACCAGTGGCCATCTCCTCCACCAATGCAATATCTTTCATCACAACCCAATCCTTGGGGTCAGAACTGGAGAAGTAATGGCCAAGGTCCAGTACCCCCTCCAATTCCAATACAATAGAAACAATTACAACTACCTTCTACTCAAAATCCTACACCTTATGTTCGATCCCAATTACTTGTACAACCTAACCCCAATCCAAATAATAAGGTAGCTCAGAGTATGGATGCTGCGGCTACCCTCTAGAATTTCCTTATCACTCGTATTGGACTTAATGAGGTTCAGCTTCGATCAGGGAAAGTAATCAGATCTGGACACACTCCCATTTTTTTCGAAGAAACTGAATCACCCAGGAAGGATATGACATGTAACAACTGATACAACACCCGTTGTTACACCTGTAACAGCCAAATCAGGCGAGTCTATTGTTTTTATAGCATATAATCTGAGTAAGGCTGGTACATCTGTGGTAGTTGATTCAAATGTTAGCATTCAGAATCCTCCATACCCTCAATGATTAACTGAAACTGGGGTGGTCTTACAACTCGAATCTGAATTTCTTAAGGAGCTGCAAAACTTATATGTGTGGATTCCGCTATTAAAAGCTCTTAAAGAAGTGCCTATCTATGCCAAAATAGTGAGGGATCTATGCGTTAAAAGGCCTGGAAGGAAACCTAAGGACCCTGCTATCATCCATGTCTTGGGAAAATTGTCCGATCTTATGATTGATCAGCATTTGTTGAATAAGTATAATGACACAGGGAACCCCACAATGACTTTCCATATTGACAATCATCCTATAACTAATACCCTGATTGATCTAGTGGCATCTATTAACGTTATGACTAAAAACCTCTTCATTTCTATAGGACTTCGTGGACTTAGACCTACACCTACAGTTCTTGAAATAGCAGATAGGCCTTGTGTTAAGCCCGAAGGGATGATTGAAGATGTGGTTATCACTGTGGCCTCCTAGAATTATCTCGCTGATTATCTTATTTTACAAACCAAATCCAATCTGGGGGGGCATCCTTTAATTTTTGGGAGACCATGGCTAGCCACTACAAATGCATATATCGGATGTAGTTCCGGATCTATGGCGATCTCAGACGAGCAGGCCACTCAGAACCTAAATATTTATCCCCCAATAAAACCTTACAAGGATTCGAATAGTCCCTAGTGGAATGAATTTGTACCTGAATCTGATCTTTCCCTACCCCTTCTCACGCTTGGAAAAGCACAATACTTTAAGGATGAAACAAAGGATGATATTATCCATGGTTTTATCAGTAATTCATTCCCTGTTGCCTCCATTAGAGATTTGGGAGAAGAAAGTGAGGAAGACGATGTAATTATTGAACATTTGAAAACAACTCCACTTACTACCAACAGTCTCGTTGAAATCAAACCTGGAAAATGTTTAAATATCAATCCTAACCTGACCGCTGAAAAAAACAGAGTGCTGATACAACTGTTACACAAATACAAAAATGCATTTGCATGGGACTATACCGATATGAAAGGAATCCATCCTACCCTATGCACTCACCACATTTACCTTAAGGAAGACTGCAAACCTGTTAGACAACCTCAATGCCGAATGAACCCCACACTTAAGGAGATAGTAAAAGAAGAATTGCAGAAACTCCTTAATGATAATTTCATCTATCTGATTTTTGATAGTCAGTGGGTGTCTCCACTTGTCATAGTTCCGAAAAAGAATGGAAAGTGGAGGGTATGTGTTGACTATAGAGAACTTAACAAGGCCACTCAGAAGGATCATTTTCCCTTACCATTTATTGATCAAGTTTTGGACACTCTTTCTGGAAAACGATTCTTTTCATTTCTAGATGGGTTTAGTGGCTATAATCAAATACAGATTTCCTTAGAAGACCAAGACAAGACAACCTTACTTTCCCATGGGGTTCTTTTGCATACAGAGTCCTTCCTTTTGGTCTCTGCAATGCACCAACAACCTTTCAAAGGGAAATACTAGGTATTTTTTCTGATTTTTTGAATAATTGTCTTGAAATTTTCATGGATGACTTTACACCCTACGGGGATGCCTTTGAGACAGAATTAACTAATTTTGAAAAAGTGCTGCAACATTGCATTATGGGAATTTTGAGGTACAAAATGGGCCTCCTAAGAAAAATTTACAACCAAAATAAACTTTATAATAACCAATAGGATTGAAGATGATGATGTCAACCATGGGGGATGATTCACCATTTTTTAAGCAAAAGGGTAAAACGATTAAAAAATAATAAAATAATAAAACTACTTTCTCAACTCATATTTTCAACTTATCTCCAAAAAATTTTACTCAAATTTCAAGCGGGAGTATTTGTTGGATGCAAAATTTAATTCCTCATCTAAGGAGTACCCATGTTGCATACTTTTGATGGACCCTGCTACAAGAAAAATGAGAAATACATTAAAAAAACATGATTGCAATCATGTTTTTAATGTATTTCTAATTTTTCTTGTAGCAGGGTCCATCAAAAGTATGCAACATGGGTACTCCTTGGATGAGGAATTAAATTTTTCATCCAACCAGTACTCCTGCTCGAAATTTGAGTAAACACTTTGGGAGATAAGTTGAAAATATGAGTTGAAAAAGTGGTTTTTTCTTTTTTCCGTCTAAAATTTGATGATGTAATCAAATCTTATTTTATTATTTCCACTATTATTTTATAATTTCCTTAGGAGGCCCATTTTAGACCTCAAAATTCCCCTAATGTGAGCAAACTAATGTTTCTCTAAGCACAGAAAAATGCCACATGATGATGACCGAGGGAATTGTGCTGGGACATTTCATTTCAGCGGAAGGAATCAAGGTAGATCCTGTAAAAATTGAGTTAATCTCGAGAATCACGACCCCTAAGACTCTGAAAGAGGTACATAGTTTTTTCGGGCATGCAGGATACTATAGAAGGTTTATAGAAAATTTCTCAAAGATTGCATCTCCTTTATTTTCATTACTAATTAAAGATGCGGAATTTGTGTGGACATAAAACTGTGAGCAGGAATTTCTAAAGTCGAAGAACTGTGTAACAGTAGCACCTGTTTTAAAACGACCAAAATGGAAATTACCGTTTCATAATGCTACAAACGCATCTAACATGGATGTGGGTGCTATTTTGGGGTAGCTGAAGGATAAGAAACATTACGCTATATATTACATCAGTAAGAACTTGACTCCAACAGAACTTAACTAAACTGTAATTGAGAAAGAATTCCTAGCAGTAGTGCACGCTATCAACAAATTCTGGCACTACATCACCGAGTATCAAGTATTTGTACACACTGACCATGCTACCATTCGATTTTTGATGAAAAAACCTATTACTAATCGTAGAGTTACACGATGGTTATTGTTGTTACAAGAATTTGATATTAGTATTTTAGATAAACCTGGAAAAGATAATGTAGTTGCTAATTTCCTTTCTAGATTAACTATAAGTGATGACTGCACTGCCACTGAGGATTTTTTTCTGGATGAGTATCTTTTTTCCATTTCTACTGACTCACCATGGTATGCAGATATAGCTAATTATCTTGCTGTAGGGAAATTCTCACACCAATTGTCTTCCAAAGAAAGAAGGAGGATTATACAATAGAGTGCTACCTACTCCTAGATAGCAAATAATCTCTATCACACTGGGCTAGATTTCCAGATTAGGTGATGTGTTAGAGAAGATGAGGTATTTTAGATCCTAAAGGCTTTTCATGAAGAACGTTGTGGCGGGAACTTCGCTAACAAAGAGGACAAGACATAAATTACTCTCAATAGGGTACTATTGGCCAACCGTATTCCAGGATGCCAAGAAGGTTGTGAAAGGATGTGATAGTTTCCAAAGGATGGGCCAACCTCTGAAATCAGATGAGATGCCATTACAACCTCAGATAGTAATAGAACCATTTGAGAAATGGGCCCCGGACTTTGTGGGGCCACTCAATCCTTCATCACAGCAAAAATAATACATATTGGTTTGCACCGATTAGGTCACAAAATGGGTTGAAGCAAGGGCATTAATTAGAGCAACAGAGCAGGCTGTTTCAGACTTCCTATTTCAATATATTTGTGTTCGCTTCGGATCACCTAGAGATATAGTGATAGATGGGGGTCCTCAGTTCACATCTCATTTGATCAAGAAGTTGGTTGAAAAGTATGGAATCCATCATAGAATCACCACACCCTATCATCCACAAGAAAATGGGCAAGTAGAAAGCACCAATAAAGTCATTGAGGGAATTTTGACAACGACAGTAACCAGCCACTGAAAAAATTGGGCCGAGAAACTTCCAGAGGTACTGTGGGGTTATAAGACAACATGGAGGAATACTACAGGATTCTCACCATATGAAATGGTGTATGGTAAGAATCCATTATTCTTCATAGAGTTTGAAATAAAGACATTGAGAATAGCATTGCAGGTTGATCTGGATTTGAGTATAACACAAACTCAAATATTGAACCATCTCAATGAGCTAGAAGAAAAATGGCTGGCTGCCATCTAACAAACAGAAATCATTCAGCAGCAGAGAGCCAAATGGCATGATAGGTTTATTAAGAAGAAAATTTTTCAGAAAGGAGATTGCGCTGTTGTGTACGATTCAAGGTTCAAATATTTTAAAGGCAAGCTCTGCACCAGATGGCTAGGTCCTTACGAAGTGGATACAGTCTTTGACAATGGGAATGTACAATTGGTCACCATTGATAGTGTTAAGACGCCGTTACTGGTTAATGGGCACCGCCTAAGGCTATATCATCAACCTGCATTGAAGGAATCATTTTTCAACATTGTCATAGACTCTGATCCTCATGTTAAGATAGCAGGGAGACATTCTCCTCTCTGGCCTTAAAAAGTTGAAATTCCAATAAGTGCAGCAGCTGAAAACCACTTGTGTGGTAGCTGTTACACCTATTTTTGTTTATATATATATATATATATATATATATATATATAATAATAAAATAAAAGAAAAACAAAAATAAATCTAATTGTCAAAACTCCTTTTTAGAGGCGCAATTAGACAACCAGTAACAATCGAAAACCACTCTTGTGGCGACTGTTACACCCATGTTTTTCTCCTTGTAAAATTATCTTCCATTTTTTATCTATGTCACAAGATGATGGTATTCATGTAATTTATTTTTTTTGTACCAATTTCTATTGATCATTATTTGTCTGAGAATAATCCAAAAGTTGTCTTGCCTGTTGCATATGTAACAGTGGACAGCCACGATTACTGTTCTTTATAATTCATTTCATAAAAAGCAATAACAATGCTAGTTGGACACAACAATATGAACGTTGCATGCAGGATTCCGTCAACGCAATTCTTCTCCCAACTCCACCTCAAGTACGTCATCAAAAAGGTAAATGATTGTCATTATAATTCGGTGATTAATTGGAAAAATAGTGACGCTCTTGTGACAGGCGTGGGTGACTATCACAATTAAAGCGAGGGAGGGGATATGACTTGAAATGATTTGAAATTATTGCAAAAGGCTGTAACCATAAAAAATCTATTAAATTCGCATGCACCTAATCAATAACAGAATTACCAATAATGACTGAATCTGATGGAAAAAGCGTGTGTGTACGAAATCCCATCACTTTCCATAACAAGCTATTTATGAGTATTCGTGTAGGGTACGATTTGGTAAATCCTTGAAAGCCGCCACCTTTCATAAACCTTCTTCCTAAACCTTGCATCCTCATTTGTAGAGTCATCGATTGGGATAATCAGAGGTGTTGAGAAACAACTAGAGATACAGTGATGTTATAGCAGGATTGAACAGAAAAGAAGAGAACTCGAAAACTCAATAATATTGTAGTATTTCCAGAATCAAGAAGTAAATTTAGGAACAAATAGAAAAAATGGGTGGAGTAGCAGTTAGGCATGAGCCAAATTCTATGGATTCTCTGCAGAATTTCCCTGAAGCTTACCACATATTTAGAGAGGCTGGATATGTTGAGTTTTTCCAAAAGCTTGAAGGTTCAGATGAGGCCGTAGCAATTGAATTTTCTTAGAACTTGAACGATAATCAAAACCGAGTAAGAGGTATGCAAATGGAGGTGACTGAGGAGGTGATTTCTGGGGTAACCTCATTACCAGTTGAAGGGCGGAGGTGGTTTAGTAGGAAAATCAATGATCCCTCCTTGAAAGAGGATTTCTTAGGAGGGGAAGAGAAACTGGAGAAGAAAGGAAGAGGAATTAATAGAATGTCATTTCCCCACCATGTGCTTGATGTTTCCTCTTCTCAACCACCTTCGGCATCAATAAAGAATCAATCTCCCATTCTATTTACTTGGAAACATCAAGCACATGGCTGCGGCAGTAAAAACAACAGCACACCCGAAGGCATGCATGACTAATCATGGACTTATTAAGCTCATTGTGTTGGATGCCCTGGGTCAACATGGAAAGAATTGGGAGGAATTCAAAAGGAAAAGACCAAGGACAAGCCAAAGGAAACAAACCACAACCTCAGGAGAAAGTCAGTCAGAGGAGGATACCCAGGCTCGGCCAGCCGAAGTCAAAATTGGGAAAAAGCTTATTGATAAACCAATTGGGGACAAAATACTGAAGTAGAGAGTGAAGGTCAGCATACCTACAGAACCCTTGCCTATGGCCGAGTAGCAAACAAAATCAGAAGTTTCAGAAGAAGAAGGGAAACCTTCCTCATCAGGTAAGGACGAAACCAATGCCTTATGTTTAGAAATTGAGAAATTAAGAAAATAAAATGAGAAATTGAAGTAGAAGTTATATGAGGGAAGAGAAATTCTGGTGTCAGTATGCATAACCTATTTTCAGAACTTAACAACAGTAGGGTATAATGCCCATAGAGAAAATATCAGCGCTATGGAAGTAGAAACAGAACAACAGGGTGCTGCTACATAAGAACTTGTTGATGATACTGTTGTTACAAAAGAACCAATAGTTAAAGAAGAGCCTCTTGTAATAATTGACCTAGATGTCAACCCACAAGAACCTGTGGAAGCCATGCCTGTTATAGAAGAAAAAACAGTGGACGCAGAGGCAACTCTAGGTAAAAGCAAGGGGCCTAACACACAAAAACCCACCGAAGAGGTTTTTTTTACACAAGAACCAGCAGCAGAGGTGGAAAAACCCCATGAAGCAGAGGTTGGCACACTTATTGTCGATGAAGATATTTAATCCAGGAGAACACCAAGTCCCACCTCGGGAGGGAACTCTGAGAAACTTCTACTAATCTATGAGTTGCAAAAATGGAAGTAAGAAGTGATCTCCCTTCAGGATGGGATGATTTATCTAAAAGAACATCAAAGGGAAATAGTCACTTTACATAAAAAATGGATGGAAGAAGAATTGAAGAAAAAGTAGGAGGATTACAAGAAGAAAGAGGTTTTGAAGAAATAAGAAGAAAAATTGTTGCTGTTACAGGATAAGATTCGAGACCTCACTATTGATAAACAGAAACTTCATGATCTCGCCCTCAACTGGTTGGGTTGTAGGTGACCTTCTCCATCATATCATATTTTTCTATGGGAACGTTAATTCTTGTTTCAATTGAAAGCCATTTTGGAGGACTAACCTTATGTATGTTCCTCCACTCGTACATTTCTAGATGTTTTTCGTGCCTCAGAATTTGATGAGCAAAGTTTGTTGTGTGAATTGTTTTTACACAACATTATTTGTGAACATGTGAGTATGCAGATGATTGTGACAGTCTTCTCTTATATGGGAGATATTCAATTAAGGTTTTTTGTATCCTTCATGAGGAATCAGATTGAATGGCATATGGCCATTAAATCTATGGAAACTAATGAGGAGAAGATAACATTATGGGTTCAGGCGGAACCAGGACGAGTTGTTGAGCTAAGAAGAGAATTCAGGAGAATACTGAGTACCCTTGGGATTAGAGGACCAATAACCACTTATAGAAGAATAATTATGGACTTCTGTCTCAATCAATTTGCAATGATGAAAATCCGAGCTTTGACAAGATTCTTGAAACGTATGGAAGCCAGCAATGTTGAGTTATTAAAGAGAGATCCATTCTCATTCCAAAATTTTGTGGTGGCTGTTACACATGTACCAGCCTACACATAGATTGTACAATCTCTTAGAGCTCTATGGTTTGGATTAAAGTTCAAGTTTCCTTTGATTTGGTTGCCCGTTCAGGATTACCAGATCAATTATGAATTAAGAAAGTATGAGTCAAAATCTTGGGTGCAGTAGTCGATGGGCAGTTAGGGATACAGGTCTGCAAATGAAGACACAACTATTGATTATGATCTCACATATCTGCACCGAAGGTATTCCCATGAAAGATGAGTTTACATGAGGACATTTAAGTATTTTAGTTGGGGGGAGATGTTGGGTGCTGGGTTTGCACATTTTTTTCCTACACTTATCTCCCTTATCTTGCTTCGTAACCTTAACTTATGGGATTATATTTACCCTTTTTCCCACCTTTTTACCTTGAATTGTGTTGTTTCACCTTGCTTTTGTTATTTTTCCAATTCACCAATTATTATGATCTATTATACCTTTTTATGACTAACTGATGGTGAATGCTTAGCGAAAGATCGATGGTCTTTTGTTGTCCTTTCAGATGTCAAAGATCCCGAACATGGAGTTCACAAAAGCAGTTCAGATGGTGTTGTTATAGCAAAGCGATTTTGTTGCACCCTGTTGTTACAAACCCGCCAACAAGTGCTATTACACCCCGCTGTTACAGAATTGTTGGCGAATCGCTGATACAGTTGTACCATTGACCGCTCTTGTCTATATTGTTGCTGATATGTTCCTTGGTAGTTGCACTACAACTGTGTTTTGTTATGATATATGTAGGAGTTATCAACATTAAATTTTTGGGATAATAGCCTAAGGGAAGTTTCGATTGTAATCTCTTAATTCATAATCAGAACTTTATTAGAGAGTGGTTATAACTGCATGATTTTTATTTTGATCAGCATGAGAATCGTAAGATTCTCATGACTAATCTAATCCTAAATTTTATGATGTAACAACTATATATCTCTCGACCCTAGCGGTCAAGAGGCAAGCGAATAACAGTGTTGTTTTTCCTCTGTAATTGCATTCATATTAATACATATCATATTGTCACTATTTTTACATGTGTGATTCCAATTAATTTCGGTAAAGTTTCTTTTCTACCTGTGCCATGCTAGGGAGGAAGGGCCCTCCTTAGCAGGGATTGAAGTTGTTAAAATAGCTGTGTGCTTATGTAATTGGATTTCAATTTATGTATCATTAGACTGTTGTTGTTGAGGATTCAGATGATAATATATTTGCTTCGATTTCTATACTTTATATGCTATTACACATTTGATTAATAAAGACACTAGCTGGGTACTTACTGTGTGGCAAGTTAACAAATCAATTGAAGTGTGATTTCAATCTTGTGGATTCTTTTGTTTCTTCATGAGTGATTTATTTCCAGCATTTTACTTCAGCAACAATTTATTTTCTTTGAGACGACTTCTGGTTGATGTGTCGGCATGGACAGTGCTACTGTCATTGGAATATCAAACGTCCCTGGATTGACAATTAAATGTGTGTTGTCCAGTCATTAATAAGTGATTTATATACTCCAACACCCCTCATCCCATAGGTTAAAACTATTAAATCATGTTAATTATTTCGATCCCATTATAAATAGCCCCCACCAATGCTAATGTTACACTTATCTGCATTACATTTGTTAAATAAAACATTAATATCTGCCTATCATATTTCACTCCAAACTATGTATTAAACCTTATTTTAATTACATATTTCACCTGTCACTGCATTAAAATCCTAGGCCCCACACCATCATACCATGCATTTCTATCGCACGATCAGCTCCATCTGATCTACATTCGCCAGATTCGACGACGACTAACCCTTGTCGCACATTTCATTACGCAATGGTTAAACAAACCCAAAGCTTGTGATAAATGCAGCTTTCGGGATTTCTCTCACCTTTACGTGTCTCAATTGCATTGGCTCACACCGATCATTCTAATCTCCCTTACCACCTTTGAACCATGCGAAAACCGCTTGGCGGTTATTCCCTACCCAGTGCCCAAAATACTTATCTATTTGAATTGACTGTCATTTAATGCATTCACTCTTGAATGAAATTGTTTATAAACTGCCCAAATGAATTTATTTTACTCTTTTGTTACCATTTTTCACGAAAAAGAAGCATTGCAGACCAAAAAGACCACTTCCGATGTTGTTTTTAGCCTAAATCAAATGGAATTCGCCAATTTGATTGCTACAAATAGTGTAGAAGTCATCTGAGTGCCTATAAAGACCAACAAAAGCTTATGAAACTTTCCAACCCCAGAAACCCTTGTACACAGCAAAATTTCAATTTTTCGAGGTATTCTTGAGAAGAAAAGACTCATTCATCAATCTAAAAGAGTTATACAATTAATTAAATCATTTAGGAGCCTGTGTACCTAAAGAAAACCTTGTTGCTTCATAAATCCTTTGATTCTGTAAACCCTGAGCATCTTCTAACAGATTCTAAAGCCTTGAACTATTTAAAAAGAAAACTTTGATTAATTGAAGCCATCCGCAGACCTAAAAAAGCCTTCAATGACCTTCAACCCTTTCCTATAGTACTTAGGCATCCTTTTTTCATAAAATTGATGTCTTAAGATTGTTTTTATCACAAAAAGTGCACTGTAAGCCCTAAATATTCTTTGCAGAAGCTCTAAGGTCATGAAGTTGCTTTTTTTATACAGAAAATACAGTTTAAGTTAAATTGATCAAAATTACCCCTTTGTAGAAAAAAAGATAGAACCCCTGTTATATCCAAGTCCTTCTGCAAAATTGTTATAATTTCCATAGGTGCTTCTACAGGCCTAAATCAATGTTTTAAAGGTAAAAAAGAATATAGAATTGATAAATCAAACAAATCTATGGCTTCCAAAAAAAATCTAGCAGTCAACCCTCTACATCATCCTGTTGTAAATGTAGAGCATATTCCCCTGGCAGATGTAGAATTCAGGGTTACTGATATAGTGACAAAGTTCTACCTTCTTGAGCTCCACTTTTGGAGCTAAGAAAAATCCCTAAATCAGGCTGATGAAGTTTTTATCTGGGAATCAAACTTTCCAAAATATGTTGTTATTCATACTTATCAATGCCCAAAAGTAATCAGTCCCTGCTAATCATGCCACTCTCCTTATCAAAGATCTATAGTGAATCGTTAAAAGGAAGTTCTATTTATCATTACAGCTGAATCTATCAACCAGGTTCTTCAAATATAGTCTGGGCCAAATGAAGTTTCGTTGTCTATTGAAGCCCTCACTAAGTTCTACTTGGATCTAGATTTTCCCAAGAGATTCCAGATTTTTCCAACCTTCATGCCTCCTTATGTGGAAATTCCCAAGCTGAATCCTCCATACTCTTCTACTAAATTATTTGAAAGGACAAGACATATTATTTCCATGTTGTCTTTCATCCTTGGCTATTTTACAGATGAACATGCTAATGTTGCAGTTCTTGGTTTCTTGTCTACTTTTACACCTGGTCAGCCTCCTGCTACCATATTTAACTTTTCCCAATATATTACTGACAATATCCATGAGAAATTAGTCAAAATGCCTTCAAAAGGTGTATTTAGGTATTCTCCATTCCTATTTCACATGTTCCTATATTTTTGGTCTGAGAAGTTCAATATAAGCCTTCAGAAGCTTGATGTGGAAGGAAATCCACAATATGTCATATTGTGGACTTCCTTGATAAGGAAAGATTCAAATGAGTTCAATTATTCAGAGTTTATAGGTTCCTTCATCCATCCCTTAGTAAATTTACTAAACAGAAGTGTGCAGCCCAGAATTAGTAATGAAATCAAGAAGGTTTTGCAATTGTCTCATAATAACAGGAAAAGTGATTGGTACTTGTACCAAAATCACACTGAAATAAGAGTTTATGGGTCAAGTCTTATCCCTTATAAACTGCCAAAATACCTCCCTATGAGGTTATTTGCCTTGGAGTATATAAGGCAGATTCTAAATTCAGATGCTGTCAATTTCTTAATAGAAAAGAAGAAAACACAATTCAAGTTAAAGAACTAGGTTGGCCCATTCTTCTGTAATAATAGAGAAGCAGGTCCAAAGGTAGAAAAAAAGTTGCAGGAGTTCAAATTCAGTCCTAGTTTCCTTTGGTATTATGGTCCCCTTGGTGTTATTAGAAAAATGAGAGTTAAATGCAAATTAACTCCATATATACATGAAAAGAAGCCAGAGATTGAGAAATTCTCAAACCAATCTGAATGGTTAGAGAATACATTGGTAGAGGCAGAGAAGCAAAGTGATACTAGTCAAACTTTGCAAACTCCAGCCAAAGAAGAAATAAATGTGAAAATAAACAGGGAGGAAGGACCTTATACAACTGAGACTACAACATAGACTAAATTCAAACTAAGATACATAAAAAAGCTAAAGCTAAATCCTCCCAGTAAAGAAAAGGAGACAGTAGCGGTCATTGACACCGCAATTGCAGAAAATGATACTACACCTCCTACAATAATTGAAGAGGAATAGCAGCCCACTACTTCTAAGACACAGCGAATTCAGAAAAAACAAAGTATAGAAGTGTCTTCATCCAAGAAAGAAACAGAAAAGGACATGGATATAAAGGAAAGATACAAAGAAATCAAGGCCAAAAATGAAGAAATACAAAATGAAATATATTCTCAGTATCTAAAGAAAAATCCTAGCATTCAAAATAGGCTACTTTCAGCCTTTGAATACAAGAACAAAAAGATGCTGATGATAGTTCTTCAGCCCACAGTTCAAACTCCTAAATCATCCTCTGATTATAAAAATATATATTTTGAATTTCCAGTCTAGGATATTCATCCTCTAGATCAAATTGAATTTCATAAGCAGGAAGGAGAGATGATTTATTCTACAATTACCACTAAGGCCATGAGTGCACAAAAACTTCAAAACAAGCTGGTAAATGTAAGAGAACAACTCAAATTGGAGAAAGCATCTTCACAGGCAAAGGACACTAGAATCAAATCCTTGGAAGAACTAGTAATTGAAGTAGGATATGATCCTAAAAATGTAAAAGTTGCAGAAGAATTGATCAAAAATAAAAATGCAGACATTGTTGCATTAAGAAAACAACTATAGTTGCCCCCCTATAGAGCATCCTCAAGCTGCCAAGGAGGTATTACAGGAAACCAATCAGAAAGATGAGATGATGAGTCTCATTTTATAGTTAACAACTCAGATAAAGGAAATTGAAATTGAAATGGACAAGTTGATCCAAGAGAAAGAATCCAACAAAGTAGAGGAAGTTCCTGCCACTATGATTCCTGTAGTTACAACAATTGTACCTTCTACTTTGCCAGAATCATTGGCTCCTAATGTTCCAATGGCCACAACAGTTCCAGTTACTTCATCTACAACTTCAACCACAAAATCTTTAACAACAGCAACACAACACTCAAATGAAGCAAGAAAATTAGTAACGACGATGCAATATATGTCTATCCAGACCAATGAAATAAACGAATTAAAATAGCAACTTAAAAATCTTGAAGATGCTAAGAAACTTGCTCAAATAAATGCCAAGAATGAAGAAGAAAAAGCCAACAGATTGAATGAGAAACTAAAAAAGTTGGAAAAATAACCCACACTGAAGGAACCAATGGCACATGTCAAACAACAGTTATGGTCCAATATCATTGAAGCAGTCAATGATATTTGGCCATGCATACATGTCATATATGAGCAAAAAGACCTAGTGAAATCAGTAAGAGAAGCAATCCAAAAGACAAAAGAAAAGCTTAGCAAGAAACCTGAAGAAGCTCTAGAAATCATCAAGTTTCTCAATTCCAAAAATAAACAAGAGCTAGAAGAAATTGGAATTACTGACAGCACAGAGACTATCCTAGAAGTTAGGAAGGTAATCTCTAAAAAGAATTTCATGACACAGTTAGAGGAGAAGAGCCAGAACATGGAGATTGCAATCAAAAGGTTCATGATTAAGTTTGATGTTCTAAGGCAATAAGGCCTTCCCAATCCTCTAGTGATTAATGATAGATTAATGAAGGAGGATGATTATGACAAAAAGATAAGATTTTTCCAAAGAGCGGGTGAAAAAATCAGCCTTGCAGGGAATCCCAACAAGGAAGGTACTATATAAGAATTTTGAGAATTTGTTTTACTTGCAACATGAAGTAAAACACTTATTTTTAAACAAACCAACATTCTCAAAATATACGGAAGCAAATGAAAACTTCATAAGGATGATGAAGATAAAATTTCCAGAGGCAGAATTCTAGGAAAAGTTCACTGATCTACTCTAAAATCAAATTGAAGTGAACACAGAGCAGTGAAAGTAAAAAATAGAGCTTACTGTTTTTTACATCAGCATTTACAGTTTTGCAGATGAAAGAGTACTAGATAAAGAGTATCAGTGAAAGAGTATCAAATGAAGAGAAGCAGATGAAAGTGTATCAGTTGAAAGGTTAAAAACAAAATCAGAGCAAAAAAGAATCTGCCAACGTGAAAGACACCTCATTGTCTAGCTGCAGCCTTCATTAAACAACAAAGAGATAAAGCAATGACAAAATCAAGAAAAAAAACCATTATATTTCAATAAAAAAGGACAGCCAACATTAGTTAGGAAGCTGTCACTATCTTCTTGCATGAAGATATTTATTTTCCATGAAAAATTACTAAGCTTATTCTAGGATATTTTGTATGAGTTTTTGTATAAATACTTCATCATTTGAAGTATTGAGGGTGGATGAGTTGCTAAACATTTCTATAATGTACTATTCTGAACCTAAGGGTTTTTTGTACCAATTTCAAGTCATCAAACTGGATTAAGGAAACAAAACATCATATTATAGATTCATGTGTTTGGCTATTATAGTGAAGTACTTTCACTTATTACTTTGTCAATTTCTTATGTTTCCATCAATACTTGAATGTGTTCTAAATCTAAATGATAGATCGGGAATTGTTATTTCAGAATATGTTAAAAGCACTCTGTTTTGACTTAATACCATTTATATGTTTTCCACTGATATATAGACTAGGGAACCCTTAATTTCTCCCTAGTTTCGATTGACCTCAACCTTTTCACTCATAATTCGGATTTAAGAACCTTTAATTGCTCTTTTATCCTGATCAAAACCATTTTCATCATCAGCCTTGAAGATCTGAAGTGACTCAACTATATTTCCCTTTAAACATTTCCCTTTAGACCTTGATCCTGATCTGACTACTTGACACATTGACTCCATTTTCCCAATGGGATACAGACCTATAGCTATCCATATAAGTGATTTCACCACCAAATCAAATCAAAACCCAAAACCAATTTTCCCTACATAGCTAGCATAAAATCAAATACAATCAACAAAGATAAATGATATAGAGAAAGCCCTCTCTGAGCATTAGGAAGTTTAGATCCTAAGGCTTAAAAGTAGGTTTGTGGTTACCTCTAATATTATTTAAAACTAAAATAAAAAATCTCACAACTTTTGAGAATTATTAGAGTGATAACACCACCAAATGAAGATGTTTTCAATTTTAGATAGGTTATGAAGATAGAGTTAAAATATTAATGAAAAACACTAAAGTTTAGTTCAAGATGAAGCTTCAATGACTTACCTTGAAATAAGAGAATCTTCTCCGGGGGTCATTAATCCATAAGTGGTAGAGGTAGCTAGAGTAGAAGAAATACTTATACACATAAAATAGAGAACACCATATGCATGAACATGAAGAAATAAAACCAGTTTTTAGTTTGGTGTAAGTATTGTAAGAAGCCTAGTTAAAACTTAACCAAGTAAACTTTACATAAAATAGGTTTTTAATTTGGTGTAAGTATTTTCAATAATGTTTGAAAGAAAGTTAGACATAATTACTTCTAATTATCTTAATTATCAACTAACTAATACTTTCTAATAAATAATATGAATAGAATTTAAAATTAAAAATACTTATTTATATCTATCTAAACTAAATTTAGATTTAAATATAATTTTTTTTTTTTAAATTCATAAAATTTTGAATTTATCTAATCCTGTATTCTCAATCAATTCCATCAATTATAATTATAATTAGCAACTCTATTATATATTTTGTAATTTTCCTTAAAATTCTTTGTAAACAGTTAATTATTGTAACACTTTAATTTCCTCCTTCATCACTCCACAATTAACGTAATTTCGACACTTCAGTAGTTATGTTTTAATTCTTTTCGAAATAATATGAAGATGGATTTCTTAGTCACCTCGTTCATCAATTTTTTTTAAGACCATCGTTTTCTATAAGATTTCAAGATGGTGTATAAGGTAATAACTTTGATGAGTGTTTAGATACGTAAAAAATTCTGTCAGCCAATTTAATCTTTGTTTAGATGTATATTTATTCATTTTAAATTTATATAGTTTAAAAGTTATATATTAAATTACAAATCATATTAATTAATCATTTTCAAAATAATATATTAAAAATATTGTATTTAAAACCTCAAAATTTATGTTGATAGAAAATACTAGCAAATACTTTAATTTAACAATATTCTTCTTTGTTCAAGAGAACACAATGCATTAATCAATTTAAGCAATTACGTTAATACAGTCCGTAAGGAAAAGAGAGATACATACCTCTCTACCTCTCTAATTATGTATTGTTGCAATTAATTCAGTTTGAAAAGAAAATAGAAAATCCATACCTCTCTAATTATGTGATAGTCGCATGTCTCTCTTTCATTTTTTTCAAAGCCTTCTCATGTGCTCATCACATGTCTATTTATATTTATGGAAAGGGGTTGAAGAAAGGCCTAAAAGTTAACGACCACTTCCACTGTCGAGTCTTTCATCTTGTCATCAACCAATCATTGTGTCTATGTATATAAAGAATAGGGAGTCACGATTTCCGAGAAAAGAACGGAATATTGCGGGATAGAAAGTAAATGGAATGTTAAGGATAGAAAGTGACGGTTGAGATGAAATAGATAAATTAGAATATTGAGGGAGATGTGAAGTCGTAGACAAAATAAATAGTAAATTCTCATCCATTGTGATTATGCAGTGTGGAGTGCCGATGAAAACGTGGCTATATAGGTTCACATCAAATAAATTAGAATATTGAGTGAGGTTTTTGAGGTTTCGTTTATTGACAAATTAGTTTGTGGTTTGTTTTTTTTTTTTTGGTTTTTTTTTTTTTTTGGTATTTGAAAAAAAATGTTTTCAAAAAATTAGAAGACTAGAGTGTTTGAATATTTTTTGATAGTGGAAATGGATTCAACGTCATAAAAGATAACAAACCCAGATTTTATCATAATTTTTGCTGGATTTCTATTATTTTTTGGACTAATTTGTGAAAAAATTTATGTCAGATTTTATGAACACTCAAAAAAGAGGTGTGGTAAATAAATAAAATTATAAATAAACCTATGAGCCACATATGACGGAACAAATTATTATTAATACCGTGGGCTAAATACTATGTGCCAAATATCATATTTATAAAGGGTGTATGGTAAATAAATATATAAACTAGGTATAAGTGGTATGTAAATACATAAAAATATATCAAAGATTCAAATATGATTAGAAATCAACATCTAAGTATATTCCAAGCCTATGGGTCAAATACCATGGTAAATAAAAGAGGTATGGTAAATACCTAAAAATATATCAAATATGATTAGAAATCAACATCTAAGTATATACATCATTGAATTTGAAAGTTGGAGACGTGATGCGCTCAAGCTTTGCTAGGGTTCCCGCTCATCCCCTGCAACTGCACCGCCTGACATTGTTCGCCTTCAGCTCTTTCCTGGCTCTCTCCTCCTAGATTTGCGCAGACAGGCATAGGTACACCTGCAATGGCAGGCCCTTTGGGGGGGGGCGCACAGTCCTCCCCCTCAAGTAACGACAAACAAGTTTCCATGGAACCTTCAAAGGACTTTGCCTCAGATCAGCCGAATCCAGAGGTCATGGATACCCTAACGCACGAATCGACAAAAGCCTCAACAAAAAAGAGAAGTGTTGTTGAGGAAGAAGAACCCGGACAAAAAGACACACCCAGCGCGAAGTCAACAACCTGCAAACCAATCGCGGCTGAAAGGCCAAAAATCGAGCTCCCAAGTCACAGAATCAACGGGCAAATCCAGTTCATGAGAGATCATGCCCTCATTGGAAAATTCATAGGATTCTGGCCAACGGAAAAAGCCCTGCAAGGGTGGATCTCTGCCAAATGGAAACCCAAAGGGCATGTCACCCTTCAACTTGGACCTAAGGGCTTTTTCACTGCAATCTTTATCTACATTGAAGATCGTAATAGGGTTCTGGACGAAGGACCTTATTTCTTCAACTCAGCCGGCTTATACCTAAGGGACTGGGTGGAAAGGTTCAACCCTGACAAGGAGGATTTCAGTTGGGCTCTGGTATGGATTAGGATGTACTCGCTCCCTTTGGAGTACTGGGATGAAGAATCTCTAAAAGACATTGGCCAGGGGCTGGGGGAGTTCATCAAAATTGCAGAGGAAACGAAGATGCGTCGTTACACCTCTTATGCACACATCTGTGTCTACATGCGCCTGGAAAAAGCCCTCCCAGATTCGGTAAGCCTCTATCATGATGATTTTGAATGGATCCAGCCCTTGAATTTTGAGCATGCACCCTTCCGATGTCGTAAATGTCACATTCATGGGCATCTTTTTAGGGATTTCCTGCTAAATGCCAAGCCTCAAGCCTCTGATCTCCCAGATAATTCTGTACCTGAAGGGTTTACCAAGGTCACCAGTCGAAGAAGGTCTCATAAGAAACCTGCTAGTGGGAAAAAAATCCAACCTAGCCACCTCTTCCATTCCTTCTACCAGCAATAGCTTTGAAGCCCTAGCCACTGCTGCCGAAAACTCCCCTCAAGCAGGCCAGATAGCCTCCCAAGCAGTCAAATCGACCTCATCCCCCCCTCAGCCTGATTTAACCCCCATACCCCCATCCATGGGGGTTCAAATCGGTCCTATTGAACTTCCTCTGAAAGACCCAGACTGGAAACCAAACGGAATGGATGTAGACTGTATACCTAGTCAAACCGTAGCAGAAACCAGTCAAGCACAACACATGGAAGAAGAACGGGAAAGCATCGACCTGAGAGGGCTCGACATCTTTGAGCTCGAACAAGCCTGTCGGAGGAAAGATTTCGACAAGATTCAAGAGCATCAGCTCACTACTCTGGAAGTCATAATATCCAGAGCCTTTCGACAAAAAGAGCTAGGAATCCAACGAGGCAGTCGATGGGATGGCAACCAATTTCCTAAAGACTCCAAGAAGAGAGGGAGGAAAACATATCTAGAAAGAACTATCACAGTGGGAAAAATCCTGAGGGATTCAGGCAGGTATGCTAAGTTGACAAAGTACTACAAGCCTCTCCCAAATAGTGAATCATGAAGCTCACTTCATGGAATCTAAGAGGGCTTAACAGTCCCGGGAAACTCAGAATGATAAAAGATATGATAAAGCAGGAGCAGCCTCGGATATTCTTCATGCAAGAAACAAAATGTAACAGCAGCACTCTTGGAAACATTCTCTCAAGAGCTTGGCCTGGATGTCACTCAGTAGCTATAGACGCCTTAGGAGCCTCTCGAGGGTTGGCCATTGCATGGAACACACAGGCCATCTCACTCTCAGATTTCCATGCTTCCCATAACATCATCCAAGCTACTTTCCACATCATAGGAACAAATATTCATGGAAATCTTACTAATGTCTATTTCCCCCAGGAAGCAGGCAACAAGATTTCACTTCTGGACACTATAGGAGCGCTCAACTTTGACAGAATCCATCCCCTTTGGATCTTAGGAGGTGACTTTAATACGATCACCAAGCTGGAGGAAAAGTTGGGAGGCAGAGCCAAACTGGAGCAAGAAAGCGACCACTTTAAAGACTTCATACAAAGCAACATGCTGATAGATCTGCAATACTGCAATGGACTTCACACCTGGAGTAACCGCAGGGCAAGTTGGGAACACATAGCCTCCAAACTAGACAGATTTCGCATCTCAGACAATGCTATCCATCTGGGTGGAGACATCTCAACCTCCATTCTCCCTCTCACCGTCTCTGACCACTGGTCGATCTCCCTTCAATGGCAAAGACCGGGGAACTCAACGCATCGTCCTTTTCACTTTGAGGCCTTCTGTATCAATCACCCCGCATTGAATGACTTCATCAACTCCATTTGGAAGAATTTCAAACTGCCAGAAGGATCCAAAATGTATCAGTTCCAACAAAAACTCAAATTCCTTAAAACCCACATCAAGTGCTGGAATCATACCACTTTTGGCAATATCTTCCAGGCATAGCAGGATCTAAAAAAAGAAATGAGGGATCTCCAGCAACAAATCATCATAGAGGGCTATACGGAACGAACAATGTAGCAGGAAAATCATCTAAAAACTCAATTGGAGGAACGATCAAAGCAGGAAGAAATTCTATGGAGGCAGAAATCTAGAATCAGATGGCTGAAAGAGGGCGAAAGAAACACCAAATTCTTTCACAGAACCACCATTCAAAGACGAATGCACAACACAATCAATTTTATCAAGAATTAGGACGGGGAAAGATTGGAAAACCACGCAAAGATTGAGACAGAGTTCATCAACCACTTCCAAGTAGCACACCAAGAGCCTCTCTTGGACAGACAACCGACCATAGACAAAATCACTCAAAACAATCCAAAGATAATCACAGAAGAGCACAACCAAATTCTTCTGCATCCAGTCTCGACTTAGGAAGTGAATTTGGCCATGAAGCACCTAAAAGAAGATAAAGCCCCAGGTCTGGATGGATTCACGACTACCTTCTTCCACAAATTCTAGGATCTCATCAAAGAAGAGGTTTGGATGGTCGTGGAGGAATCGCGCTCTATGCACTGGCTTCTCCCCTCTTTGAATGCTACCTTCATTGCTCTAATCCCCAAGGAAGATAATACCAGCATGCCAAACAAATCCGCCCTATCGCCTTATGCAATGTCATCTACAAAGTTATTTCCAAAGTCATTGCAAACAGACTGAAACCGCTTCTGCCCTTGCTTATCTCGCCAGAGAAATCCGAATATGTGGAAGGCAGGCAGATATTGGATGACATTATCCTCACTCACGAGATCATACACTCCCTCAAGCACACCAAATAGGCAGGTATGATTCTCAAGATTGATCTCTCTAAAGCTTTTGATAAGTTAAGCTGGAATTATATTCAAAAAATGTTATCTGGTTTTGGTTTCTCCCCTACTTGGGTTCGCTGGGTTTCAAGCCTTATCTCCTCCTCTTTCTTCTCCATCCTCATTAATGGAATTCCCTCACGTCCTTTTAGCCCCTCTCGAGGTATCAGACAGGGGGACCCCCTGTCTCCTTTCCTTTTTGTCTTAATGGCGAAAGGCCTGGGTTGCCATCTTAAAAATGCCCTTCGATCCCGGCAACTCCGAGGCCTATCTATCCGCAACTCCCCTGCCCTATCTCACCAAAAATTTTTGGATGACAACATGTTGTTTGGCTACCCTTCTATTCATGAAGCCTCCCAATTCAAATCCCTCTTGAATGACTTCTCGGCTGCCTCGGGAGCGATAATTAACACTGTTAAATCCCAGATCTTCTTCTTTCACACCCCTCGTATCACTCAATCTGCAATAGCCCGCACTCTTGGTTTTTCCATTGCCACACTCCCTTCCAACTACTTGGGCGCTCCCCTAATGGTCTCAGCTCTAAAGCATGCTTCCTAGCAAGGTCTCCTTGAAAAACTTGAAGCACGTCTATCTTCATGGACTCATAGAACTCTGAACATAGCAAGCAGATTGATCCTAATAAAAGTGGTGCTACAAGCTATGCCTCTGTATCTTTTCTCAATTCTGGCAGTGCCAAAATGGGTCCTCAAAAAAATCAAGGCCCTACAGCGAAATTTCCTATGGGGATCCCGAGGCACTAATCGTAAATGGGCTTTGGTTAAATGGTCAACTGTCTTCAAGCCAAAGGAACAAGGAGGAATAGGATTGCATGATCCAACTCACAACAATGCCATAATGAGTGCCAAAATTTGGTGGAATTGGCTCACGGCCCCAAATAAGTCATGGGCTATTATTTGGACCACTAAGTATGCTAACCAAATACCATAGGAAGAACTCATAAGATTCACACCAACGGAGAAAGGCTCACTCATATGGAACGTGACAAAACAACATTATCAGCTTATACAACAACATAGTTTCTGGGAAATAAGAGATGGCAGCACTGCTAGATTTTGGACGGATTCCTAGGATCAATTCCCAAAACTCACTAGCATTCACAAACCGCCTCCTAGTCCAGAATGGGATTTGTAGCAATTGGAAATAGTTCAGCAACAATGGACAGATAATGCAGAGTAGGGATACCAACAGTGGAAAAAGGCTGAAAGGCTAATAAGGAACATTGATGAGCAGACTAAGGAAGCTTTAAACTCATAACTTCAAATTGGATGCATCAGAACATCAAACAACAAGGACATTCTCAGATGGGGATATACCCCAAATGTATCCTTCTCTACCAAGGAAGCTTACAGAATCATATGCAATGATCCAACACCCAAATATCCTTTATGGAGCAGAATCTGAAGTTCAGGAGTATGGCCTAAAGTCTCCTTATTTCTATGGCTCTTTGGACATCAAAGAATCATTACTTGGGATAACTTAAGGAAGGGAAGTTTTCATGGCCCATCAATCTGTCCCAATTGCAGTACTCATGAGGAAACTTGGCAGCATCTCCTAAATTCCTGCTCTCTGGCTAATCAATTGTGGGAGAAAGTCAGTTTTCGATGCCAACAAAACTGTAGACCCTCTGCAGATATAATCAATACCATTCGAAACTGGCATCAGAATCCTTACAGAAGTGAATTACTAAAACAACTTTGGAGAATAATCCCAGGTCTCCTACTCTGGACCATCTGGAAAGAGAAAAATAAACGCATTTTCAAGGATCAAAAAACTCCTCTAGACATCATCTGGAGGAACTTCTGTCCCAATCTCACAGAAACCTTGGCATTGCAAACCTGGGACTTAGATGACTACCCAACCTTGGCCAAAGAAAAATCCATTTGGGAAAATAGGGGCATTCAACTTTAGCAAGGAAAGCAAGTGGACAGAATTCCTAGAACCTCCGACAACACCACGAACTCTTGGAGCCCTCCTCCTAAGAACACCTTCAAACTAAACTTCGATGGAGCTTCTAAAGGGAATCCTGGCAAGGCCAGTTTTGGTGGTGTCTTCAGAGATCACAAAGGCAGTCCTATTGTAATTTACCTTGGAAATCTTCGATGGGACACGAACAATTCGGCTGAGATGGAAGGTCTACGGCAGGGACTTCTCCTTTCTCAACTTCATGGGCTACACCCACTAGAGATCGAAGGGGACTCCCAAATTCTTATTAATATGGCCACTCAGATCCTAAATGGGGCTCATGCGCACAAAATCGCCAATAGTTGGAGACTTGAGGCACATTTGGAGGATATAGAACGGTGGCTCCACAACAATCGAGCTCTTCTCTTCAAGCATATCAGACGGGAAGGTAATAAAGTCGTTGATCTACTTGCCAACTTGGTAGTAGACAATGAGCATAATCTTCTTACAGGTACTCTCGACATAATTCAGAATAATGATTAGAAACAGGAGTGCAAAAAACTGGTCCAGATTGAAGCAGAACTCCCGGATGTGGGTGCAGATGACAAGGCATAAGATGATGGGATGGGGGTGCCACCGGACGGTGAGACACCTGCCTACCCACAAGGAAGCTGTCACTCGGCTCTTAAATTTTGTTGCTCTGTGTTTAATGGCATTTATGCCTGGTGCTCGTTACAATTACAATTCCACCCCTCGATACGATTTTGCGTATTGCGACATGGCTCGGCCATCAGATCATCTTTATGGTAGTTTATTGCAAAGGGTTTATCGTTGCACGGTCATTCGGATAGATACAATGGAACGCTGCTCTGGTTCGAATCGAGTTCCCTCGCCAGTTAACCAGTGGTACACCCTGGATGCTAGGCTCTCTAATGAGCGCACGACTACTGGCAAACGGAGCAAGTTGAATTGTTGTCTGGATTTTGGAGATAATCTCCACTTTTCTCATGCTAGTTGCTGTATGCTGGCTTCTGTCTCCCTACAATCTCATACACCTCTATCCTCTGTTAGTCTGGCACTTCCTTTGCCTCTTCGCCCCTCTATCTGTCCTCTGTCTGATAAAATGCCACACCTTAGGCAAAGAATGAGATGCCGCAGAGGCACCACCAGACGCTAGCTTCGGCGCTCTCCCTCCACCTCCAGCACCTCCTCTGCGTCTTCCTCTCATTCGGATAGCCAAACCAAAGTACAGAGAGGTCATTTGCTCCACTCGGGTCGTTGCCTTGAATCCCCCAATCCTCCAACTCTCCCTGCACAATCCCATACCGCGAATGTTTCCTTCAATTGCACACTCAATCGACCTCAGGTTACTGCCTCCATCACTGTAGTCTTCATGGAAGAGCCTCAAGTAGCTGATCCCAGTTCATGTCCAGCAAGGCTGAGCATCTCGGAGGCTCAAACCGCGGGTCCGAATGTTGGTTCGATTCTCCCAGAGAATATGGATGTGCAGGGTCAGGGGAGTAAGGTAATGCAGGATTCGGCAAGCAAGGATTTGATAGGACAGCAAAGCGGGAAGCAGGATGTGGACATGGCACATGGCGACATTCGACAAGCAAGCGTGATGCATGTGGCGAACGAGGCGCTGACGCAGGTGGCTCCACCACCCTCTGGGAAGGTGGTCACTTCCATCACAGAAATGTACAAGGATGATGGGGAACCAGATGAACTCTAATGCAGATTTGTTGCCGAGCCTCCTAATGAGTAGTTCCACCTTCCTCTTCTGGTTTTCTTGCTCAGTCTCGACCCTTGCTGACGGGCTTGTTTTTGAGTTTTATGTAGTTTCAGTTCATGTTTTGGTTCATGTTTTAGTTTTTGCTAGACGTGGTCTCCAGAATATTAACTCTATGGCTCCCCTGCGTGGGATTTACCATGAACACTATTTCACACTGGTTTCCCTCCTGAAGGGCAGTGCTCATCGCTGGTTTTTCTGTTTAAAATGCCACAACACTGGGCAATGATTCGGCTTCGGCCCGATGTAATTTATCTCCTTTGTTAATAGATTACTTTCACTTAGAAAAAAAACATCTAAGTATATACCAAGCCTATGGGTCAAATAGCATGGTAAATAAAAGAGGTATGGTAAATAAATATAAATATAAATAAACTAGAAGTATGATAAAAAATAAAACCTCTTTTTATATTTACTCCATAGTCCTCTCTATATTTACTAATGCTAAAAAAAGAGGTTTTATTTAGGTGAAGCCCATGGGCCAAATTATTTTTAATACCATGCAAAAAAAACATTATTAACCCTAATATTAACATAAAAATATTATTATTATTATTATTATTATATTATAATATTAATATTATTAAATTTAATAGCTTTGGATTAATAAATATTAAATTTGTTATATTTTAATATATATATATATATGGGAGGGAAGAACAAATACATAGTGATAGAGGTGGGGAGTGACAACTGAGGGATGAAGATAAACTAAAGGAGAGGGGAGAGGAGAAATGAAGAGAGAGAGAGAGAGGGATAGGAGTGACAAAGGTAGAGAAGGGTAAGAGAGGGAATGAGAGACACAAAGATGGAGGGGGAGAGATAGAAGGAGAGAGGGAGGAAGATAATGAGAGGATTGGAGGGAAGAGAGAGAAAGAGGGAGGGAGGTAGGAGAGAAAGGGAGAGAGAGGAAGGACGAGAGAGGGGACTTGAGAGAGAGGAGGAGAAAGGGAGGGATAGAGAGATGGAGTTGGAGGGGGAGAGAGGGAGAGAAGAAGAAATACGTAGAGAGTGAGAAGTGGAGAGAGAGAGAGAGTGAAAAGGGAGAGATGGAGAGAGAGTGTGTATGTTTAGAGGTGAGATAAAGAGACAAAGAAGGAGATATGGAGAGAAGATGAGAGAGAAGGAGAGAGGAGTAGAGAGGGAGGGATATAGTAACATAAATAGAGAGAAAGAGAGAGAGAGCGAGAGAGAGAGAGAGGAAGGATGAGAGAGAGGAAGAGATTGATTCCATTACCTCAAAACGAGAATTGTAGCCCGAAAAAAATAAAAAAACATGAAAAAACAACCCAAAAACGAAAAGTGTGTCTTCCAAAATGCATTCAACATTTTTTTTAAATTATGCAAAAAACCAATCTTTTTCTTAAAAAAATGATTGGGAAAAACACCCTCGAAACAAAAAGTGTTAATAGTGGAATAACATCGCCAATTTTGTGTGTGCAAAAAACACACTAAAAACGAAAGTGTTGATGGTGGAATAATGTCATCAATTTTTTTTGTGCAAAAAACGCCTTGAAAACAAAGAGTCTTAATGTTGGAATAACGTCTTTTTCTTTTCGGGGTAAATTGTCAACAATTTTTAATAATAACATTAAAGACTCTGAAAAACCTTAAAATTTTAATGATAAACATGACATTAAAGATCAAATATGAAGTCTTAAAGTTCCAATGATTTTCAGGCATGGTATTAAAGATAATTTATTAGTGTGTCTCTAAAAAGCCTTAAAAATCAAAGGATGACATTAAAGATAAAATATCACGTTTATGAAAATAAAATTCCAATGATTTTTAGGCATGGTATTAAAGAAAAAATATCACTTGTAATTTTTTATTTTTTATTTTTAAATTGAAAAAAAAACCAAAAAAATTCAAAAATTAAATGAAAAAGAGAAAATTAAAAAAATCACACAATTTAAGAAAAAAATAAAATTAAACCCAAAACAAAAAAAACAAATTTATATTTATATTTTCAAGTTATAAGAAATAATAATAATAATAATAAACTAAATATTTAAAAAAATAAAGATAAAATAAAATACTTAAAATAAAAAAATTTAAAACGAGTTAAAATATAAATAAAAAATAAAAAATTATTTAAATAAATAAATATATATCTATATATATAATTTTAGATTAAAAAAAAATCGATTTTTTTTAACTAGAAAAACTTTGAACACCGGATGCGGTTGATCCCTAGGCACATGGGAACCATTGGCCCTGGCCATCTCCCAATGCACACGGCGCGTGGTGGCCACATGGCCTTCCACGGCGCAATAAACGCTGCATTCACTCCGCATGCTAATCGCATTAACTATCATCTGCGCCGGCACTACATTCTCGCTCGTCCGCCTGTTTCAAGCATTATGATCACCAGCTCTTGGTCCGACGAGTTCACCATCTCTCTGCACAGTCTTATGGTCCCTTTGGGCGGTGCGTGCCCTGCCCACTGTGTCGAGCCAAGCGCTCGCACAGTCACAGGCAGGCGTTGTTCATTATACAGTTGTGTTGAATTCACTCCGGATGCGCACTTCTCCAACATCGATTTCTGTCCTGGTGCTCCCGCTGCCCCTCAGCAAACTTCAGGCACTTCTGTTGATCTGATTGTTACTGTTGTGCCTTAGCTAATTCCAGTTTCTTCGACTGCCTCCGCCCATCTCCAGACTCACGAGTCGCTTGATACAGCACCTCTTGACTCCGCTATGCCTCGATTCAGGCAGCGCATGACTGCCCGTCGTGGTGGAACTCGAGGAAGCATGGTTGGGGAACGCCCTTCATCCAGCAGTCAACCCTCTGATTTTCCTTCCGGTTCTGTACATGGTCGTCCTCCGCCCTCCTTTCCGCCTGAAGCCCCCCATCGATTCTCCACCCCCGCCTCTCAGCCTGCTAGCAGCCATTACATTCGCCAGACCACGCAGAGAGCGGAATTGAGGTTTGATAGTGCTTTCAATCGCCCATCTATTACTGCATTTATCACAGTAACCCTGCGTGAGGACGCCACCCTTAGCCCTACCTGGACTGCTTCTTTTCCTGCTCATCCCAATCCTCTTCCCTCCACTTTCAAGCATTGTTCCACTTCAGCATCTACACCCCTTGCGAGCTCTCCTGAACCCGTTGGCCTAGCCAATCCCCCCACTGGCCTCTCTTCTTTGCAGGTGGATGCTGATGTTGATAAAGGAGCTGAAACCCACAACAGGAATACTGAAGCGGAGGATCCCGAGAACGACTTCAGCTGCCCAATAGTGGAGGAACAGCGATCTCCTGACCATTCCAACTGATTCAGCAATGAAAAGGTGCAGTATGGTCCTAGAACTTATCTATTTTTTTAGCGATGCTGGCTATCTACATTACACTACAGCTTACTGGCTTTCGTTTATGATAGTGCTAGTTTTTTGTTACTGTTCCATAACAATTATAACTAATCCACCGGTTTCCCTACACAAGGGCGGTGAGACTGCTATTTTAGAGCTGGTTTCCCTACATGGGCAGCTCAGTATCAGAATTATGCTTGTTTTTCAAGCCCAGTTTCAGGCTAGTGCAGCTGAACTAAGGCAGTTTTGTATCATTATATTTACATAAATAGAATTAGATCAATTTAGAAAAAAAAAAATTAGAAAAACTTTGAAACAAATAAAAATTAAATAATAATAAAGTTTTAAATAATAAAAAATTCACAAAAATTGAAATAATATATATATATATATATATATATATATATATATATATATATATATATATAATAAAAAAATAAAAAATAAACATAAAATTTTTTTAAATATGAAATAAATTTATAAAAAATAAAAAAAAATAAAAAAATGAAATTAAAAGAAAAAAAATAAAAAAATAAAACAAATAAGTTTCGCTGTTGTCCTCAGGCCGTAGGGCTCGACCTACTGGCCAGAGAGCTCGCAGCGTCCCCGTCGCCCGTTGGTTGAGCATTATGGCTCGCAGGGCAGCGGAGGTTGATTCTAGGAATCGACCCCTACCGAATTGGGGGTCGCGGGGCTTGCCCTGTGGGTGACAAGAGAGCTTCGGGAGAGCTACCAACTCTCCCGTTGTTCATCGGCCTAGCCCCGTGACCCTAGGGTGACCGTTAAAACCCATTTTTAAAATTTTTTTATTACATTTATATTTTATTTTTTTATTAATTAAAAAAATTTTGATATTTTAATTTTTTAATCTAATTTATATTTCTAAATTTTATTTATTTATTTATTTTAAATTTAATATTTCGTTTTTATTTTTATTTTTAATTTTAATTTTCATTAAAATAATGTGTTTTTACTATATTTTAATTTTTTTAATTTTTTAATTTTTCTTTTTTAATTAAAAATACAAAATTATGTTTTTTTTTTATTCTTTGAAATTTTGATTTTGGTAGTTTTTATTTTACTTAAATTTTTTTTTAAAATTTTTAATGTTCTTTTTTTATTTAAATTTTTGTTGTTTTTATTGTTTTATTTTAATCTATTTTATTTTTTATTATTTTAATTATTTTTTAATTTTTAATTTTAATTATTTAATTTTATCATTTTATTTAATTATTCTGGTTTTTTAACTTCAAAAAATTTAACAAGAGCTAAGAGAACAACATGTCTGCAACTGTCTGACCTAGGGTTTTGGTTCACAACCTGTGCACTCTTAACTACTATGGCGGGGGGCAGTGCCCTGTTCTTCGAACTACGACAGCGGTGGCTTGCCCTGGCCCAATGGATGGGGCGACTGGGGGCCTCTGGGGCCCCTTCTTACAAAAAGATAATGATGGATAGAGGTAAGGGCCCATTGGAAAGAGTGCAGATGACGGGCTCAGACACTGTAGGAAAGAATGAGCTCAGCAAAAAGGCAAAGAAGGACAACAACACTAAGGAAACCCAACATCAATACTAGAAAAAAGGCATCAAAATTCTATAAGGAAACGACAAAACTGATTCCACTTGAGGGCAGAAACCCCGAGGGGGAGAAACGAAGACTAAAGAAGTTGAGGAAACTGAAACCTTCACCCTGAACGGCTCCGATCCAGAAGGATCGGCCACGGAAGACAAACAATAGAAGAACCAAGGGCGGTGTAAGCCAAAAACTACAGAAAGCCTAAGGTTTATCATCACGGACCCAGAACTGCAAGCTTACAGGGATCATATGGCTATTCATGCAGTGATCTGCAAGTTCATGGGCTTTTGGCCCACAGAAAAGACTTATGCCAATGGATTAAACAAACTTGGAAGCCAAAAGGAGATGTGAAACTCCACCTGGGGGCCAAAGGTTTTTTCACGATTGTCTTTGCTAACCTTGAAGACAGAGACTGCATATTTGATGGAGGTCCTTATTTCTACGCCTTTGTGGGCCTCTACATGAGACCATGGAAGCCGAATTTTGCACCTGAACAGGAAACATTCACGCATGTTCCTGTTTGGATTCGCTTGTTTTCCCTCCCGATAGACTACTGGAGACCGACGGCACTGGAACAAATCGGCAACAAACTAGGCACCTTCATCCAAGCTTTTGAAGCAACCGTCCAAAAAAGGTACACTTCTTATGCTAGAATCTGTGTTGAAATGGACATTTCAGGTGCTCTTCATGAAGGTTTATGGTTGGAATATAGAGATGGAGTCTTCTTCCAAGCCATAGACTACGAACAAATACCTTTTAGGTGTAGGAAATGCCATGAACATGGCCATTTGTTCCAGGAATGTCCCCTGCACAAGCCCGTTGAGAAGGCTAAGGATAGCTCAAGTCAGAATCAGGATGGTTTCGTCCGACCCACAGGCAGACACAGGGCCAACAGAAGGAACCAACTGAAGACATTTAAGGTGTTTGGAGAGGAAACTGTTGCTGATGAGAATACCCAAACATCAGCCTCTGGGCAGGAAATCCCAGAAAAGACTGATCAGAACACCTAGTTATAGATTCCAACCTTGATCGATGACCTTCTCCTAGATCCTGGCGTGGGAAAATATGCAAAATGGGATGAGGAAATGACATTAAGTGAAAGAGGCACAGAGGATCTGGACCTAAGTGACATTCTAAAAAAAGAAGAAATAGATCTTAACACCATAGTTGAGCAATGGAAACAAAGAGGAGTATATCACATCCCAGAGGAAGAGATAGATAGAGTCAACTTCCTCTTCCTATCAAGGCAGGATGCAGCCTTGAGAGGGCAGAAAATGAATCATGGTGCGACGAAGGGACTGGGTATAAAGGCACAGAACCTGCACCAGACACATTCTAGCAATAAACACAAGAAGAGAAGAGGTAGAAGTACCAATAGTGAAGCACTCCATGAGCTTGGCCAAATGCTCATCAACTCGGGAAAAATGAAAACCCTTGAGGCCTTCCCATTCTCCTCTTAACACCTGTTTAAATATGAAGATACTATCATGGAATGCAAGAGGGCTAAACAGGCAAAACGAACACAGACTATTGAGAAAGAAAGTCACAAAGGAAAATCCAGACATTGTTTTCCTGCAGGAAACCAAATGCTCCAGACTAAAGTTTGAAGTAATAGGTAGATGCCTGAGAAAGAGAATGGAGCACATGGAGGTTGAGGGTAATAGTGTGGAAGGAGGCTTAGCCATCTTTTGGAATCCCCAATCCCTACACCTCCTAAACGTTGAGGCTTCCAGATCTTTCATCTCCCTTGAAATGCAGATCCTGGGCGAGGCTGGCACTTATTTGTCCACTAATGTATACAACCCCCAAAGGCTGGTAGATAAGCTACAGCTACTGGAAAATCTATCTAGGCTGCAACATAGACACCCTAATGCTAAGGCCATTTATGGAGGTGATTTTAACATGATTACCTCACTGGGGGAAAAGAAGGGAGGGATACGAACCCTAAACAGAGATGCAGAGGCCTTCAAGTCCTTCATTAGAACAGCTAACCTGGTGGACATCTTACCCAGAAATGGCTTATTCACCCAGACCAATAAAAGAGGAGGCGGCAGGCATATCGCATCTAGGCTTGATCGATTTCTGATCTCTGACACCATTCTCCCGGGGGGAGTCACGGTGGAATTGGATATTATTCCATCTGGAGGATCTGATCATTGGCCCATCTCTCTGAATGTGACCATCCTTGGTAAAACTAAAAACAGACCTTTTCGCTTTGAGAAATTCTGGCTCAGTCATCCAGATTTCACTACCAACATCAAACTTTGGTGGAACAAACACTTGGACGCCAAAGATACCAGAATGTTTCGACTCCAAGCCAGATTGAAGCACCTAAAGGCTAGGCTACGTACCTGGAACCAAGAGGTTTTTGGCATAATTTTTGAGGACAAACAAGCCCTGGAGGATCAGATGACACGGATACACAACAACTGGATTAAGGGGGACATCTCCCAAGAATCCATTAACACAGAGCGTGATCTCATGCAGAAGTGGAATGAGCGATGTCACCAGGAAGAAATACTCTAGAGGCAAAAGTCCCGCATACAATGGTTGAGATAAAAGGAGAAAAACACCAAATTTTTCCATCGATCAGCCATGGATTATCGATGCAATAACAAGATAACCAAGATTAAGGATGAGCAGGGTACACCCTTCCAGTCACATCAAGAGATTACCTCCATCCTTAGGAACCGCTTCAGTGTTATTTCTACAGAACCAGACATTGACAGGCGGGAGGCTATTAATGAAGTCGTAACTTCTATTCCCAAGCTCATAACAGAAGAGCAGAATAAATCCTTGGACCGCTCGGTGACCCTTCTGGAGGTGGAAGGGGTAGTCAAAGACCTGGCCAATGGCAAGGCTCCGGGACCTGATGGTTTCACCATTGATTTCTTCAAAGCTTGATGGAACCTAGTGAAACAGGATGTTTGGGCGGTGGTCGAGGACTCTAGGAGTTCCTCCTCCATACTCAAATCCCTTAACTCCAATTTTATGGCCCTCATCCCGAAGGAAGAGGCTGCTTGCACTCCTAAATTTCGACCTATCGCTCTCTTCAATGTGTTGTACAAGATCATCTCTAAAGTAATGGCCAACAGATAATAGCCTATTCTTCCCTTGATCATTTCAGAAGAGAAATCAGGTTATGTGGAAGGCAGGCAGATTATGGACAATGTATTATTGGCACAGGAAATGATCCACATCCTTCAGTCTCAGAAAAAGGCAGGAATGATCATACAACTGGACCTCTCAAAAGCTTCTGATAAGGTCAGTTGGAGTTACCTTGAGGCTGTGTTGGAAGCTTTTGGTTTTGGCCAATGTTGGATAAGATGGATTTTAGCCATGGTCAAATCTCCCAGCTTCTCTATCCTAGTCAATGGAGCCCCTTCTAACCCCTTTTTCCCTTCTAGGGCATTTGGCAAGGTGATCCCATATCTCCTTTCCTTTTTGTTATCTTAATGGAAGGCCTGAGTCACATCATTAAAATGGCTAAGGATAGGAATGTCATCAAGGGTCTCCAACCACTGATTCACTCTCCTGCAACCACTCATCAACAATTCGTAGATGACACCATGTTGCACGACACCCCTTCAGTTAAGGAAGCCCAAGGTTTCAAAGCAATTTTGAACCTGTTCAGCTAGGCATCAAGTATGGATCTTAACCTGGATAAATCGTATATTTTTTTCTTCAACACGCACTTATCGGTCCAAAGACATCTCACTGATATTCTTCGCTTCAAAAGACGTAGCCTTCGTTATAAGTATCTAGGCATTCCTCTCACTGGTAAGCCTTGGCAGAAACTCCACTAGGAAAATTTTCTCTCTGGGCTGGAGGATAGGGGCAACTATTGGACAAAAAGAGTCCTGAATTTTGCAAGAAGACTGGTTATGACTGAGTTTGTTCTTCAGGCCATTCCTCAGTATATGCTCTCCATTCTCTCGGCTCCAAAAGGGGTGCTACAGAAAATCAGGAACATTCAAAGAGATTTCCTTTGGTCGGGTAAAAAGGACAAACCCAAATGGGCTTTGGTAGCCTGGGATAAGTTATGTAAACCCAAAAACTTGGGGGGTTTGGCATTGCAAGACCCAGACATGGCCAACAAAGCTTGTGGAGCCAAGCTTTGGTGGCACTGGCTCAAGGAACCCCACTCACTTTGGGAAAAATTATGGAAGGCCAAATATGCAGAGAATTGGCGGACTGAGGAGCTAATAAGAATGACCGATGCCCCCACAGGGTCCCCTATTTGGAATTTTTCCAAGGCTAATAGAAACCTCATTCAGGACCACTGCTTTTGGGAACTTCAAAATGGCACCAATGCACTATTCTAGGAGGATGCATGGCAATAGTTACCTAAACTAGAAATCCCTAATTATCTCCCTCTGCATAGATGGTTTCAAGCAACTGGCAAGATAAAAGTCAATTAATATTGGTTTGAAAATAATGAGAACCATCACTGGAGGCAGTGGAACTTAGATCTTCCCCCCCCCCAGAGGATGACATGACCGAACTCCTCCATACCCTAAACTCTGCTCTGGATAAGAGAATGATCAGGTCCATTCAAGAGAAGGACCGACTTAGATGGGGCAAACTCGACGAAGGTACCTTCAACCTCAAGGAGGCCAGAATGTATATCAAGCATACGGAAATCAAAGACAAAGTGGCTTGGTACTCCAATGTCTGGGACAAACCATTATGGCCAAAAATAAAGTCTTTTCTATGGCTGCTCATGCATCGCAAAATCCTCATCTAGGAGAATCTAGTGAAAAGGGGCTTTATTGGCCCATCCCAATGCCCCCTCTATGAAAAGGATGAGGAAACTATGAACCATATTCTTAATGAATGTGATTGGACCAATAGCCTTTGGGATTGGTTGAAGGATATATTCAAACAAACAAACAGAACAAGGGACTCCATTCAAGACTACATTGCGAACTGGCGCACAAATTATTCTAGTTGTAATATGGCTAAAACCCTTTGGAGGCTCTGCCCTGGTTTTATAATCTGGTCTACTTAGAAAGAGAGGAACAAACACATTTTTCAAAATGAAACTAGGTAGCTTGACACCATCAAATCTACCATCATGCAAATTTTAAAAGAGACAACCCTTACCAATTGCAAAACTGAGCAGGCCAATTTGCTCTCCCGTAATGATTCGCACATTCTGTTGTTATTTGGCATGACTGGTCTGTCGGGTCATAGGGCACAAGTGAACCACCCTAGGCCTGCCCCCTCTCCTTCGACCTGGCTGCCCCCCATCCCGGGTTCTGAAATTGAACTTTGACAGAGCCTATCGGGGTAACCCTAGTCCTGCAAGGCTCGGCGGTGTTCTCCAAAATGACAAAGGGGAAGTCCTTCATATTTTTAGCAGGGCACTTGGGGAGGCTACCAACAATGAGGCATAATTTTCTGCCTTGGAACAGGGGCTACGAATCCTCATTCGTCTGGGAAAAGGTTCTGTAATTGTAGAAGGAGATTCCCTCTTGGCCATCACTACGATCAAGAAAATTCAAAATGGAACGTGGCCTGGGAAAGCTACTAAGCATTGGAGATTTGCCATGGTCACAGAGCTCATTGCAAAACATCTCTCCTCCCTCAAAAACATTATTCTACAAGTAGTAAGGTAGAAGGAAAATGCTTTAGCGGATTGCCTTGCCAACCACGTTGTCGATCATCCAAGGGAGATCACTGACATAGGTTGGCAAGATGTCACAAATGACGATCTTAGGAATCAGTGCACTCTCATCTCGCGGCAAGACCCTACAGGAGGCTCGAGAGAGGAGGACAACCTGTAGGTTACGGATCATCAGTAACGGATGTGGATTAACTATATACTTAATGACAAACGGTGGCACCGGTGGGGATTGTCTTATGGGGTGCTTTGAGAAAGGTGGTAGATCATCTGAAAGGATGACAGCAGGCTCAACCGATACAGGTGGCAACATGCGTGGCAACCTCAAGCAAGCAAAGGGACTGGCATCAAGAAATGGATTAATGCTCATGAAATTGGCCTCAATACAATGATAAGACAGCAGGCTGTCAACAATGATGATAATACGCGTATTCCAGTTGGAATTTCGAACCCTCACAATGCAACTGAAGTTACAAATCCTATCGAAAACTGGACAGACCTACTGTTTCAAAACTTTTTCTTTGCTCTCCATTGTGTTTGTGCTTCATTTTCTTGTCCGTTGGTTCCGCAGTATCTGTAGCTGCATCCTCTCCATTGCTGAGTATAATCTTCGCAGTGCTAAAGCAAACAGAGAGCTCAAGAGAGCGAAGGAGGGCTATGAAGCTTCGGTCTCTAAGAAAGGAAAGAAAAATATTGATTTGCTTCAAGGGGAATTTAACAAAGCCAAGGCCGCTCTGGATAGTCGCACCATCAGCGAGGAGGTAGACTAGATTGCTGACCCTGGGACTCCATTGACCAGGGAAACCCAGTTTCTAAAAACTCAGACGGTAGCATGGAAGATGAAGACCATGTTAGCCAAGGCTATTGATATGCATGGGGCGGCAGTCCAAGACACGTTCGTAGCCACCTCCCTAGCCTTGGCCAGGAATTCTGCGTGCCTGGATAAGCTGGAGATTTCCCTAAACTCCCTCACGGAAGAATTGAAGATGCACTTGAAGTGGTTGGAAGGTTTCATCTGGATGTTTCAGCTTTACCTGTGCCACATTCTGAATGTGTCGATTGAGATTCTAGAGGACGATTCCCACACTAAAATCATCCATCGCCACAAGCCTCGCCTTGTTCCAAAAGGAGCTGAGGAAGCTAGTCCCAGTGCTGCTGGGCATTCGGGTGCCTCTAATCTGGTCCCGTAATTCCTCTTTCTCTGGTTTCTTTCTGCTTATCTTTATATCATGTCTCTTCTGTTAGTTTTGTTAATGAAATATGATAGAGGGTTCTGTAAGGTAGCAGGCAGGTTTTCTTTTCTCAGGATTACTATGCTGTTAGGCAACCCTGCGTGGTTGGCCACCTCCAAGTCTTTTTTTGTTCAGTTTGTCTGCTACAGACGATAGTTTTTTATGGCAACCCTCTGCGATGTAAACATGACCTCCTGTTTGGTTGGCCTGAGCACCCTCAAGTTCATCTGGAACTAGCAGGCCATTTTGAAACCAAAAGTATTATTAGTTTCTTTTTTGTTTAATATATCTCAGCTGACTTACACAAAAAATAAACTTCAAAAAATTTGTTTGTTTTTTGGGTTAAATTTTTTCATTAAATTATGAGTTTTTGATTTTTAATTTTTCTTTTTTTATTATTTATTTATTTATTTATTTATTTATTAAGTTTTTCTGGTTTTTTTTTTTTTTTTTTACAAGTTATTTTGTATTTTTTTACACTTTTATTAGTTTTTTTTCATATATATATATATATATATATATATATATATATATATATATATATATATATATATATATATATATATATATATTATTACTTAGATGATAATCACCACTATAGACAAAAAGAATTGATGTTGCATCAACATTTTTTAAAATTATCATGAAAATCGCTAACATTTTAAAAGAAATGTTCATACTTAATAAATCGACATGACATTTAAAAAAAAAAAATCAAAGAAAATTTAAATTTCCAAAAATATGCTAAAAAAAAAATAGGTTATTCTACATCACCACTTTTCAAGATGGACATGAAAATCATGACATTAAAAAAAAAAAAAAAATCCATAAGAAAAATTAAAGCACCAAAACTATGATAAAAGAAAAAGGGTGATTCTACATCACCACTTTTCAAACTCGGGTGCTTTTTTTGCTACCTCAAAAAAATGGGTACTAGGTAATTTTCCCAGTAACTACGTTATTATCATATGTGTAAAGTTTCAGATTTGACTCCCAATACTTCCCGCTATAGCAAGAAATCCCAGATTACCATGTATATAGCATATATGGGTTAAATTTGATGGATATTTACTCGTATTTTCATTATTTAAGTGTTAAATATTGAACAATTTAAAATTTGGAAGTTAGTGATGATATTTACTTAATTTTTCAAGTTGTCAATTTTGGGTGACTTCAAAAATTTTCCGTATACAAACGCACACCATCCTAAATCCATCTTAAATTTGGCTCTACCAAGCACCTAGTAAGCTCAAGTTCAGAGTTAAGATGGATCTAAGCTTGTGCTCTTACATTCCATAATAGATTTCCTCAAACCTTGAAATAGGGTTCATCGTAAAAAATACCATAGAAAAATACCATCAACTAATGGCAGATTATTATTTTATGTTATTATTTTATTTTTTATTTGGCCAAGTAAAAATATTTATATAACATAACATAAGATAATATGGCATTACAACATATCTTCCATTATTGCACTCGAGAGCACCTCACATCGCAATAAAATTAACTCAAACATCTTGTATATGCAAGCAATCTAAAATAATATTGCAAAAAATAAATGAATCTAGCAATCTTGCGAAGATAAGCATCACACTATGTGGCACCTACAATACTTACACCTCGAGCCAAGACTCCCATAAAAGTACATAATGCATCCATAGCTCTAAGATAACAAGATAACCATAGGCTCACCCATAGTGGATCTTTGGACGTGTTTGATAAATCCCATCTCCATCTTCACTAACATCATGGAATCCAACACAATGTACACTTAAACCTAATTCATTAGCCCTAAAGCTTAAAGCTTCAAGGTACTCTCACTATATGTCCATTCCCATGAGGCATTGGTGTGCTATATAAAATATTGACCCATGAGGATAAAGCAATCAATTTGAAAGATTCTTTTAGTTGTCTAATACAAATAATAGAATTGTTTTCTCTTATTTATATAGATGGAATATGTATTTTCGATTTTATTTTTGGAGTTTTTACATAGTTTTCTTAGTGTTAGTATAATGGTTCAATATATATAAGTTTTTATCAAAATTTATAAAGTTATTTGTTTGATTCGAAAACATATCTATTTCTTGATTGGATAAGGAATCTCAAATGTATGGTTACCAAGGATATTATATGTTTGGTGCATTCATATTTTAATATGAATGCAATTGGGTATGGGCCTTTTAAGTGTTAGGGAATTGATGGGAGAGCTCCATCCTTCTTACTTATTTGAAAATTATGTTTTTTTTTTCAAAATGTGTGACATATATATCATTATTGCTTGAAATGATAGAATCCTCCCTAATTCCTATTTAGATGTGGATTCAAAACTCTTTTTATTATTGATAAGGTCCTAAGTCATCCTTTTGTCCAAATCATCATGTTGAAAGTTGATATATATTGTTCCTTTTCAAAATCTGTTAATAATTAGAGGATTTGACCAAACTATTGGCCAAATTTCAAGAATGGTTCAACATAATTTGTAAAATCATTAAAATTATATAAATAATGATTATACATAATATCACTAATTTGACTTTTTAGAAGTAATATAAAACATGTATTTTAGAGTGTTATTTGGTTGAAACCTATTTTATATTCAACCTAGAACTAAAATCATTCTTAGAAATCACACGTAACTTAAATTAGCAAAAAAAATATTTTTATATTCAAAAAGTAAAATTTACAAAACTACATATAATTACGCCGGAGGCGTTATCTTTCTTGGAGTGAGGTGAGCAAACACTATTCATCCAACCCATTCAAAACACTTCCTCATCGCCCTTCTGTCCAGTAAAAATTTGACAAATGTAATCACGGGATTCGTCCTATAGGTCTTGTAAACATGTCTCATCATGTCTCATCGTACTTCATTGTTCGCCTCTAATCCCGACCTCGTTGGGCAACCTACAGGTTCTAACTCTTGACTGGTCAACTTGAATCTTAGCCTCGTTGGGCAACCTACAGGTGCTAACCCTTTTGGACATGCCCCACTTCGCCTTGCCTCGCCTCGCCCCACCCCGCCTGAACTCACGAGACCGCAATGTATGGAACTGACGTTGTTGGAGCAGCTGGATGGGAGAATGAATGGCCTCACAGGCTCATCCCAAATGGATATCGAACCTCTTGTGAGATCGATAAAAGACCTTTTATCGCTGATGACCCTCCTTGGCAATTGACCATGACATGGACAAAAGTCCCAACGAAGATCGCCACACCCTTCTTCTCAACACATTGGATGAGTTTGAATCTCACTTTGGTATTAATTTCCCCTTCTTCTCCTCTCGACTGTAGACCATTTTGTCTCATCTTATTGGCCCCCCTCCATTGCATTGCCTTACCCTATTTTTTTGTTTTTGTAATGCATGCAACGAATGCTAAGCTGAGCAGCTCCCCCATTTACAAAATAACAATGTCTGCAGCAGCTAATAAAGTAGGAGGAGGAGGAGGAGGAGGAGTAGGAGTAGGAAGAGGAGGATCCGATGATTTCTTAATAGTGGACGGCGAGAAAAATGACTATGAATGGTATGTTTTTTTGCTATAATTCCATGGATCTATGCTTCCCTAACCTTCCCCTCTTTGTCTGCCCTTTTTCAATTTAAGTCACATGGTCATGATGGTAGAACATTTTACAATTAAATTTTCACAAATTATCCCTGATTTTGGATGGATCCAAACAAAAATTATCAGATCTCTGTGAGAATTTGCATATGCTATGCTAATAAATAGAAACTCTCACATCATCCAAGCTCCACCATCTGAATAGTACATTCCATCTTCTTATTAGTTTCAGAGGGGCATATATGTTATGAGTTATACCTTTTGCTATTAGCGTCTAATAGGCCTCTAATCTACAAATTTCGACTTTAAGGGGTGTAGAGTCACACTTGTTCATATTGTTTATATGGACTTTGGAGAAAAATGTGTGTGTTGTTAGATTCCTCTTATGCTTCTTGTGAACCCCATCACTTGTATTTATAGAAAACTAAGTACAATTCAAACTTTTTTGTTCCATTTAACTATTTTACACATCGGTAATTAAACCAGGTCCTCTTTATTCTCATATGCAAGACAAATTAGGGTGCTATTTTCTGCCAAAGTTTAGTAAATGAAGAGAAGGTTAGCTTAGCTTCAGACAATTGTATCACCACTCCCGTCTGTCTCTTCAAAAACAATGGTTAAATTAGCTCTACTTCAGTGTCTTTTCAAGAACAATGGTTAGCTTAGCTTATCTCTAGCCAACCTTTCAAGTACTGCTTGCCCTTGAATAGTGAAGTACATCATATATCTGTGTAAATGAATAATCTATGCTATTTCTTGATCTGCAAATTAAATTCTATTATAGACGAATCACATTTAATGGGCAGGACATATTTGTTTGACCCCCATCGATACAGGAAACTATTGTTTGGTTGAGTTTCCTTGTCCTCAATTTCATTTCAAATCTCAAGATTAAATATTTTAATCCATGGGAACACTTGCACCAATGCATTGCATCAATGGATAAAGGTAATCTTCACTTCCATAGGACCAAATATATCCATTAAAATAGAAAATTTGAAAAATTTCATAAAATTGTGACAGCTACTAAATGCGGATGTTTTTAAGAACTATAAATCCAGAGAGTTAAGCATTTACATGCTTGGAGAAAATGAAATAATATTTTCACTATGAGTTAATGCATTTGGAAGTTGATCAAAACATATTTAATCTAATCAAATGCAAACTTTTTTAGAAGTCTGTAAAGTCACATAATTGCTCATTTTATATCCGTTAGTCCTAAAGTATTAAATAGCCAAGTCGTTCGTCTTCAGACAATGGAAAAGTTTCGAGCATTTTGATTTGAAGGTAGCTATATGTTGTTTTCTTGTTGCTATATGGACTTTTCCCAACTGAGTCTCTGATTTGGCCTGAAAAGCTATAAGATTGTAGTTGTAATCCTTTCCACGTGATTCTTTCTATTTATTTTTGTCCTTTTGATGACGGATTGCAATATGAGCTCGTTTGTAATTAAATTTCCATTTCATCATTTATATGAAGCTTCATATGCCCATATAATTCTCTAACATTGTTTTGAGGTAGGCTTTTGACACCTCCATGTACTCCTCTCTTTCAAGCTATAGGCTTGTCAAGAGGGTCCATAGTGAATCATCTAGTCACTGCTTTGAAGCCCTCAAGGGTAAGTGTCTGTCAAATATTCCTACTGCCAGTATACAAAAAGAAAGATCTAATTGTAAAACACTTCGGCAATAATCACAGGGTCGGAACGCAATGTTGCTGGTTCACCAGCGGTGGTTCATCACCTAGTCTCGATGATGAACCACACCGGTTGGTTCAAACGCGCTCTAATAAACGTTCCATTATATGTGATTATTACCGAAAGTGATTTTACAATTTTATATGGACTGAAGCATAGGATTCTAAAAATATGGATCTAAAATTTTCCATTAGTTTTAAGTTTTTTATTAATGTCTAAAATAATAGTCTTTAGATATGTTGATTTTAAAATGCACTACAATCAAAGAGGATTTTATTTCACTTTAAGATCAATAGTTTGGAGTTCGGATAATGAGGTAATCTGAATATTTGATCATTTTATACCGAGGAAAAAAAAAATTGACGAAAAAAATATCTTGTTTAATTTTTATATGTAAAACCTGGAATAAATTCTAGGAAATGGGCAGCCCTCTACCCTAAAATGAGGAGGCCAGTCTGCCAACAGGCAACCCATAAAAATCACTTTAGCTTTACGGGAACAAATCTCTTGTTCATGACGGACATAAGCAAATACTGTGAGTATTTTCATTCAATTATTCCATCGTGCCTTTGCACTTAGGGCATATACTTATACTCTCTTGTCCTGATCGAGTTACCTATTGTTACAACCAAAGTATATTTGAACAGAAGGAACTTAATCGTGGAAGTATAAGTAGTTGATGTGGTGTTTAAAATAATTGATGATGCTTATTTCTAAGAGGAACCTAATTTTTTTTTTTTTATCTACATATAATTTACCTAGCCTTGGTCATACCCATTGGGATTTTAGTAATTGCAAGTGCTCAAATGAGTGATTTCGACCCCCCACAATGCAACTGAAGTTACAAATCCTATCGCAAACTGGAAAAACCTCATCTGTTTCAAAACTTTTGCTTTTCTCTCCATTGTGTTTGTGCTTCATTTTCTTGTCCGTTGGTTCCACAGTATCTGTAGCTACATCCTCTCCATGGCTGAGTATAATCTTCGCAGTGGTAAAGCAACCAGAGAGCTCAATAGAGCGAAGGAGGGCTACGAAGCTTTGGTCTCTAAGAAAGGCAAGCAAACTATTGATTTGCTTCAAGAGGAATTTAAAAAAGCCAAGGCCGCTCTGGATAGTCGCACCATCAGCGAGGAGGTAGACTAGATTGCTGAACCTGGGACTTCATTGACCACGGCAACCCAGTTTCTGAAAACTAAGACGGTAGCATGGAAGATGAAGACCATGTTAGCCAAGGCTAACTATATGCATGGGGCGGAAATCAAAGACACATTCGCAGCCACCTCCCTGGCCTTGGCCAGGAATTCTGCGTGCCTGGATAAGTTGTAGGTTTCCCTAAACTCCCTCATGGAAGAATTGAAGATGCACTTGAAGTGGTTGGAAGGTTTCATCTGAATGTTTCAGCTTTACCTGTGCCACATTCTGAATGTGTCGATTGAGATTCCGGAGGATGATTCCCACACTACAATCATCCATCACCACCAGCCTCGCCTTGTTCCCAAAGGAGCTGAGGAAGCTAGTCCCAGTGCTACTGGGCATTCGGGTGCCTCTAATCCGGTCCTGTAATTCCTCTTTCTCTGGTTTCTTTCTACTTATCTTTATATCGTGTCTCTTCTGTCAATTTTTGTCAATGAAATATGATAGAGGGTTCTGTAAGGTAGCAGGCAAGTTTTCTTTTCTCAGGATTACTATGTTGTTAGGCAACCCTGCGTGGTTGGCCACCTCCAAGTCTTTTTTTGTTCAGTCCTTCTGCTACAGATGATAGTTTTTTATGTCAACCCTCTGCGATGTAAACATGACCTCCTATTTGGTTGACCTGAGCACCCTCAAGTTCATCTGGAACTAGCAGGCCATTTTGTAACCAAATGTATTATCAATTTCTTTTTTGTTTAATATATCTCAGCTGACTTACACAAAAAAAAAAGTTCATAAAATTTGTTTGTTTTTTGGGTTAAATTTTTTCTTTAAATTATGAGTTTTTGATTTTTGATTTTTGATTTTTGATTATTTTTTGATTTTTTGATTTATTTATTTATTAAGTTTTTCTTGTTTTTTTTTTTTTTTTTACAAGTTGTTTTTTTATTTTATTTTATTTTTTATATTTTATTTTTTTATTTTTATTTTTATATTTTTATATTTTTTATTTTTTTTCAGGTTTATATATATATATATATATATATATATATATATATATATATATATGATTACTTAGATGATAATCACCACTATAGACAAAAAGAATTGATATTGCATTAACATTTTTTAAAATTATCATGAAAATCACTAACATTTTAAAAGAAATGTTCATACTTGTTAAATCGACATGACATTTAAAAAAAAAAATCAAGGAAACTTTAAATTTCCAAAAATATGCTAAACAAAAAAATAGGTTATTCTACATCACCACTTTTCAAGATGGACATGAAAATCATGACATTAAAAAAAAAAAAAAATCCATAAGAAAATTTAAAGCGCCAAAACTATGCTAAAAGAAAAAGGGTGATTCTATATCACCACTTTTCAAACTCGAGTGCTTTTTTTGTGATGCAAGGCCAACCCTGCAATACCCGGATCTCTCCCAATACCATGCATGACAAAATGCATCTCATTCAATGTCCCAATTAAAACTCAAGTCTGCAATTTCACAATTTATGCGGAAGCTGATAGTCTCACATATTCCTAAACATTGCTATTGAATTCAGTTTTATAACATCAGCCGAAAGTCTTTTATCAATTCTGCAAACGCTCTATGTCATGTATTCTATTGCCAGTTTGAATCCAACTTATAAAATCATATTTGAGGACTCTGTCCATCCAACGTTGCTCAAACTGTAGCGATCCGGCAAACATAGCAATTCAAAAAAACACACGACTTCTGAAGCACTGGAGCTGGTTTCAATAAACTTCTGCGCCCTTCATTAAAAACCATTCAATCAATTCTTATGCAATTCCTTCACGCTGCCATTCAACAACTTTCCGAGCTATACTTCTTCTCTATATATCACATCCAAAGTCTGTTAATAAAACTCAATTCTCTTTCAGCTCCAATATAATCTTTTATATAAAAAAAACCTTTTCTTAACAGCGTTGAATACCTTTTATGCCAGTTTCAAATTCATCACAGCAATTTGAAATATAGTCGATCCGACCCTTTTAATTTGACTCGCAAGTCGCCATTGGATACTATGACACCCACCTATATTGTATGCAGTAGCTCCGATGCAATCTCAATATATTTATTGCAACTATAATACGCCCACCTTCCAATCTGCACCGATATAATGTCAATCGGTGATCGCAGTTCGCCAGGATGGAATGTCATCCAACGATCGATCAGTTCCACATCGCCGATGCGAATTCTCCGGACCCGATCTAACTTCAACCAAACCTTAAAACTTTTCGCGTCTGTTCCAGTTCTCATATGAAACGATATAAACCAACTCTCCGACCCGATGTGATTCCAGTCGGCGATCGGAGATCGCTGGGTTCCAACATTACCAACAGTATACTTTGCAATTTCCACGGACCCGATTCTGCTTCCAAAACAATTTATAACACTTTGCATCCAGTCTTGTTGTTTATATGATATGATTGGAATGCTTCACCGTCCGATGTATGAATTACACAGAACCGATCACTCATGCAATTAAACAATATATCTCTTAATTCTGTTCAAAGGTTCCTATAAGGATTTACTTCATAATTTCGGTGAATTTTACATCCGCGGACCTAATTATGTCGAGCAATTCACACAGATTAAAATAGCACAGATCACAGCCTTTTCACAGAATTACAAAAGAAACAACCGCATCAATCTTTATTACTCACCATACACCAGTGAATACAACATTCAAATTGTTCATACCATAAGGAAAAGACAGAGTCTCACCCTTTGGCTTAATTACACAAGAATATACATCTGTCAAACAAAAACACAATCCTCACTACAGTTCTGAGCTTTCGCTCCACACAAAACCTATTCTCCTCTCTCGCTCATTAACATTTTTCTCTTTTTATTATCAACTATCTCCTAAAACAATGCAAACCCAATCTCCTATTTTTAAAGAATAACAAAAATATTCTATTTAGTTGCTTTTCAAGCACACCTAGACTAACAAATCTTATCTCTACATTTAAAGAAGATAATCTCTTATTTATTACAATAACAAACTTTTAGTTTTTTTTAAGAAGTCCAACCTTCTCAATAAAACTGATTTTAACCAACAGTCACTGGATTTCACCCTAGTTTAGCCACGACATGTGAGAAAATCTTCACATTGTTGGCTAACCCCGATGCTCCTGCATCAGACTCCCCATGTAAGAAATTTTATGACCACCTGGTCATAAGTCTGGATAATTGTTTCCTCCTGGATCCCAAATTTTATTTTGTAATATTTCCTTGCTTTTCAATTGCTCTATTGCTATGCTCTCACTATCTGCTGCTATCCTTTTCACATATTTCGCTATTGTTTTGCTCACTCTAATTCGCAGTTTTCCATTCCCTTCACCTATACCATTTCTTCTATCCAATCTTCCTTTCTTCTTCTGTCCTGTATTTGTTTTACTGGAATGTTGTAGTATGAGTTTCCACAACTCATCCAATTCTTTGTCCATTTCACTTCTCATGTGTTGAATATTATTCTCTTGCAACTGATTGTGTTCTTGAATTAGAACATCATAATCTTTGTGCCAATAACCTTCCATATAAATTTCTGAAATGTACAAATGCCTTCTCCATTGATTCTTTGCAATAATCCCAAGTCCTTCTTCTGGTTTCTCATTCATGACTTCATCATTCCTTACTTCAAATTCCAGCATACCTGTATCTCCACAAATTTCTTGAAAACTCAACGTTTTTCCTGCTTGTTTAGCTACTTGGAATATTTTTTCCTCCAGTAACTTCATTTCTACACTCTTAAGGATTATGGTATTATACTTGTCTGCCCCTGAAATGTCACTTCCAGCCTTTTCGTTGTCAATAAATTTTTGTGGTATAATAGTAATTTTGTTACTATTATTTCTTGTACTCATCTCTAGTTCAGCAGTTTCATACCATAAATTCACCACCATTTCCTCATTCTGAGGCTTTCTGATCTCACCCTCCATTAATCCGATATGTTCTTCCGAATTAACTTCTTGGTTCAGATTGACTTCACATTGCCTTTTTCCTGCATGTAAATCTTCATCAAAATTAATCAGCTCAATAGACACAAATGCTTTACCTAGCTTCCTCATCAAAAGATTCAACTTATACCACAAATCTGCCATCTCATCTAGAAGTTCTCTCAAAATTTCTGCACAATCTTCACTAACTGCATTGTCCGCAATATTTGTCTTTAATGCTTCTTTACTCTGGCTTTCTTCAAGGTCAATGATCCTCAATGACTGTTTAATATCTACAAAGTCTTCTATATCAATCTTCCATAGCTGTCCTCTTTTAGCTTCAGTTTTAAACAGTTGTCCAATATCTACATAATTTACTACAGTTATGTTTAACAACTGCTTTTCCCTCTGCATCACATAATTATGTGAGTTTCCTTTACTTATGACAACACTAAACAGTTGCCTTACCTCAGTGTATCCTTTGATTTCAATAATTATTTTTCCATCCTCCTTTTGACTTATTCTTTGAATGTCATCTTATTGGATATCTTCCTACACTTGCTTGTAACTTCCCTCCTTATTCTGCATGTGACTATGAGTAGTCATCTCTTCATCTGTTAATACAACAGTATTCAATAACTGTTTGTCTTTCCTCAAGTCGATATGACCTCCAAACACACAACAACCTTCAGTTTTCAAAATGCAATACCTTCCATTTTCTTTTGATGCTTCAAGCACCAATCCTCCATCATAGATCTTTTGGATTTCAGCGGATCCTTCTTGCGGTGACTCCATTTCTCTAAGTCTTTCCTTCTTTAACAAAGAAATATGAATTTTTTCAAGTTCCCTGAACTCGTTCATTAGCTTTCCATTCCACCTCTGTTGCAATAGCTTCCACTTCACCCTTTTCTTCAGTCTCCATCTGTATCTTCGGTCTTCACTTGTCTTTCTTTGTACTGTCAGACCAATTTCTGGTTCTTCATTCTGCTGCCAGTTTCTATACTTCTGTAATTTAATGCCTTCCTCAAATTCACTCTCATGTAGCTGATCATTCCTTCCAAATTGCTGGTTACTTCCATATTCATCTTGCTGAGTTAATATTTCTGTCTCCTTCATGCCTCTGAGGACATAACTTCCTTGTTGCTCCTGATCTTTCATCTCACCTTCAAATAATCGCTACTCAATTTCTCTAATTTCAGCATCATATTTATTAATGCTGTCTTCCACACCTTTTCCTCCATCAGGTTCTGTAAGCTTCGTTTCTCCTTTAGGTTCCTTGAGTAATCTCTCCAAGAATTCTATTTCCTTGTGAAATCTCTCTAGCAGTTCATCACAATTTCCATTCTCAACTTCATTCCTTTCCTGGAAATCCTCCTGAGTTGACCTGGTTTCTACATTATCATATTGCAAGCATATTTCATCAATTCCATTAAACAAATTCATTGGTTTACCTTCTTGTAGTCCGACTATGGAATTGTCATTAGACTTCTGGTCTATATCAACCTCATCTGACTGTTTCACACCAAACAGGATTTCATCTATGAACTCCTTCTGTTGCAATAGATCAACGCCTTCTTCCTCTAAAAGGGATTCTCCATCATACTTCACCTCAAGAGCTTCATTCATGTTTGTGACAATTTCATCAGACTGTCCATCATTCTCTGCATATCCTGCAAACATACACAAACTATAAGAATTAAAATCACAAGGCTTCATTGCCTCATCTGCTTCCCTTGTCAACATATCTTTGAATTGTTCTGAACTATGCCAATAGTCCATGAGATCTTTAGCTGACCTCTCATTATCCTCTTCCCCCAACATTTCACCTTGTTCTGGTCTACAAATGGAAACTTCCATTTCTACTTCTTCTTCTCTGAGTTCCTCTGATTCCTCTTGAGTACTCAATATCTGCTCAATCTTTCTCAATTTTTCTACTATCTCTAACTTCACTTGCTAATTTCTCTTTTCTCGTAGCCTTTGCCACTTTTATCTTTTCCTCATGGTCCAACCATTCTTCTGGTCTTCAAAACTTTTCTGCAGCATCTTCATCAATATTCCAATCTGGAAATCTACCTCAGCTTTCTCTCTGTCAAACTCTTCTTGACTCGTCCTCATGCCATTTGCTTTGGCATATTTCCTTCTGCTGTGGCTTCTTTTTGAATTTCTGCTATGACTATCTATAGTCATTTTCTTCTCCTCTCTTTCCATGAGCTCCTCACTCCTCTGCAACAAGCCTCTGCAACAGCAGGTCCTCCTTACTGCGATCTTACCTCACTAAGCTCTCCTCACTTAGTCTTTTGGTAAGAACGATCCTCTATCTAGAACCTTCTCTTGAGCAACACCTTTGCTCCCTCTAGGCTTCTGCAATCTCTCACTCTCTCTTTCAAAAAAACTTCAATTGTCCTCTCTGTCCAATCTCTTGTTGGATTCTTCAGGTTCACTGCCACTTCTAAGGGCTTTCCCTACTCTTCTTTTAAGAACACATCTGGTTCTTCTCTCACAACTTCTCTTGGTCTATATTGCTACAGTCTTCACTCTTTCTTATGCTGTCACCTGTGTTTTGAATGGATTTCCCCTGTCTCTTTCATATGCAAGTTCTACTACAATCTCTAAGAACTTCCCCAAAAGTTCTTCTACAGTTCACTGTTGTAATCTGGTGCCAAACTTCATTCATTCAACATGCTAATGTTTCCATACCTCTGTAGTCTTAAATCTTCATAAGCAAACATCTCTTCACAGGAAATTTCTTCCTTTAACTTGGCTCCGATACCAAAATTGATGCAAGGCCAACCCTGCAATACCCGGATCTCTCCCAATACCATGCATGACAAAATGCATCTCAGTCAATGTCCCAATTAAAACTCAAGTCTGCAATTTCACAACTTATGCGGAAGCTGATAGTCTCACATCTTCCCAAACTTTGCTATTGAATTCAGTTTTATAACATTAGCCGAAATTCTTTTATCAATTCTGCAAACGATGTATGTCATGTATTCTATTGCCAGTTTGAATCCAACTTATCAAATCGGATTTGAGGACTCTGTCCATCCAACGTTGCTCAAACTTTAGCGATCCGAAAAACATAGCAATTCAAAAAAACACGTGACTTCTGAAGCACTGGAGCTAGTTTCAATAAAATTATGCGCCCTTCATTTAAAAACACTCAATCGATTCTTATACAATTCCTTCACGCTGCCATTCAACAACTTGCCAGTCTATACTTCTTCTCTATATATCACATCCAAAGTCTGTTAATAAAACTCAATTCTCTTTCAGCTCCGATATAATATTTTATATAAAAAAAACCTTTTCTTAACATCGTTGAATACCTTTTATGCCAGTTTCAAATTCATCACAGCAATTTGAAATATAGTCGATATGACCCTTTTAATTTGACTCGCAAGTCGCCATTGGATACTATGACACCCACCTATATTGTATGCAGTAGCTCCGATGCGATCTCAATATATTTATTGCAACTATAATACGCCCACCTTCCAATCTGCACCGATATAATGTTAATCAGCGATCGCAGTTCGCCAGGATGGAATGTCATCCAACGAACGATCAGTTCCACATCGTTGATGCGAATTCTCCGGACCCGATCTAACTTCAACCAAGCCTTACAACTTTTCGCGTCCTTTCCAGTTCTCATATGAAATGATATAAACCAACTCTCCGACCCGATGTGATGCCAGTCGACGATCGGAGATCGCTGGGTTCCAACATTACCAACAGTAGACTTTGCAATGTCCACAGACCCGATTCTGCTTCCAAAACAATTTATAACACTTCGCGTCCAGTCCTGTTGTTTATATGATACGATTGGAATGCTTCACCGTCTAATGTATGGATTACACAGAACCGATCACTCATGCAATTAAACAATATATCTCTTAATTTTGTTCAAAGGTTCCTATAAGGATTTACTTCATAATTTCGGTGACTTTTACATCCGCAGACCTAATTATGTCGAGCAATTCACACAGATTAAAATAGCACAAATCACAGCCTTTTCACAGAATTACAAAAGAAACAACCGCATCAATCTTTATTACTCACCATACACCAGTGAATACAACATTCAAATTGTTCATACCATAAAAATAAGACAGAGTCTCGCCCTTTGGCTTAATTACACAAGAATAGACCTCTGTCAAAAAAAAACACAATCCTCACTACAGTTCTGAGCTTTCACTCCACACAAAACCTATTCTCCTCTCTCACTCATTAACATTTTTCTCTTTTTATTATCAACTATCTCCTAAAACAATGCAAACCCAATCTCCTATGTCTAAAGAATAACAAAAATCTTCTATTTCGTTGCTTTTCAAGCACACCTAGACTAACAACTCTTAGCTTTACATTTAAAGAAGATAATCTCTTATTTATTACAATAACAAACTTTTAGTTTTTTTTAAGAAGTCTAGCCTTCTCAATAAAACTGATTTTAACCAACAGTGACTGGATTTCACCCTGGTTTAGCCACAACATGTGAGCAAATATTCACATTGCTGGCTAACCCCGATGCTCCTGCATCATTTTTCTACCTCAAAAAAATGGGTACTAGGTAATTTTCCCAGTAACTATGTTATTATCGTATGCATAGAGTTTCAGACTTAACTCCCAATACTTCCCGCTATAGCAAGAAATCCCAAATTACCATGTATATAGCATATATGTGTTAAATTTGATGGATATTTACTCGTATTTTCATTATTTAAGTGTTAAATATTGAACAATTTAAAATTTGGAAGTTAGTGATGATATTTAATTAATTTTTCAAGTTGTCAATTTTGGGTGACTTCAAAAATTTTCCGTATACAAACGCACACCATCCTAAATCCATCTTAAATTTGGCTCTACCAAGCACCTAGTAAGCTCAAGTTCAGAGTTAAGATGGATCTAAGCTGGTGCTATTACATTCCATAATAGATTTCCTCAAACCTTGAAATAGGGTTCATCATAAAAAATACCATAGAAAAATACCATCAACTAATGGCAGATTATTATTTTATTTTTTATTTGGCCAAGTCAAAATATTTATATAACATAACATAAGATAATATGGCATTACAACATATCTTCCATTATTGCACTCGAGAGCACCTCACATCGCAATAAAATTAACTCAAACATCTTGTATATGCAAGCAATCTAAAATAATATTGCAAAAAATAAATGAATCTAGCAATCTTGCGAAGATAAGCATCACACTATGTGGCACCTACAATACTTACACCTCGAGCCAAGACTCCCATAAAAGTACATAATGCATCCATAGCTCTAAGATAACAAGATAACCATAGGCTCACCCATAGTGGATCTTTGGACTTGTTTGATAAATCCCATCTCCATCTTCACTTACATCATGCAATCCTACACAATGTACACTTAAACCTAATTCATTAGCCCTAAAGCTTAAAGCTTCAAGGTACTCTCACTATATTTCCATTCCCATGAGGCATTGGTGTGCTATATAAAATATCGACCCATGAGGATAAAGCAATCAATTTGAAAGATTCTTTTAGTTGTCTAATACAAATAATAGAATTGTTTTCTCTTATTTATATAGTTGGAATATGTATTTTCGATTTTATTTTGAGAGTTTTTACATAGTTTTCTTAGTGTTAGTATAACGGTTCAATATATATAAGTTTTTATCAAAATTTATAAAGTTATTTGTTTGATTCGAAAACATATCTATTTCTTGATTGGATAAGGAATCTCAAATGTATGGTTACCAAGGCTATTATATGTTTGGTACATTCATATTTTAATATGAATGCAATTGGGTATGGGCCTTTTAAGTGTTAGGGAATTGATGGGAGAGCTCCATCCTTCTTACTTATTTGAAAATTATGTTTTTTTTTTTTCAAAATGTGTGACATATATATCATTATTGCTTGACATGTTAGAATCCTCCCTAATTCCTATTTAGATGTGGATTCAAAACTCTTTTTATTATTGATAAGGTCCTAGGTCATCCTTTTGTCCAAATCATCATGTTGAAGGTTGAGATATATTGTTCCTTTTCAAAATATGTTAATAATTAGAGGATTTGACCAAACTGTTGGCCAAATTTCAAGAATGGTTCAACATAATTTGTAAAATCATTAAAATTATATAAATAATGATTATACATAATATCACTAATTTTACATTTTAGAAGTAATATAAAACATGTATTTTAGAGTGTTATTTGGTTGAACCCTATTTTATATTCAACCTAGAACTAAAATAATTCTTAGAAATCACACGTAACTTAAATTAGCAAAAAAAATGTTTTTATATTCAAAAAGTAAAATTTACAAAACTACATATAATTATGCCGGAGGCGTTATCTTTGCTGGAGAGGGGTGAGCAAACATTGTTCATCCCACCCATTCAAAACACTTCCTCATCACCCTTCTGTCCAGTAAAAATTTGACAAATCTAATCGTAGGATTCATTCTATAGGTCTTGTAAACATGTCTCATCATGTCTCATCGTACTTCGTTGTTCGCCTCTAATCCTGGCCTCGTTGGGCAACCTACAGGTTCTAACTCTTGACTAGTCACCTCGAATCTTAGCCTCACTGGGCAACCTACAGGTGCTAACCCTTTTGGACATGCCCCACTTCGCCTTGCCTCGCCTCGGCCCACCCCACCTGAACTCATGAGCCGCAATGTATGGAACTGACGTTGCTGGAGCAGCTGGATGGGAGAATGAATGGCCTCATAGGTTCATCCCAAAGGGATATCGAACCTCTTGTGAGACTGATAAAAGAACTTTTATCGTTGATGACCCTCCTTGGCAATTGACCATGACATGGACAAACTTCCCAACGAAGATTGCCACACCCTTCTTCTCAACACATCGGATGAGTTTGAATCTCACTTTGGTATTAATTTCCCCTTCTTCTCCTCTCGACTGTAGATCATTTTGTCTCATCTTATTGGCCCCCCTCCATTACATTGCCTTACCCTGTTTTTCTATTTTTGTAATGCGTGCAACGAATGCTAAGCTGAGCAGCTCCCCCATTTACAAAATAACAATGTCTACAGCAGCTAATAAAGCAGGAGGAGGAGGAGGAGGAGGAGTAGGAGTAGGAAGAGGAGGATCCGATGATTTCTTAATAGCGGATGGCGAGAAAAATGACTATGACTGGTATGTTTTTTTGCTAGAATTCCATGGATCTATGCTTCCCTAACCTTCCCCTCTTTGTCTGCCCTTTTTCAATTTAAGTCACATGGTCATGATGGTAGAACATTTTACAATTAAATTTTCACAAATTATCCCTGATTTTGGATGGATTCAAACAAAAATTATTAGATCTCTGTGAGAATTTGCATATGCTATGCTAATAAACAGAAACTCTCACATCATCCAAACTCCACCATCTGAATAGTACATTCCATCTTCTTGTTAGTTTCAGAGGGGCATATATGTTATGAGTTATACCTTTTGCTATTAGCATCTAATAGACCTCTAATCTACAAATTCAGACTTTAAGGGGTGTAGATTCACACTTGTTCATATTGTTTATATGAACTTTGGAGAAAAATGTGTGTGTTTTTAGATTCCTCTTATGCTTCTTGTGAACCCCATCACCTTTATTTATAGAAAACTAACTACAATTCAAACTTTTTTGTTCCATTTAACTATTTTACACATCAGTAATTAAACCAGGTCCTCTTTATTCTCATATGCAAGACAAATCAGGGTGCTATTTTCTGCCAAAGTTTAGTAAATGAAGAGAAGGTTAGCTTAGCTTCAGACAATTGTATCACCACTCCTGTTTGTCTCTTCAAAAAAAATGGTTAACTTAGCTCTACTTCAGTGTCTTTTCAAGAACAATGGTTAGCTTAGCTTATCTCTAGCCAACCTTTCAAGTACTGCTTGCCCTTGAATAGTGAAGTACATCATATCTCTGTGTAAATGAATAATCTATGCTATTTCTTGATCTGCAAATTAAATTCTATTACAGATGAATCACATTTAATGGGCAGGACAGATTTGTTCGACCCCCATAGATACAGGAAAATATTGTTTGGTTGAGTTTCCTTGTCCTCAATTTCATTTCAAATCTCAAGATTAAATATTTTAATCCATGGGAGCACTTGCACCAATGCATTGCATCAATGGATAAAGGTAATCTTCACTTCCATTGGACCAAATATATCCATTAAAATAGAAAATTTGAAAACTTTTATAAAATTGTGACAGCTACTAAATGTAGACGTTTTTGAGAACTATAAATCTAGAGAGTTAAGTAATTACATGCTTGGAGAAAATGAAATAATATTTTCACTATGAGTTAATGCATTTGGAAGTTGATCAAAACATATTTACTCTAATCAAATGCAAACTGTTTTAGAAGTCTGTAAAGTCACATAATTGCTCATTTTATATCTGTTAGTCCTAAAATATTAAATAGCCAAGTCATTCGTCTTCAGACAATGGAAAATTTTCGAGCATTTTGATTTGAAGGTAGCTATATGTTGTTTTCTTGTTGCTATATGGACTTTGCCCAACCGAGTCTCTGATTTGGTCTGAAAATCTATAAGATTGTAGTTGTAATCCTTTCCACGTGATTCTTTCTATTTATTTTTTTCCTTTTGATGACGGATTGCAATATGAGCTTGTTTGTAATTAAATTTCCATTTCAACATTTATATCAAGCTTCATATGCCCATATAATTCTCTAACATTGTTTTGAGGCAGGCTTTTGACACCTCCATGTACTCCTCTCTTTCCTTCAGTAGAAATGAAGGCTCAAGCTACAGGCTTGTCAAGAGGGTCCATAGTGAATTATCCAGTCGCTACTTTGAAGCCCTCAAGGGTAAGTGTCTGTCAAATATTCCTACTGCCTAGTCATTATTAAGATGGATCTAAAATTTTCCATTAGTTTTAAGTTTTTTATTAATGTCTAAAATAATAGTCTTTAGATATGTTGATTTTAAAATGCACTGCAATGAGAGAGGATTTTATTTCACTTTAAGATCAATAGTTTGGAGTTCGGATAATGAGGTAATCTGAAGATTTGATCATTTTATAGCGAGGAAAAAACAATTTGAGGAAAAAAATATCTTGTTTAATTTTTATATGTAAAACTTGGAATATATTCTAGGAAATGGGCAGCCCTCTACCCTAAAATGAGGAGGTCAGTCTGCCTACAAGCAACCCATAAAAATCACTTTAGCTTTACGGGAGCAAATCTCTTGTTCATGACGGACATAAGCAAATACTGTGAGTATTTTCATTCAATTATTCCATCGTGCCTTTGCACTTAGGGCATATACTTATACTACTTGTCCTGATCGAGTTACCTAATGTTACAACCAAAGTATATTTGAACAGAAGGAACTTAATCGTGGAAGCATAAGTAGTTGATGTGGTGTTTAAAATAATTGATGATGCCTATTTTTAAGAGGAACCTAAATTTTTTATTATATCTACAAAGAATTTACCTAGCCTTGGTCATACCCATTGGCATTTTACTAATTGCAAGTGCTCAAATGAGTGATTTCAAAATGTTGATCCATTCTAAATTTGCTTACAAAATTTTATCTCACTTCATAAGTAGATCTGCTATCGAAATACTACAATCACAATATTAAAATCTTGGAGCAGAAGCCTCCAGTGCAAGAATATATCATTAAAGAAAAAACTTTCTAAGATAACCTTATGTTCTATTGGGTCTGCCTGGAAGAAAACCATTATGATGTGAGCTTGGTGCATATGTTGCATCAGCTATGCCTCCTCTCTTCATCTGATCCTTTACCATTTCTTTCACTAAATTTTTCATCCAACAGCTCCTAATTGTCTGACAATCTCCATTAGCTGCCTTAACTTTGCGAGTTGAATGAGAAGCTGCTGCCTCCCATCAATTCTGGCTCTTTCAACTTCTCCACTCTTTCGTCTAGTCACTCCAAAGTCTGCTCCACTTCATGGAGCTTCCATGTAAACCTCCAACCATGCTTTCTCTGTATATGCATGTTACAGGAATGCCTGCCTATGCTGCGTACCAGTCCTGGAAATGCGGAAACTGGTACAAAATGGCCTGGAAATGCCACTGGCTTTGCCATATGGTGTTTCACAATTTGGAAATTCTATAAAATACAACTGATGTTGTTTCCAGGCCATTTTTGGTGAAAAATAGGGCGTTTTTGTGATTTATTTTGGCCTATGGACCTGTCCAAGCACCCGTGAAGGGCGTGGGACCCTTAGATAGCATTTAAACACTTAATTTATAAATGATGAAGACATCTAACAACTCCAAAAACTCAATTAGCTAATTTTTACATTCATTTGAAAAAAACGAAATTTAGAATTCTTCATAAACACTAACAGTGTCTTTTTCATAAGAAAGAACTTCATTCACTCATGAGTTATTCCTCACACTTTCTTTAGCAAAAAGACCTTCCTACAACATCAACATGTTTTTTACTCGTGTTTTGGAGCATTGGGAGCAAACTTATGGTGCATTTCCATAAAGAGGATGATTGTGGGCAGCAAAAGGAAGGATGTGGGGCAACATATTTATTTAATTTTTTTTGCAGCATTCATGGATCTTCATAGTGTCATTTCTAAAGCTCCTAGAGTTTCTCAAGCAAGCAAGAAGAAAGAATACTATCCTCTTCGGAAATATGTGAGCAAGCTCAAGCAAATGGGTGGTGGGGGGTCATGTGAATGGAGGTGCAATTGCAAGCATCTCTTAGTACTATGTAAGAGCATGCACACTTGCTCTACCATCTTTATTTGTTGTTATCAAATGATGTAACCAGTGCACTGAACTGTGGATTTCTATTAAATTGAAAGTGTTAGTTTAAGATTATTAGTTTTATAGATACATTTATGTTATTAAATTTATTTCTATTTTATTTGACTCGAGGTTGTTGTGCATATCGTTTAGAATATCTTCTATTATTATATATGTATATGTGGATTTATTCTCTACAACTGACTTTCGTGGCCGTTATGTTTGCAACAAAATGAAATTTAAGTGTTGTTTATTTTCAAGTTTAACCCCATTGCAACGACAAGTTGACCATTTGCAGCTCTTTAAATTGCCCAAATTATGGTGGAATGCTTTAAGTCAACTGATTAGATGAAAGATCCAACAAAAATTCTCAATAAAGAGAAATTTCTGTTAAGCTTTTTAAAAATTTGACCTCTTATTATATTCTTTAAAAAATATATAGGAACTAAAATTTATATATATTTCACTTAATTATTGTTTTCCACATTCCTCATTCCCAACATTACTTTGCACCTCTCGATACAAATGCTAGTATATAATCTATGGTATAAATAATTAATAAAAATAAATATCAAACTTCATGGAAATAACACTTTAAAAGAAAATCCTGTCCCTAAATATTTGCTTGATGGGTGGGAACTTTCCCCTCAAAGTATTATAGTAGCAAATTTAAAAGCTCGGTTCCCATCGAGATTGAATGGTTTGGAATAGAAACATATAGTCTAGCTTTGAGAAAACACTAGCTACCCTACCCTTGATAGGGTGACAAACTGCTCATTTTTAAAGTAGATATCTAAAGGCAAATAGAGATACATTTGGGACAAAGAAGTCAAGGGGAAGCGGTTGATTGGTTTCCATATTTAAGGCCGCTCAATAACATGACGAAAGCATGTATCTGTTTCTTGATCCCCAGCAGTAAACCCCGGTAGTTATGAGATTCTGAAAAATCCCCAATACTTCGGGTCAATCCCACTATTACAAGAATACTTTGTCCTACTTTACGACTTTCGCCCGAAGGCTTCGGAGCATTCGGGAAATTCAAATCTCTGTCGGGGCCCAATGAAGAAAGCGCGTTTTAATATTTTGAAAATCTCTCATGATCATAAACTTAAAATTTTAATAAAGTTACAAGTAAGATATAAAACATTAAAAAAATAAATCAATCATATCATGAGATATTTGCTTAAAAAAAATTGTAACGAAATACTAGAAAAGCTTAATCATTCGATTCTTCTCTGTACGATAAATTTTATAACTGGATTACAGTGAAAAGCATAATCGAAAATTTAAAATTTATTAAGCTTTCAAGTAAAATCTAAAACATGAAAAAAACATCAATCATTATATCTTCGGTAAAAATAAATTATAACAATGATTAGAAAAGCTTAATGATTCGATTCTTCTATTTGTACGCTTCGCACTTTCATTGATAGAGACAGCTGGACTAAAAACGCATAATATTTTCATAGTTGAGGTTGACAGATTCATAATCAAGAAGAAAGCTGCTCCTTCCCGGTAACTTAATTAACGATAAATTTAGACATTGAGTCGGTTTGCGTCATGACCAGTCAAGCAGCTTCCCTCTTCGCTCGTCGTTACAGTGATATCCGACGGTTTCCACGCGCATTGTCCTCATACAATCCTAACCCTATTTATTTGCTGCCAATCACATACGGAACATTAAGGTGGACTGATATAACTGTGGAGTAGAGTTTCAGTTTTTTGTGGTACTACAGAAATGGGTATCCCTTCATATCTTAAACGCCTTACAGCGAAGCGTTTGTGGACACTGGGGATACTCAGAAGAAGAATTGCAATGAAGAGATTGCAGCAAATTGCCGTCGATCTTTATGTGAAGTACTTTGGAAGAGACAAAATCATGAATACAAATTCCATCCCAAGTAATTTGAATGACCACTACGAATTTTCATGCAGCACCTCTCCTTCAACTATGTCGTCCAACTCCGGTCATGGTGTTAACTCAAGAAGTGGAGGAAATTTTTTTCTTCTGAGAGCACTCCTTCCCTCCTGCAGTCGCCTCAATGTGAAAGATGACTTGGATTCCGAATCTGGTAATGATGAAATTCCCCACTTCATTGCCTGCGATGAAGATGATGATCCCTATTCCACCAATAGGAATCCCGAATTTTCAGCTAATTCTTCTTCTATTGAATTGTCCTCTGATATATTCACTTCTGTTTCACCCACCAGATGTTCCAACTGTTCTTTGAGCTCAGAAATTGACAGGCAGGCAGAAGAATTTATAGCCACATTTTACCAGCAGATGCGTCTGCAGCGTCAAGATTCTTGTGTCAAATGCCAAGAAATGCTGGCCAGGGGATCTAGTTAGTTATTTATGTATTGTTGTACTTGTCATTAATGGCAGACTATGGAGGTTACATTGTCAGGTTTTCTACTAAAGCAAATTAGCCAGAGCCAGATATTTTGTTAGGTTGGTAATTTCTAGAGTTTAAATTTAGGAACAGTTGCTTAGTAATTTATTTATGTGTTACATAAAATTAGGATATCTATTGTTAGTATTCCAAAAAATTAATAGAAAATTTCGGAGGCTAATTGAATTAATTCAAGTTAGAGAGCTGAGGCTTTATTGTATGCTATTGTGTGAGGAGGGCGCCTTTATTGCATGTACTGTGTCATATTACTGAGAGTTATTTATTAATGTTTAACTGTTATAACAGTTTGATTTCCTCCTCTATCTCTTCTAGTAGTATTAGAGCCAAAGGAACCCAACATTCCAAAGCCCCATAATAGACGCACATTAAAAATAACAAAACCGTTGTTCACTAAAGGTTTTTTTCCGTTACCATTATTTGTTTACTTGCAATCCGGTGACTGCTTAAAACACCTGCTATTCTAGGGTTAATGTTTGGAGTGCCACCCCATAGTGAAATGTTAGCCGCTGCTCAAGGATAAGCTATCGGTTGCTGCCAAGAGAGAAATCGCTGTCGTAGATGTTTCGAGGTGAAACCGCCGCCTCAACAGATCGAAAACGCCATAATTTCCAAATTATAGCCGCCCTGCTCACCAACCTTAAGCTGCTGCTGTGAATTTGGGGTAACGTCCGAATATTTTATTATTTATATGCTTTTTTGATTAATTTGGTTCCATCGTACATAGACTGATTTAGATTAATTTTGCATCCATAGTACATGTGTACTAGTCAGAGGAAAAATGGTTTCAATGTTGTTTTTTTTTTTTTTTTTTCTTATTGTTAATAATTACATTAGAAAAAGAAAAATGGATGATTGAAAAGTTAAAATAAATCAGTATGAGAGAAATTGTTAGGGTGTGTAGTAGTATAAGTTATTGTTAATTATTACATTAAAAAGAAGAAAAGGGATGATTGAAAAATTAAAGATAAATCAGTATGAGAGAAATTGTTATAGTGTGTAATTGTTATGGTGTGTAGTAGTATATTAATGTAGTTATCGTTTCTGTTTTTTCCAATAGTATGGGATTTTTTTTTAGTAATTCTTATTTTTTATTATTATATTATTTTAATTATGTTATATGTGTTTTTAGTTAATAAGATGACAAGTATATTATGTATATTATAATTATGGGATATTGTGTGGTATAGGTTTCAAAAATTTTCAAATCATGTACTCTATATTTAAAATAAGAATTGATTTAGAGTAAAAAGAAGGATGATGCATTTACAATGTTTCTCATTTAAGAAGTTTTATATTTTGTGTTTCACAGAAACATAATAACTAGGTCTAAAAAATCTTGGAATATTCTATAAAAGATGTAGAATAAAAATAAGTGAACATTGTAGCTTATGAAACTACTATTTTGATAGAAGAAAACAAAGATTTTGACATTGCAGAAATAATAGGAGACATAGTGGAAAGCTCTCTTCAAGCAACTATATATATATATATATATATATATATATATATATATGAAGAGTGAAAGTGTAAATTTGTTGAAGAAATTTCTGAACAAAAGGTGATGTACACGATGTAAAGAAAGACACAATGAAGAACTTGAGAAATTGAAAATGACGGAGAACCTGGTAGTAGAAGATATAAATTAAAGCATCAAATTTGTTGAAGTGATTGTAACATTAGATTTTTTTTTTTTTTTCGTTGCTGAGCGCGCGCCCTGCCTGCGCGTTCCCTTGACCTAGCAGCCGACTGCTGGTCCTCCCCTTCCTGCGCAAGGCCTCTGGCCTCCCATTGCCTCTCTGAATGCTGCTACGGAGGGCCTTGTTGATCAGTCAGCAGCAGATGTGTTTTCGGTTTTAATCAACTCCCTTCAGCCTCAGAAAAATCGCCCTGCGCTGTCCAAGTTTGTCAAGAAACTGGATGGGTTGCAGGAGGTCAACCTCCCTCCTACACTTCCACGAATGGCTGCACTCTCTTTAGCTGAGCGGGGGCTCATCGGTCAGTTCACTGGCCTATGGCCTTCCCCGAAAACAGTTCAACGCTGGATTGAAAGAAATTGGGCAGACAAAGTCAATGGTAAAATCTCCATTCGTTTCTGTGGAAAAGGTTATTACACTTTCCATTTCGAATCCAGAGCAGACAAGGATTTAATCTTCAGAAATGGGCCATATTTCATGGACTCCCGTGGACTGTATTTGAACAAGTGGACTCCAGACTTCGACCCTAAGCTGGACGTCCCTAACGCTGTTTCGGTTTGGGTTCGTCTTCCGCATCTCCCGCTCCAGTGTTGGGGAGATGACTCGGTTCGAGCCATCGGCAATGCCGTTGGAAAATACATTGACCGAAGTGAGCCCAAGGATAATATGCAGGCGTGTGTGCATATTTGTGTCGAAGTCGATCTCGACAAGAGTCTTCCAGAAGCAATCAAACTAAAGGTGGACGAATGGACGCATATTCAGCAACTGGACTACGAACAAATTCCCTTGAAATGCAAGGTATGTCACGAATACGGTCATTTTGCCAATCGCTGCACTAAAACAGTTAATGATGAAACCGCTCAATCTGAAGAGCAATGGGAAACTGTAAAAAAAGAAGAAGACCGCCTCCGGTTTGAAAGCAAACTATGAAGTGGCTCCTCCCAAATCTGCCCTCCCAAGCCTAACCCCCCTTCAGCTCTGCCCAAATCCTCTGCTGTCCCTCCTCCCTCCTCTCCTCTTGGCCCATCCATCTCCCCCACCCCGGGGCCAACCTCTAGTTCTCCCCTGATCTCTTCAAATCCCTTTGGCGCCCTCTCTCTCCCTGAAAATGACCCCCTGATCCCCCTATCCTTTTCTCCCTTTCCCAATCCTCACCCTCCCATTCTCCCGACCCGCCCCCCCCCCCCAACCCTGAACTACTAGAAGCTCCTCGAAAGAGCATGGAGTCAATCAAGAGTCCCAAAAAAAAGGACCTGGTCGGAAATCAAGAAAACAACAAAGGGATGAAAATGCTCAAAAAGACATCGCCATGGGAACTCAAAATCCCATCGAAACTTATATAATGGGTCAAAACAGTAAAGAAAAAACACATAAGGAGCAAGGGGGACGAGCATCCCTCTGAAACATAAATACCCAATGATGAAACTAATATCATGGAATTGTAGGGGACTGGGGCACCCCTCAAAAATTGCTGCTCTGAAAGATCTTACAGACCATGAGAAGCCAGGAATTGTAATGATTCAGGAAACAAAGCAAATATTGCAAGAGATGACAAGAATTATCGATCAGTTTAGGCATTATGAGGGACAAATATGTGAAGCAAGAGGAGCATCTGGTGGCATCACCACTTTGTGGAACAAAAATGTTTGGCTATGCACATCCAATACTATCAATCCTTATTGGATCAAAGTCATATTAGAAAAGAAAGAAGAGCACAAGCAAATAGTCATTTATAACATTTATGCACCAAACCATTTCAGAGACAAAGAGCAGTGCTGGGCCACACTACAAGAAGACATCCAAGCTGAAGACAACAGAAATATCATCCTTGGGGGAGATCTAAACCTTATATTACACTCCAATGAAAAAAGAGGAGGAAATTTCACACATGATCCTTATAGAGCAAAGCTGGAAAACATCATGCAAGAGGGTGACTTAGTAGATACCATTCCAAAAAATCGGAGGTACACTTGGAGCAACCGCAGGCTGGGCATAGACAACATAATGGAGCGCCTTGACAGAATTCTGGTAAACACTTCCTTCCTCTCTGAATTCTCCACTGCTCATGCTGCAATCCTGCCTTATTCAGCTTCTGATCACTACCCCATTAGCACTGTTCCTGAAGCACATTGTCCATTGGGGCCGTTGCCTTTCAAATATAACTCTCTTCGGTGCAGCAACCCCATTGTGGATCAGATTGTCCAAACAGCCTGGCAACATCATATAGAAGGCTCACCGGGTTTCATTTGGGAATGTAAACTGAAGAATACAAAATATGCCTTGAAGGAATGGGTGAAACAGCATTGCAAAGAACTAGAAAATGCCAAAGCTGAGCTAAAAAATAAATTGAAAGAAAATCACAAGAAAATAGAGGAGAACGGGCTGTCCCACGAGGATAAAGCATTAGAAAGTGATATATATTACCAGATGTACCGAGTTAATAGAGAAGAAGAGCAGAAGTGGTGAATAAAGTCAAGACGGTTATGGCTTCAAGGAGGAGACAAAAATACAGCCTTTTTCCATAAGCAAGCAACTGTCAGAAAAGTCAGAAATAATGTCACCACAATTAATGATGAGGAAGGCTGCCCTAAAAACACCCAAGAAGCTATCAAGCAAACTGCCTCAGCCTATTACAGCACTCTTTTAACTGAGACAAAAGAAACAGAGGATTACTCAGACCTCCTACAGCATATGACCAAAGGAATCAATGAGGATATTAATGCAAATTTGATTAAGGAAATCAATGAAGAAGAAATACATGATGCCATCTGGGCCCTTCGGCCAGATAAAGCCCCTGGCCCAGATGGATTTCCAATCTGTTTTTATAGAGCATATTGGGGATTAATTAAAAAATACCTTGTCAAGATGCTAAGATGGATCCAACGTAAGTGCAAAATCAGAGGATTCACTAATGCAACCCATCTTGCCCTTATCCCTAAAGAAAATAGACCTTTGACCTTCTCTCGCTTTCGCCCCATATCGTTGTGTAACTCTTCATATAAAATTTTGACTATAATCTTGGCTACTTGCCTAAAACCTATCCTCCCCACTCTCATCTCTGAAAATCAAGGGGGTTTTTTGGCCAATAGGCAAATCTCGGACTCCATCCTTCTTGTCCAAGAGGCCATTCACTCCAGTCAAACTCGAAATGAAAAAGGCTTCATCTTAAAACTAGATTTAGCTAATGCCTTTGACCGTGTCAGGCATTCCTTTCTAATTGTTGTGCTTGAAAAAGTGGGATTTGCCACATCCTTTATCTGCCTAATCAAAGCCTGCATCACAGGACATTGGATCTCCCCTCTTCTTAATGGCAGACCTGGACCATCTTTCCAATCCTCTCGTGGGCTTAGACAAGGCTGCACCTTATCTCTTTATTTTGATGGCTGAATCTTTTAGTAGAGCTCTGGATTACAATTACCGCATGGGCCTCATCACTGGGATCAAATTTGATAATGGAGTCAAGAACATCAATCACTCTCAGTTTGCTGACGATACTCTTCTAATGGGGGGAGCCTCAAACATCATAGCCCGTCGTTTCAAAGCTCTCCTTGATAAATACATGAGCTATTCTAGAGGTCTGATAAATTATCTCAAGAGCTGTATTTATGGGTGGAACACTTCGGCACAAGTTCTCCATAGGATTGCCACTACTTTTGGGGTTCCTTGTAAGCTGAATTGGGAGCAATTTACTTATTTAGGCATGCCTGTGAGTGCCGGAAACTTGAAAGCTACAACCTGGGAAATTATCATTGACAAGATGAAAAGGAAGATACAACATTGGGGCACCTCTTGGCTTAATCCTGCAGGGCGCATAATTCTTCTTAAAGCAGGGCTCTCCTCCCTGCCTTTGTACTGTTTTACTCTTTTACAAGCCCCTGCCAACTTACATTTTAAAATGGATGCTCTCCTTCGTCATTTTCTTTGGCAAGGAGGAAGAACTGAGAAAAAAAAATACAACTTAGTAAGCTGGAAGCAGGTCACTCAGCCATGTGAGAATGGAGGGTTGGGAATCAGATCCTCTAAATTCCTAAACCTTGCCTTTGCTGGCAAGCTGGTTTGGAGATTCATTTCTGGTAGGAATGTTTGGTGGAAAACAGTTCTTGAAAAAATATATCTCAACTATCTAAGGCATCAGCTATTGGATCATGAGCTCCCCAACAAAGCGTGTTCAAAAATCTGGAGGATGTGTAAGAAAGCTATTCCTTTTCTTGAACAAAACACTTCTAAAGTTCCCAAAGGCGGCAGCTTCATAAGAATTGGGGAAGACAAAATATTGGGGCACCAGCCCATAAGTCGAAGGCCTGGTACTCCCCAGATTCTAGGTTTTTTCAATAGTGCAGGGATTCAAACTCTGGACCAGATTTATCAATGGGAAGCCCACTCTCATTCCTGGAAAGGCTGGACTTTCCCTCACATACCAACAGATACAGAAATCAGCCTCAACAACCTGAAAGTCTATCTTCATGGTATTGCACCTTCAAAACGCTACCTTGCTGATGACTTTCGATGGGATCCTTCAGGCACAGTCTACACTATTAAGGCTGCTTATCATCAGATCTGCATAAATGAGTATTCTATGGCAATCTGGGCTCATTGGAGAATTGTTTGGAAGGCAGAAACTCTCCCAAAAATCAAATTCTTCTTATGGATCCTCTTAAGAGGGAAAACCCTCACTGCTGAGAACCTCAGAAAGCGAGGAATAATCGGACCATCTCGCTATCCAAACTGCCAAATTGAAGAAGAGACTAGCCAGCATCTTTTTATAGACTGCCCATTTGCTTCTGCCTGCTGGAAGGAAGCCTATCAGAGTCACAATCCTCCTTGGGTGCTTGGCACCAGCATACCTGAAGTGCTGCTTATATGGAAAAAAATCTACCCATGGGGAAAAAAAACAAACAACACAGCTCGAAGGGTCTGAAATGCCTTGCCCTGTACCCTTCTTTGGAACATCTGGCTGGCAAGAAACAAAATGATCTTCAAAGGTAAAGAAACTAATGTTAGAAAAATCTATAACAAAGCTTGGAATCTCAACTTGGAAGCTCTGTCCACAAAATGTCATGGGAATCTGAAAGTGCTGGATCTAAATGTCGAGGAAAGGAACTACATAGGACATATTCTTGACAGAAGCAACATAGAAAAAAACAGAAGTGATCCCAATAGCAGAGACAGCTCCAGATGTAGCTAGAAAAATAGGATGAAAGATGAAGAATTTACTCGTTGGCTCAGGAACTGCAACACCCACTACCTTTTTTTCGATGGAGCCTCCAAATCCAACCCAGGAATGGCTGGACCTGGAGGATTTATTTGCAACGGTAATGGAGATATGTTAACTGATTATGAATGGTGTCTGGGCTCTGCTTCAAACAACAGGGCTGAAGCTCTTGCCCTCTTTCAAGGCCTACTCCAGCTTCAGAAAATTGGTATAACCAAGGCTACAATAATTGGAGACTCTGCCGTTGTCATAGGTCTGATGATACACAACAGAAAAGCCCAAAATCTGATTTTACAGCAAATAGTTAAGAGATGCCTATTTCTGGACCAGCCGATGAAAGGCAATCACTTTTATCATGTCCTTCGGTCTTTCAATAAAACTGCTGACGAATTGGAAAATAAATCCTGCACTCACAATATTGGTAACCTCAGGTGTAATGGCTCTGACCAATACTGTTTTTTACCATGATTAGGTCTTATTTCGTTAGCAGCTCCATCCCATAGCAGATCATTGCTCGTGGACACCGAAGCCCTATACCCAACATCTCTGCGAAGTTTCAAACTCCTTCTTTCTGTCCAATGGCGTTGAGCCTCACAGATGTGATCCTCACAGCATCAAAATCAAATCAAATCGCCCTTTCAAATGTGATCGCCCTTTCAAACCCCATCAAGCTCTGCGCCCTTTGTGTTCTCAACATTTCGTGCTCAACCAATTACTTTCATAAACCAGTTGATCTCTTCCCATCTTCAATTTATCGAACTCAGATGCATCCTGGACACTACCCCATGAACTCTGCTTCTCTTCCTGCCCAGACAGAGTTCCTCTGCCCCATTTTTTGTCCTCATGCTATCACGTTTTCGTCCAAGTCAGCTTCACAGGCTGTTTTGAAGATAAGTCAAAGCACATCAAACAAATTTCCATTTGATTTAGCTGAGAGGCGCTATTACCATCACAACGGGCGGCAAATGCGACACATCTGCAAATTAAAACATGAAATGTAAAATCTGTTTTCTTTTACTGCAGTTTATCAGAGTCTATACAGAATCTTTTTTATTCACAGCGACAGAAGAAAATTGTAAAGCAGATTTTGACTCCAACCACATCTGTTGTTGGTCCTTCTGTCACCATTACTATTTTGTAAATCTGGAGATCTGTCTCCCTCCTTTTTTATTTTGAATATAAACCAGCAACCGTTATTGTGAAAAAAAAAAAAAAAACATTGGATTCAATCAAGAGAAAATAAAATGAAGATGTTTAAATACCATCAAGATGAAATTAGGTATGGAAAATTAGTTATCATTATAACAATAAAAGGAATACAAAATATAAAGTAAACCATCAAATTTGTTGAAGTTATTGGAACATTGGATTCAAGCAAGATAAAGAAAATGAAAGAAAATGAAGATGTTTTTTTCAATTTTAGAAAAGTTTACAGTAAATGAAGACTAAAATAAAGACAAGAAAATATTATAGAAAAATATTAAAGTTCACTTCAAGATGAAGAAAAGAGAAAGATATGCATTTAATCAAATATGAAAGAAGAAACCCTAAGGGATAGTTAAATTTGTGAGTTCTACATGTTAAGTACCTAGCCTATAGGGAGGTCATAGGGAGATAACGTCGTCGAATTTCCTCAAACCAAGGCATGGGGAGAAAATAGAGAGATCATGGAATCAAATCTCTTTGACCCTGCCCCTTGAAGTTAGGCAAAAAGAAAAAAAAAATGCTATGCATATAAAAAAAAAATGTTAATGCGGTATAAAATAAAATATACAAGAGCACCTATCCATTGTTAAAGAGTAAGCATCTATTAGTATTGTCAACTGATATTTTTTTTGGGATAGTATTTAAAATTAACATGGAAAATTAGTTTTTAAAATATATTATAACCGCTTCTTTAATGGAAAGGTGTAAAGCAACTACTCCCCACCGAACTTCCATAAATTAATAGTACAAAGTCATTTAAGGTGGTTGTCCAACCAATATTTGATAAACTCTGAGGATGTCTCTCAGCCTTACTTTTCACAATATAGAAGTTGAATTCTTTATTTTCAAAGTTTATTATTGAATGATTAAAGTTTCAGACTTAACTCCTAATACTTCTTGCTATAGCAATAAGTGTGAGATTACAATGTATATAGTATATATGGGTTAAATTTGATAGATATTTACTTGTATTTTCTTTATTTAAGTGTTAAATACTGATCAATTTAAAATTTTCAGTTGGTGATGATATTGACTTAATTTTTCAAGTTGTCAATTTGATGGACGATTTCAAAATTTTCCAGTATCTACACACACATCAGCCTAGATCCATCTTAAATTTGGGTCTACCAAGCACTGAATAAGATCAAGCTCAGAATTAATATGGATCTAAGCTCGTACTCTTACTTTCCATAATATATTTCCTGAAACCTTAAAATAAGGTTCATCATAAAGAATAACATGGAGAATCTCTTGACGCAATAAAACTAACTCTAACATCTTTCCTGAAACCTTAAAATAAGGTTCATCATAAAGAATAACATGGAGAATCTCTTGACGCAATAAAACTAACTCTAAAATCTTTATATGCGATCAATCCCAAATAATATTGCAAAAAATAAACAAAGCTAGCAATTTTACCAAGATAAGCATCACACTATGTGGCACCAAGACAAGACTCCTCGAAAAGTACATAATGCACTCATAGCTCTAACATAACAAGATAACCATAGGCTCATCCATAGTGGATCTTTGGACTTGTTAGATAAATCCCATGTATATCTTCACTTACATCGTGCAATACTGCAAAATCTACACTTAAACCTAAATCATTAACCATAAAGGTTAAGGTTGAAGGTACTCTCACTACATGTCCATGCCTAGGGGGCATTAGTGTGCTATATAAAACATTGACTTATGAGGATAGAGAAATCAATTTGAAAGGTTTTTTTTAGTTTTCCAATAGAAATATTAGAATTGTTTTCTCTTATTTATATAGTTGGAATATGTATTTCGATTTGAGTTTGATAGGTTTTACATAGTTTCCTTAGTGTTAGTACACTGGTTCAATATATATAAGTTTTTATAAAATTCATCTAGTTATTAGTTTAATTAGAAAACATATATATTTCTTGATTGGATAAGGAATCTCAAATGTGTGGTTACCAAGGCTATGATATGTTTGGTATATTCATACTTTAATACGAATGCAATTGAGTATGTGCCTTATAAGTGTTAGGTAATTGATGAGAGAGCTCCATCCTTCTTACTTATCTGAAGATTATGTTATTTTTTCAAAATGTGTGACCTATATATCATTATTGCTTGAAATGTTAGAATTCTCCCAAATTCCTATTTAAATGTGGATTTAATTTTTTTATTAATATTTATAAAGTGTGTGTTCACTCCAAGTCATCATGTTGAAAGTTAAGATATATTGTTCCACTTCAAAATATGTTAATAGTTAATGGATTTAACCAAACTATTGACCAAATTTTCAAGAATAGTTCAACATAATCTATAAAATCATTAAAATTATAAAAATACATATATCATTACTTCGAATTTTTATATTTAAAAGTAATATAAAACATGTACCTTTAGAGTGTTATTTGGTTGAGCGTTATTTTATAGTGAAGCTAAAATTAATTATATTCTTAGAGATGATACAAAACTTACATTAACCAAAAAAATGTTTTATATTAAAAAAAATTACAAAACTCTATAGTACATATATTCAGTAAAAATAAATATCAAAAGTCATGAAAAAAAATAAAAATAATATAAAGTAAAATAATAAAATAAAATTACTTGATAAGTGGGAACTTTCCCCTCAAATTATTATCGTACAATAGTAAATTTAAAAATTCGTTTCCCATCAAGACTATATGGTTTGGAATAGAAACATATATTCTAGCTTCGAGAAAAACCTAGCTATCCTGCCCTTGCTCGGGTGACCAACTACTTATTCTTGAGGTACATATTCCGAACGCAAATAGAAACAGATTTGGACAAAGAAGTGAAGGTGAAGCAGTTGAATTGGTTTCCATTTTTAAGGCAGCTGAATAACATGACGAAAGCATGTATCTGTTTCTTAATCCCCAGCAGTAAACCACGGTAGTTATGAGATCGTGAAAAAAACCCAATACTTCGGGTCAATCCCACTATTACAACTTCGTCTTTTCACCACCATACTTTCTCCTACTTTACGACTTTCGCTTTCACCTGAAGGCTTCGGAGCATTCGTGAAATTCAAATCTCTGTCGGGCCCAATGAAGAAAGACCATTTTAAGACCTGCGGGGAAGTGGGAAATTTCTACGTTCCTCAAACACCGAAGTTCCAGAACTTTTATAAATAAATTATTATAAAGTTGTTTAAGATATTTAAATTTTATTTTATTTTTATCTTTATTCAAGAAAATTGAATAAAAATTATTTTTGGTAGCCTGTAATGGGGCCGATTTTCAGAGTTAGGAGATGCTTTTAAATTTTTTAAGTCTTGCATAGTTAATCTATTTCCTTAAATCTAAAAAAAAATATCTCTCAACCAAAATAATTTAATTTGGTAAATCTAAAAAACTGATCTCTTAACCAAAAAGCAATGTTAAAGCATACTTTTAAATTCTACCTATCTTATCAACTCAGTTTTCTCCATTTTAAATTTTAATAAAATTATATGAAATTTTAAATAAAATTAAAGGAAAAAAATCAATTAAAAACCAAAACATCTGAAGTAAACGGTCTTGCCAGCACCAAAAAGTTTTGTTGTAACACTCGTAAATATTTTTTGTTTTTGTTTTTACCCATATATAAAAATACATTCTTACTATACAAAAATTCCCCCATATTAACACTCGGAAATAAACTTTTACCAAGAATCATCACCATGAACTACCAAGATCCACCACCATGGACGGGTTGATTTCTAGTTCATAGAGTATAACATAAGAAGGACTCGGAGTTTTAAATCCCACCATACCATATAATTTAAAAAAATATCAAAGGTCTTAATATTGAATTCATTACACATTGTTTTAACCGAACTCTCTATACATGTACTAGATATCGATTTGAATGGAAATAGACTTTAGACTTTATGATATAGATATGATAACTGTATTTCGAATCAAATTATTAAATGAGAATACTTCTCTGGATTGTGATTTCTATGTAACTGATATATTTTTGTCATGGAAATTTATTATTCTCGATGTTGTCGCGTACCTCTTATGACAGTTGGCTGACTGAGCTCGGATCGAGGCGGGATTCAAGGCCACCTGCCTTAATCCACACTATTCGATCGGTTTGGGGATTCCACGGTCTTTTGCACTAGCGGGAAGCAGAAGTTAACCCTGCTAAACCTTATGCTCATGCCTCATTTGTCTCGGCTCGGTCTTTAGACCTCTCCTTCGGCTCTACAGAGAATTTATGGTATTCCTTTGTGGAATTTTCATCGTTTGCTTAGAGTTTTATTCTCCATTTCTGCCATGGCTCTTCCGTGGGCGTTCTCCTTTGGTTTGCGGCGGAGTATGGTCTTTTGTGAACAGTCTTTTGACAGCTCTGTGCCTATTTCTCTTGCAACGTTTAATGACAACTTCTTCTCAATGATACTCAGGTAATCTTCGCAGTCTCATTGAAGTGTTGTTGTATTCTGCGAAATTTATATTATGCATTTACCATTTACACTTTAAGTTTTAATTGCTAAAACTTTGTGTTTGGCTATCAAATCAGCTTCAGATGAGTCTCTCGGACTTTTACCTACTGGTAATTCTCGTTTTCCCTCAATCATTCTATTATGTTTTCCGGATTTTCCCTTCACATATCTTTTCTAAGGGTTCACAGCTTATCCCTCAGCTTATCTCCGGGTTTTTGTTTTTGTTTTCGTAGGTAGGTGAATCTTCCCTTGAAGGCTTCTCTTTCTATACTAAAAGCTTCGATTTGATATTTCGCAGAAGGTGCTAACCGTCACATCTCGTTATAGGTATTTTCGATGGTTTTCGCACTGTGGCCCAGCTAGCCTTCTTCTAGAGTTTTCGATAGTATAAGGGGACTGAAATCCTTTATTTATTTTATGTGAGTTTCAGTCAAACTGAAGTCGTTTTTCTTTATTTTAAAAGAACTGAGTTTAGCTACTCATATGATATTGTTTTGTATATTATTTATACCGGGTCGTGATCTTCGAACCCCGGTTAAGAACTTGCGTTGATATAGTTAATTCTCTAAATGTTTTTCAATGTTCAATAACGAATTCCTCCATACAAATTTTCTCTTTAATTGAAATGGAAATTCACTATAGGAATACTATGTCGTCGCTTAATGATTTCTATCCACAGATTTATATAGTTCTTACCTTTCTTTTTCTTTTGTTACTGTATGTAAATGATGTTGTATCTACTGTACTATTTATTGTGTATTTAGCCTTTATACCGGAAATCCATTTTATCTATAAATTTACCCTTAGTCTTTTATTCTTGATTTCCAATAAAAAGCATTTGCTAAAATTCTGGGAATGGAACACTAATGTTTTTTCCGTGTTGTCTTCCTCTAGAGTGTTAAATGTAGCTATACACTGTTAACGAATATAAGGTGTCCGGACCACCTCACCTGCATGTCCGTGTTTAGTTTACACTTGGGGGACGATGTGTCCAGGGTTAGGGTTTTTACCCTGAACCATTGATCGACGGTCCTTCCAATTATTTCGCTTTCAAGAAGGCATCTTTTGTCGACATGCATAAGTATATTATTTTTGCTACAACATTTAAAAGAAACATAGTCTGCTTTTCTTTATACTGTATTAAGGTTCGTTTAAACACCTATAATTGTTTGTACTATATGAAAAGACTGTAAAATGTTTGTTTAAATCTGTTTATCTAGAAACTGATTCTTCTTGTTTCCTATCCTAACAGCCAGTGCTGTATAAACTCAGACTTAAGAATTATTTTCACATTTAGCTTGACTCAAACAGCATTTAGATACTATTACTTTAAATACGGTAAGGAACATGTACAACACTATAATATTCATACATGTCTGGTGTCATATTTAAAGAAGTATTAATATTCAGACTAGTATAATTCTTTCTTTTCCAGCAACTATTTATCATTCTATTTACCACTATGTAACTTGGTATAAACACCTAGGCATACATAGAATAATAATTAATTTTGCAATGATTTAATTCACAGAGATTGTACAAATACTTATGTAATTATGCAGTTATAGTTGTGGTCCTCCCAACCTTCAAGAGAGGAAATACGTCCTCCTCTTGCCCCCGTGCTCCAATCCAGAATGGTACGGGTTAACAGTGGATATTTCTGCTGTGACCTCAAGACACCTAGTCGAGTCACTACTAGAAATAATTCGGGATTCTCTGAGTGTTTCCACTGGTCACTACCATCTCTGGAAATTTGTCACTCTCCCCTTTGCACATGAACAGAACCCCTACTCCTCACTGGAATCGGTCTCTTATCCCCAGAGGAGCAAGTAATTGTTTCCAACTATCCCCAAACACCTTTAAGTTCTTGGAAACATTTACCATGAGCTTTTACTTTTTATCAAGTTATTTTCCATAACTAATTTCATCATTATAATTAATAACATTTCAACAAAAACATAATAATTCTAGTCTTTTCTTAAAATAATAATTAAAATTGTCTTTTAACTAGTTAACAAGTAGTTATCATTAATGTAGCTATCACAACTCCCCCCTGGAAGTAACAATGTCCTCGGTGTTTTAATCTAGCTTTGAAAAGAGCTCTAGATAAGCCTCATGCACAAATATTTTGTCCTCCCAAGTAGCCTCATCCGGGTCGAAATGCTTCCACTGCACTTTAACCTGGGTGATGACTCGCTTCTGGAGCATAGTTTCCCTTCGGTCAAGTAGGTGTTGCGGCTCGACCAAAAACTCGCCGTCCGACTCTACCTGTAAACAACAAAGTTTCATGTCAAATTCTCATAAACAAATCATATTTCAAGTTAGGATTTTTTAATTCTATCCTACCTGTATATTTTTCCAATGAATTACATGCTTTGAATCATGCACATAACACTTGAATAGGGACACATGAAACACATTGTGTACTCGTATGTGACTGGGTAAAGCTAGCCGATAAGCCACAGGTCCTACCATTTCCAAAATTTGGCAGGGTCCACCGAACCCGGGAGACAACTTGGAAAAAGAGGTCCACCGCAAGGTATTCCTCTTGGGTTTGATCCGCACATACACATGGTCTCCCACCTTGAATTCCCGATAAGACCTCTTTTTATCTGCGTAGATCTTTTTCCGATCTTGTGTATCTTTCAAATTTTTTCTTATCTTCTTTACTTCTGATTCCATATCAGCCAACATATTGGGTCCCAACAACAATTTTATTTCGGGGCTGCTCCAATTTATGGGTGTGCGACACTGCCTCCCATAAAAGGCCTCAAAAGGACTCATCTTGACAGACTCCTGATAACCGTTGTTGTAAGAAAATTCAACGAGATGCAAGTAGTCTTCCCATTTGGTTGGCTGCTACATCACATACATGCGCAGCATGTCTTCCAACACTTGGTTTACTCGCTCTGTTTGACCATCTGTCTAGGGATGATAAGATGTAGTAAATTTTATTTGGGCCCCAGACCTGTAAACAGAGTCTTCCAAAATGTTGAGGTAAACTTAACACCCCTGTCTAAGATAACTATCTTTAGAATACCATGCAGCCTGAAAATTTCCCTCATGAATATGTCTGCTATGTGTACAGTCTTGTAAGTAGACTCCACAGGTATAAAATGTGCAGATTTACTTAATCTGTCCACTACCACCATGATGGAGTCATTTTGATTTTTAGTCCGCGGTAAACCTACAATAAAGTCCAAGGATATAACTTCCCACTTCCATTCAGGTATCGATATCGGTATTGGTCTGTCGAGTAACAGTGCACAAGTGAACCACCCTAGGTCTGCCCCCTCTCCTTCGACCTGGCTGCCCCCCATCCCGGGTTTCTGAAAATTGAACTTTGACGGAGCCTCTCGGGGTAACCCTGGTCTTGCAGGGCTCGGCAGTGTTCTCCGAAATGACAAACAGGAAGTCCTTCATATTTTCAGCAGGGCGCTTGGGGAGACTACCAACAATGAGGCATAATTCGCTGCCTTGGAACAGGGGCTGCGAATCCTGATCCGTCTGGGTAAAGGTTCTGTAATTGTAGAAGGAGATTCCCTCTTGGCCATCACTGCGATCAGGAAAATTCAAAATGGAACATGGCCTGGGAAAGCTACTAAGCATTGGAGATTGGCCATGGTCACAAAGCTCATTACAGAACATATCTCCTCCCTCAACAACATTATTCTACAAGCAGTAAGGCAGAAGGAAAATGCTTTAGCGGACTGCCTTGCTAACCACGTTGTCGATCATCCAAGGGAGATCACTAACACAAGTTGGCAAGATGTCACAAATGACGATCTTAGGAATCAGTGCACTCTCATCTCGAGGCAAGACCCTACAGGAGGCTCGAGAGAGGAGGACGGCCTGTAGGTTACAGATCATCAGTAACGGATGCGGATTAACTATATACTTAATGACAAACGGTGGCATCGGTGGGGATCGTCTTATGGGGTGCCTTGGGAAAGGTGGCAGATCATCCGAAAGGATGACGGCAGGCTCAACCGATACAGGTGGCAAAATGCGTGGCATCCTCAAGCAAGAAAAGGGACTGGCATCAAGAAATGGATTAATGCTCATGAAATTTGCCTCAATACCATGATAAGACAGCAGGCTGTCAACAATGATGATAATACGCGTATTCCAATTGGAATTTCGACCCCCCATAATGCAACTGAAGTTACAAATCCTTTCGCAAACTAGACATACCTCATCTGTTTCAAAACTTTTTCTTTGCTCTCCATTGTGTTTGTGCTTCATTTTCTTGTCCGTTGGTTCCGCAGTATCTGTAGTTGCATCCTCTCCATGGCTGAGTATAATCTTCGCAGTGCTAAAGCAAACAGAGAGCTCAAGAGAGCGAAGGAGGGCTACGAAGCTTCGGTCTCTAAGAAAGGCAAGCAAACTATTGATTTTCTTCAAGAGGAATTTAACAAAGCCAAGGCCGCTCTGGATAGTCACACCATTAGCAAGGAGGTAGACTAGATTGTTGACCCTAGGACTCCATTGACCAGGGAAACCCAGTTTCTGAAAACTCAGACGGTAGCATGGAAGATGAAGACCATGTTAGCCAAGGCTATTGATATGCATGGGGCGGCAGTCAAAGACACGTTCGCAGCCACCTCCCTAGCCTTGGCCAGGAATTCTGCGTGCCTGGATAAGCTGGAGGTTTCCCTAAACTCCCTCACGGAAGAATTGAAGATGCACTTGAAGTGGTTGGAAGGTTTCATCCGGATGTTTCAGCTTTACCTGTGCCACATTCTGAATGTGTCGATTGAGATTCCGGAGGATAATTCCCACACTACAATCATCCATCGCCACAAGCCTCGCCTTGTTACCAAAGGAGCTGAGGAAGCTAGTCCCAGTGCTGCTGGGCATTCGGGTCCCTCTAATCCGGTCCTGTAATTCCACTTTCTCTAGTTTCTTTCTGCTTATATTTATATCGTGTCTCTTCTGTTAGTTTTGTCAATGAAATATGATAGAGGGTTCTGTAAGGTTTTATTTTCTTAGGATTACTATGATGTTAGGCAACCCTGCGTGGTTGGCCACCTCCAAGTCATTTTTTGTTCAGTCCGTCTGCTACAGATGATAGTTTTTTATGGCAACCCTCTGCGATGTAAACATGACCTCTTGTTTGGTTGGCCTGAGCACCCTCAAGTTCATCTGGAACTAGCAAGCCATTTTGTAACCAAATGTATTATCAGTTTCTTTTTTGTTTAATATATCTCAGCTGACTTACACAAAAAAAAAACTTCAAAAAATTTGTTTGTTTTTTGGGTTAAATTTTTTCTTTAAATTATTAGTTTTTTATTTTTAATTTTTCTTTCTTTATTATTTTTTGTTTTTTGATTTATTTATTTATTTTTTAAGTTTTTCTGGTTTTATTTTTATTTTTTTAATACAAGTTATTTTGTATTTTTTTACACTTTTATTATTTTTTTTTCATATATATATATATTTTTTTTTCTTTTAATTTCAGGTTTATATATATATATATATATATATATATATATATATATATATATATATATATATATATATATATATATATATTACTTAGATGATAATCACCACTATAGACAAAAAGAATTGATGTTGCATCAACATTTTTTAAAATTATCATGAAAATCGCTAACATTTTAAAAGAAATGTTCATAATGTTCATACTTGATAAATCGACATGTCATTAAAAAAAAAAAAATCAAAGAAGATTTAAATTTCCAAAAATATGCTAAAAAAAAAAAAGTTTATTTTACATCACCTCTTTTCAAGATGGACATGAAAATCATGACATTAAAAAAAAAAAAAAAAAAATCCATAAGAAAATTTAAAGTGCCAAAACTATGCTAAAAGAAAAGGGGTGATTCTACATCACCACTTTTCAAACTCGGGTCCTTTTTTTGCTACCTCAAAAAACTTCCCGCTATATATGGGTTAAATTTGATGGATATTTACTCATATTTTCGTTATTTAAGTGTTAAATATTGAACAATTTAAAATTTGGAAGTTAGTGATGATATTTACTTAATTTTTCAAGTTGTCAATTTTGGGTGACTTCAAAAAAATTTTGTATACAAACTCACACCATCCTAAATCCATCTTAAATTTGGCTCTACCAAGCACCTAGTAAGCTCAAGTTCAGAGTTAAGATGGATCTAAGCTTGTGCTCTTACATTCCATAATAGATTTCCTCAAACCTTGAAATAGGGTTCATCATAAAAAATACCATAGAAAAATACCATCAACTAATGGCAGATTATTATTTTATGTTATTATTTTATTTTTTATTTGGCCAAGTCAAAATATTTATATAACATAACATAAGATAATATGGCATTACAACATATCTTCCATTATTGCACTCGAGAGCACCTCACATCGCAATAAAATTAACTCAAACATCTTGTATATGCAAGCAATATAAAATAATATTGCAAAAAATAAATGAGTCTAGCAATCTTGCAAAGATAAGCATCACACTACGTGGCACCTACAATGCTTACACCTCGAGCCAAGACTCACATAAAAGTACATAATGCATCCATAGCTCTAAGATAACAAGATAACCATAGGCTCACCCATAGTGGATCTTTGGACTTGTTTGATAAATCCCATCTCCATCTTCACTTACATCATGCAATCCTACACAATGTACACTTAAACCTAATTCATTAGCCCTAAAGCTTAAAGCTTCAAGGTACTCTCACTATATGTCCATTCCCATGAGGCATTGGTGTGCTATATAAAATATTGACCCATGAGGATAAAGCAATCAATTTGAAAGATTCTTTTAGTTGTCTAATACAAATAATAGAATTATTTTCTCTTATTTATATAGTTGGAATATGTATTTTCGATTTGATTTTGAGAGTTTTTACATAGTTTTCTTAGTGTTAGTATAATGGTTCAATATATATAAGTTTTTATCAAAGTTTATAAAGTTATTTGTTTGATTCGAAAACATATCTATTTCTTGATTGGATAAGGAATCTCAAATGTATGGTTACCAAGGCTATTATATGTTTGGTACATTCATATTTTAATATGAATGCAATTGGGTATGGGCATTTTAAGTGTTAGGGAAATGATGGGAGAGCTCCATCCTTCTTACTTATTTGAAAATTATGTTTTTTTTTTTTCAAAATGTGTGACATATATATCATTATTGCTTGACATGTTAGAATCCTCCCTAATTCCTATTTAGATGTGGATTCAAAACTCTTTTTATTATTGATAAGGTCATAGGTCATCCTTTTGTCCAAATCATCATGTTGAAAGTTGAGATATATTGTTCCTTTTCAAAATATGTTAATAATTAGAGGATTTGACCAAACTATTGGCCAAATTTCAAGAATGGTTCAACATAATTTGTAAAATCATTAAAATTATATAAATAATGATTATACATAATATCACTAATTTGACTTGTTAGAAGTAATATAAAACATGTATTTTAGAGTGTTATTTGGTTGAACCCTATTTTATATTAAACCTAGAACTAAAATCATTCTTAGAAATCACACGTAACTTAAATTAGCAAAAAAAAAGTTTTTATATTCAAAAAGTAAAATTTACAAAACTACATATAATTACGCCAGAGGCGTTATCTTTGCTGGAGTGGGGTGAGCAAACACTATTCATCCCACCCATTCAAAACACTTCGTCATCGCCCTTCTATCCAGTAAACATTTGACCAATGTAATTGCGGGATTCGTCCTATAGGTCTTGTAAACATGTCTCATCATGTCTCATCGTACTTCGTTGTTCGCCTGTAATCCCGGCATCGTTGGGCAACCTACAGGTTCTAACTCTTGACTGGTCACCTCGAATCTTAGCCTCGCTGGGCAACCTACAGGTGCTAACCCTTTTGGACATGGCCCACTTCGCCTTGCCTCGCCTCGCCCCGCCCCGCCTGAACTCACGAGCCCGCAATGTATGGAACTGGCATTGCTGGAGCAGCTGGATGGGAGAATGAATGGCCTCACAGGCTCATCCCAAAGGGATATCAAACCTCATGTGAGACCGATAAAAGACCTTTTATCGCTGATGACCCTCCTTGGCAATTGACCATGACATGGACAAACTTCCCAATGAAGATCGCCACACCCTTCTTCTCAACACATTGGATGAGTTTGAATCTCACTTTGGTATTAATTTCCCCTTCTTCTCCTCTCGACTGTAGATCATTTTGTCTCATCTCATTGGCCCCCCTCCATTGCATTGCCTTATCCTGTTTTTTTGTTTTTGTAATGCGTGCAATGAATGCTAACCTAAGCAGCTCCCCCATTTGCAAAATAACAATGTCTACAGCAGCTAATAAAGTAGTAGTAGGAGGAGGAGGAGTAGGAGTAGGAAGAGGAGGATCCGATGATTTCTTAATAGCGGATGGCGATAAAAATGACTATGACTAGTATGTTTTTTTGCTAGAATTCCATGGATCTATGCTTCCCTAACCTTCCCCTTTTTGTCTGCCCTTTTTCAATTTAAGTCACATGGTCATGATGGTAGAACATTTTACAATTAAATTTTCACAAATTATCCCTGATTTTGGATGGATTCAAACAAAAATGGTCAGATCTCTGTGAGAATTTTCATATGCTATGCTAATAAACAGAAACTCTCACATCATCCAAACTCCACCATCCGAATAGTACATTCCATCTTCTTGTTAGTTTCAGAGGGGCATATATGTTATGAGTTATACCTTTTGCTATTAGCGTCTAATAGACCTCTAATCTACAAATTCAGACTTTAAGGGGTGTAGATTCACACTTGTTCATATTGTTTATATGGAATTTGGAGAAAAATGTGTGTTGTTAGATTCCTCTTATGCTTCGTGTGAACCCCATCACTTGTATTTATAGAAAAATAAGTACAATTCAAACTTTTTTGTTCCATTTAACTATTTTACACATCGGTAATTAAACCAGGTCCTCTTTATTCTCATATGCAAGACAAATCAGGGTGCTATTTTCTGCCAAAGTTTAGTAAATGAGGAGAGGGTTAGCTTAGCTTCAGACAATTGTATCACCACTCCTGTTTGTCTCTTCAAAAAAAATGGTTAACTTAGCTCTACTTCAGTGTCTTTTCAAGAACAATGGTTAGCTTAGCTTATCTCTAGCCAACCTTTCAAGTATTGCTTGCCCTTGAATAGTGAAGTACATCATATCTCTGTGTAAATGAATAATCTATGCTATTTCTTGATCTGCAAACTAAATTCTATTACAAATGAATCACATTTAATGGGCAGGACAGATTTGTTCGACCCCTATAGATACAAGAAAATATTGTTTGGTTCAGTTTTGCTTGTCCTCAATTTCATTTCAAATCTCAAGATTAAATATTTTAATCCTTCGGAGCACTTGCACCAATGCATTGCATCAATGGATAAAGGTAATCTTCACTTCCATAGGACCAAATATATCCATTAAAATAGCAAATTTGAAAACATTTATAAAATTGTGACAGCTACTAAATGCAGACGTTTTTAAGAACTATAAATCCAGAGAGTTAAGTAATTACATGCTTGGAGAAAATGAAATAATATTTTCACTATGAGTTAATGCATTTGGAAGTTGATCAAAACATATTTAATCTAATCAAATGCAAACTGTTTTAGAAGTGTGTAAAGTCACATAATTGTTGATTTCATATCCGTTATTCCTAAAATATTAAATAGCCAAGTCGTTCGTCTTCATAAAATGGAAAAGTTTCGAGCATTTTGATTTGAAGCTAGCTATATGTTGTTTTCTTGTTGCTATATGGAATTTTCCCAACTGAGTCTCTGATTTGGCCTGAAAAGCTATAAGATTGTAGTTGTAATCCTTTCCACGTGATTCTTTCTATTTATTTTTGTCCTTTTGATGACGGATTGCAATATGAGCTCGTTTGTAATTAAATTTCCATTTCATCATTTATATCAAGCTTCATATGCCCATATAATTCTCTAACATTGTTTTGAGGCAGGCTTTTGACACCTCCATGTACTCCTCTCTTTCCTTCATTAGAAATGAAGGCTCAAGCTACAGGCTTGTCAAGAGGGTCCATAGTGAATCATCCTGTCGTCACTTTGAAGCCCTCAAGGGTAAGTGTCTGTCAAATATTCCTACTGCCTAGTCATTATTAAGATGGATCTAAAATTTTCCATTAGTTTTAAGTTTTTTATTAATGTCTAAAATAATAGTCTTTAGAAATGTTGATTTTAAAATGAACTGCAATCAGAGAGGATTTTATTTCACTTTAAGATCAACAATTTGGAGTTCGGATAATGAGGTAATCTGAAGATTTGATCATTTTATAGCGAGGAAAAAACAATTTGAGGAAAACAATATCTTTTTTAATTTTTATATGTAAAACCTGGAATATATTCTAGGAAATGGGCAGCACTATACCCTAAAATGAGGAGGCCAGTCTGCCAACAGGCAACCCATAAAAATCACTTTAGCTTTACGAGAATAAATCTCTTGTTCATGACGGACATAAGCAAATACTGTGAGTATTTTCATTCAATTATTCCATTGTGCCTTTGCACTTAGGGCATATACTTATACTATCTTGTCTTGATCGAGTTACCTAATGTTACAACCAAAGTATATTTGAACAGAAGGAACTTAATCGTGGAAGCATAAGTAGTTGATGTGGTGTTTAAAATAATTGATGATGCCTATTTTTAAGAGGAACCTAAATTTTTTATTATATCTACATAGAATTTACCTAGCCTTGGTCATACCCATTGGCATTTTACTAATTGCAAGTGCTCAAATGAGTGATTTCAAAATTTTGATCCATTCTAAATTTGGTTACAAAATTTGATCTCACTTCATAAGTAGATCTGCTATTGAAATACTACAATCACAATATTAAAATCTTGGAGCAGAAGCCTCCAGTGCAAGAATATATCATTAAAGAAAAAACTTTCTAAGATAACCTTATGTTTTGTTGGGTCTGACTGGAAGAAAACCATTATGATGTGAGCTTGGTGCATATGTTGCATCATCTATGCCTCCTCTCTTCATCCGATCCTTTACCATTTCTTTCACTGAATTTGTCATCCAACAGCTCCTAATTGTCTGACAATCTCCATTAGCTGCCTCAACTTCGCGAGTTGAATGAGAAGCTGCTGCCCCCCATCAAGTTTGGCTCTTTCAGCTTCTCCACTCTTTCGTCTAGTCACTCCACAGTCTGCTCCACTGCATGGAGCTTCCATGTAAACCTCCAACCATGCTTTCTCTGTATATGCATGTTACAGGAAATGCCTGCCTATGCTGCGTACTAGTCCTGGAAATGCGGAAACCGGTACAAAATGGCCTGGAAATGCCACTGACTTTACCATATGGCGTTTCACAATTTGGAAATTCTATACAATACAACTGATGTTGTTTCCAGGCCATTTTTGGTGAAAAATAGGGCGTTTTTGCGATTTATTTTGGCCTATGGATCTGTCCAAGCACCCGTGAAGGGCGTGAGACCCTTAGATAGCATTTAAACACTTAATTAATAAATGATGACGACATCTAACAACTCCAAAAACTCAATTAGCTAATTTTTACATTCATTTGAAAAAAACGAAATCTAGAATTCTCGAGAAACACTAACAGCGTTTTTTTCATATGAAAGAACTTCATTCACTCATGAGTTATTCCTCACACTTTCTTTAGCAAAAAGACCTTCCTACAACATCAACATGTTTTTTACTCGTGTTTTGGAGCATTGGGAGCAAACTTTTGGTGCATTTCCATAAAGACGATGATTGTGGGCAGCAAAAGGAAGGATGTGGGGCAACATTATTTTTTTTTTTTTTTTGCAGCATTCATGGATCTTCATAATGTCATTTCTAAAGCTCCTAGAGTTTCTCAAGCAAGCAAGAAGAAAGAATACTATCCTCTTCGGAAGTATGTCAGCAAGCTCAAGCAAATGGGTGGTGGGGGTTCATATGAATGGAGGTGCAATTGCAAGCATCTCTTAGTACTATGTAAGAGTATGCACACTTGCTCTACCATCTTTATTTGTTGTTATCAAATGATGTAACGAGTGCACTAAACTGTGGATTTCTATTAAATTGAAAGTGTTAGTTTAAGATTATTAGTTTTATAGATACATTTATGTTATTAAATTTATTTCCATTTTATTTGACTCGAGGTTGTTGTGCATATCGTTTAGAATATCTTCTATTATTATATATGTATATGTGGATTTGTTCTGTACAACTGACTTTCGTGGCCGTTATGTTTGCAACAAAATGAAATTTAAGTGTTGTTTATTTTCAAGTTTAACCCCATTGCAACGACAAGTTGACCATTTGCAACTCTTTAAATTGCCCAAATTATGGTGGAATGCTTTAAGTCAACTGATTAGATGAAAGATCTAACAAAAATTCTCAATAAAGAGAAGTTTATGTTAAGCTTTTTTAAAATTTGACCTCCTATTACATTCTTTAAAAAATATATAGAAACTAAAATTTATATATATTTCACTTAATTATTGTTTTCCACATTCCTCATTCCCAACATTACTTTGCACCTCTCGATACAAATGCTAGTATATAATCTATGGTATAAATAATTAATAAAAATAAATATCAAACTTCATGGAAAAAAATCCTGTCACTAAAAATTTACTTGATAGGTGGGAACTTTCCCCTCAAAGTACTATAGTAGCAAATTTAAAAGCTCGGTTCCCATCGAGACTGAATGGTTTGGAATAGAAACATATAGTCTAGCTTTGAGAAAAAACTAGCTACCCTGCCCTTGATAGGGTGACAAACTGCTCATTCTTAAAGTAGATATCTGAAGGCAAATAGAGATACATTTGGGACAAAGAAGTCAAGGGAAAGCAGTTGATTGGTTTCCATATTTAAGGCCGCTCAATAACATGACGAAAGCATGTATCTGTTTCTTGATCCCCAGCAGTAAACCCCGGTAGTTATGAGATTCTGAAAAAATCCCAATACTTCGGGTCAATCCCACTATTACAAGAATACTTTGTCCTACTTTACGACTTTCCCCCGAAGGCTTCGGAGCATTCGGGAAATTCAAATCTCTGTTGGGGCCCAATGAAGAGAGCGCGTTTTAATATTTTGAAAATCTCTCATGATCATAAACTTAAAATTTTAATAAAATTACAAGTAAAATATAAAACATTAAAAAAATAAATCAATCATATCATGAGATATTTGTTAAAAAAAAATTGTAACGAAATATTAGAAAAGCTTAATCATTCGATTCTTCTCTGTACGATAAATTTTATAACTGGATTACAGTGAAAAGCATAATAAAAAATTTAAAATTTATTAAGCTTTCAAGTAAAATCTAAAACATGAAAAAAACATCAATCATTAGATCTTCGGTAAAAATAAATTAATGATTAGAAAAGCTTAATGATTCGATTCTTCTATTTGTACGCCTCGCACTTTCATTGATAGAGACAGCTGGACTAAAAACCCTGTGAAACACGAAATATAATATTTTCATAGTTGAGGTTGACAGATTCATAATCAAGAAGAAAGCTGCTCCTTCCCGGGAACTTAATTAACGATAAATTTAGACTTTGACTCGGTTTGCGTCATGACCAGTCAAGCAGCTTCCCTCTTCGCTCGTCGTTACAGTGATATCCGACGGTTTCCACGCGCATTGTCCTCATACAATCCTAACCCTATTTATTTGCTGCCAATCACATACGGAACATTAAGGTGGACTGATATAACTGTGGAGTAGAGTTTCAGTTTTTTGTGGTACTACAGAAATGGGTATCCCTTCATATCTTAAACGCCTTACAGCGAAGCGTTTGTGGACACTGGGGATACTCAGAAGAAGAATTGCAATGAAGAGATTGCAGCAAATTGCCGTCGATCTTTATGTGAAGTACTTTGGAAGAGACAAAATCATGAATACAAATTCCATCACAAGTAATTTGAATGACCACTACGAATTTTCATGCAGCACCTCTCCTTCAACTATGTCGTCCAATTCCAAGAAGTGGACGAAATTTTTTTCTTCTGAGAGCACTCCTTCCCTCCTGCAGTCGCCTCAATGTGAAAGATGACTTGGATTCCGAATCTGGTAATGATGAAATTCCCCACTTCATTGCCTGCGATGAAGATGATGATCCCTATTCCACCAATAGGAATCCCGAATTTTCAGCTAATTCTTCTTCTATTGAATTGTCCTCTGATATATTCACTTCTGTTTCACCCACCAGATGTTCCAACTGTTCTTTGAGCTCAGAAATTGACAGGCAGGCAGAAGAATTTATAGCCACATTTTACCAGCAGATGCGTCTGCAGCGTCAAGATTCTTATGTCAAATGCCAAGAAATGTTGGCCAGGGGATCTAGTTAGTTATTTATGTATTGTTGTACTTGTCATTAATGGCAGACTATGGAGGTTACATTGTCAGGTTTTCTACTAAAGCAAATTAGCCAGAGCCAGATATTTTGTTAGGTTGGTAATTTCTAGAGTTTAAATTTAGGAGCAGTTGCTTAGTAATTTATTTATGTGTTACATAAAATTAGGATATCTATTGTTAGTATTCCAAAAAATTAATAGAAAATTTTGGAGGCTAATTGAATTAATTCAAGTTAGAGAGCTGAGGCTTTATTGTATGCTATTGTGTGAGGAGGGCGCCTTTATTGCATGTACTGTGTCATATTACTGAGAGTTATTTATTAATGTTTAACTGTTATAACAGTTTGATTTCCTCCTCTATCTCTTCTAGTAGTATTAGAGCCAAAGGAACCCAACATTCCAAAGCCCCATAATAGACGCACATTAAAAATAACAAAACCGTTGTTCACTTAAAGGTTTTTTTCCGTTACCATTATTTGTTTACTTGCAATCCGGTGACTGCTTAAAACACCTGCTATTCTAGGGTTAATTTTTGGAGTGCCGCTGCTCAAGAATAAGCTATCGGTTGCTGCCAAGAGAGAAATCGCTGTCGTAGATGTTTCGAGGTGAAACCGCCGCCTCAACAGATCGAAACCGCCATAATTTCCAAATTATAGCCGCCCTGCTCACCAACCTTAAGCTGCTGCTGTGAATTTGGAGTAACGTCCGAATATTTTATTATTTATATGCTTTTTTGATTAATTTGGTTCCATCGTACATAGACTGATTTGGATTAATTTTGCATCCATAGTACATGCGTCCTTAGTCAGAGGAAAAATGGTTTCAATGTTGTTGTTTTTTTTTTTTCTTATTGTTAATAATTACATTAGAAAAAGAAAAATGGATGATTGAAAAGTTAAAATAAATCAGTATGAGAGAAATTGTTATAGTGTGTAATTGTTATGGTGTGTAGTAGTATATTAATGTAGTTATCGTTTCTGTTTTTTCCAATAGTATGGGATTTTTTTTTAGTAATTCTTATTTTTTATTATTATATTATTTTAATTATGTTATATGTGTTTTTAGTTAATAAGATGACAAGTATATTATGTATATTATAATTATGGGATATTGTGTGGTATAGGTTTCAAAAATTTTCAAATCATGTACTCTATATTTAAAATAAGAATTGATTTAGAGTAAAAAGAAGGATGATGCATTAACAATGTTTCTCATTTAAGAAGTTTTATATTTTGTGTTTCACAGAAACATAATAACTAGGTCTAAAAAATCTTGGAATATTCTATAAAAGATGTAGAATAAAAATAAGTGAACATTGTAGCTTATGAAACTACTATTTTGATAGAAGAAAACAAAGATTTTGACATTGCAGAAATAATAGGAGACATAGTGGAAAGCTCTCTTCAAGCAACTATATATATATATATATATATATATGAAGAGTGAAAGTGTAAATTTGTTGAAGAAATTTCAAAACAAAAGGTGATGTACACGATGTAAAGAAAGACACAATGAAGAACTTGAGAAATTGAAAATGACGGAGAACCTAGTAGTAGAAGATATAAATTAAAGCATCAAATTTGTTGAAGTGATTGTAACATTGGATTTTTTTATTTTTTATTTCGTTGCTGAGCGCGCGCCCTGCCTGCGTGTTCTCTTGACCTAGCAGCCGACTGCTGGTCCTCCCCTTCCTGCGCAAGGCCTCTGGCCTCCCATGGCCTCTCCGAATGCTGCTACGGAGGGCCTTGTTGATCAGTCAGAAGCAGATGTGTTTTCGGTTTTAATCAACTCCCTTCAGCCTCAGAGAACTCGCCCTGCGCTGTCCAAGTTTGTCAAGAAACTGGATGGGTTGCAGGAGGTCAACCTCCCTCCTACACTTCCACGAATGGCTGCACTCTCTTTAGCTGAGCGGGGGCTCATCGGTCAGTTCACTGGCCTATGGCCTTCCCCGAAAACAGTTCAACGCTGGATTGAAAGAAATTGGGCAGACAAAGTCAATGGTAAAATCTCCATTCGTTTCTGTGGAAAAGGTTATTACACTTTCCATTTCGAATCCAGAGTAGACAAGGATTTAATCTTCAGAAATGGGCCATATTTCATGGACTCCCGTGGACTGTATCTGAACAAGTGGACTCCAGACTTCGACCCTAAGCTGGACGTCCCTAACGCTGTTTCGGTTTGGGTTCGTCTTCCGCATCTCCCGCTCCACTGTTGGGGAGATGACTCAGTTCGAACCATCGGCAATGTCGTTGGAAAATACATTGACCGGAGTGAGCCCAAGGATAATATGTAGGCGTGTGTGCGTATTTGTGTCGAATTCGATCTCGGCAAGGGTCTTCCAGAAGCAATCAAACTAAAGGTGGACGAATGGACGCATATTCAGCAACTGGACTACGAACAAATTCCCTTCAAATGCAAGGTATGTCACGAATACGGTCATTTTGCCAATCGCTGCACTAAAACAGTTAATGATGAAACCACTCAATCTGAAGAGCAATGGGAAACTGTAAAAAAGAAGAAGACCGCCTCCGGTTTGAAAGCAAACTATGAAGTCGCTCCTCCCAAATCTGCCCCTCCCAAGCCTAACCCCCCTTCAGCTCTGCCCAAATCCTCTGCTGTCCCTCCTCCCTCCTCTCCTCTTGGCCCATCCATCTCCCCCACCCCGGGGCCAACCTCTAGTTCTCCCCTGATCTCTTCAAATCCCTTTGGCGCCCTCTCTCTCCCTGAAAATGACCCCCTGATCCCCCTTGAAAATGACCCCCCTATCATTTTCTCCCTTTCCCAATCCTCACCCTCCCATTCTCCCGACCCCCCCCCCCCCACCCCGAACTACTAGAAGCTCCTCGAAAGAGCATGGAGTCAATCAAGAGTCCCAAAAAAAAGGACCTGGCCGGAAATCAAGCAAACAGCAAAGGGATGAAAATGCTCAAAAATACATCGCCATGGGAACTCAAAATCCCATCGAAACTTATATAATGGGTCAAAACAGTAACGAAAAAACACATAAGGAGCAAGGGGGACGAGCATCCCTCCGAAACATAAATACCCAATCATGAAAGTAATATAATGGAATTGTAGGGGACTGGGGCACCCCTCAAAAATTGCTGCTCTGAAAGATCTTACAGACCATGAGAAGCCAGGAATTGTAATGATTTAGGAAACAAAGCAAAGATTGCAAGAGATGACAAGAATTATCGATCAGTTTAGGCATTATGAGGGACAAATATGTGAAGCAAGAGGAGCATCTGGTGGCATCACCACTTTGTGGAACAAAAATATTTGGATATGCACATCCAATACTATCAATCCTTATTGGATCAAAGTCATATTAGAAAAGAAAGAAGAGCACAAGCAAATAGTCATTTATAACATTTATGCACCAAACCATTTCAGAGACAAAAAGCAGTGCTGGGCCACACTACAAGAAGACATCCAAGCTGAAGACATCAGAAATATCATCCTTGGGGGAGATCTAAACCTTATATTACACTCCAATGAAAAAAGAGGAGGCACTTTCACACATGATCCTTATAGAGAAAAGCTGGAAAACATCATGCAAGAGGGTGATTTAGTAGATATCATTCCAAAAAATCGGAGGTACACTTGGATCAACCGCAGGTTGGGCAGAGAAAACATAATGGAGCGCCTTGACAGAATTCTGGTAAACACTTCCTTCCTCTCTGAATTCTCCACTGCTCATGCTGCAATCCTGCCTTATTCAGCTTCCGATCACTACCCCATTAGCACTGTTCCTAAAGCACATTGTCCATTGGGGCCGTTTCCTTTCAAATATAACTCTCTTTGGCGCATCAACCCCATTGTGGATCAGATTGTCCAAATAGCCTGGCAACATCATATAGAAGGCTCACCGGGTTTCATTTGGGAATGTAAACTGAAGAATACAAAATATGCCTTGAAGGAATGGGTGAAACAACATTACAAAGAACTAGAAAATGCCAAAGCTGAGCTAAAAAATAAATTGAAAGAAAATCACAAGAAAATAGAGGAGAACGGGCTGTCCCACAAGGATAAAGCATTAGAAAGTGATATATATTACCAGATGTACCGGGTTAATAGAGAAGAAGAGCAGAAGTGGCGAATAAAGTCAAGACAGTTATGGCTTCAAGGAGGAGACAAAAATACAACCTTTTTCCATAAGCAAGAAAATGTCAAAAAATTCAGAAATAATGTCACCACGATTAATGATGAGGAAGGCTGCCCTCAAAACACCCAAGAAGCTATCAAGAAAACTACCTCAGCCTATTACAGCACTCTTTTAACTAAGACAAAAGAAACAGAGGATTACTCAGACCTCCTACAGCATATGACCAAAGGAATCAATGACGATATTAATGCAGATTTGATTAAGGAAATCAATGAAGAAGAAATATATGATGCCATCTGGGCCCTTCAGCCAGATAAAGCCCCTGGCCCAGATGGATTTCCAATCTGTTTTTATAGAACATATTGGGGATTAATTAAAAAATACCTTGTCAAGATGCTAAGATGGATCCAACGTAAGTGCAAAATCGGAGGATTCACTAATGCAACCCATCTTGCCCTTATCCCTAAAGAAAATTGACCTTTGACCTTCTCTCGCTTTCGCCCCATATCGTTGTGTAACTCTTCATATAAAATTTTGACTAAAATCTTGGCTACTGACCTAAAACCTATCCTCCCCACTCTCATCTCTGAAAATCAAGGGGGTTTTTTGGCCAATAGGCAAATCTCGAACTCCATCCTTCTTGTCCAAGAGGCCATTCACTCCAGTCAAACCCGAAATGAGAAAGGCTTCATCTTAAAACTAGATTTAGCTAATGCCTTTGACTGTGTCAGGCATTCCTTTCTAATTGTTGTGCTTGAAAAAGTGGGATTTGCCACATCCTTTATCTGCCTAATCAAAGCCTGCATCACAGGACATTGGATCTCCCCTCTTCTTAATCGCAGACCTGGACCATCTTTCCAATCCTCTCGTGGGCTTAGACAAGGCTGCCCCCTATCACCTTATCTCTTTATTTTAATGGCTGAATCTTTTAGTAGAGCTCTGGATTACAATCGCCGCATGGGCCTCATCACCGGGATCAAATTTGATAATGGAGTCAAGAACATCAATCACTCTCAGTTTGCTGACGATACTCTTCTAATGGGGGGAGCCTCAAACATCATAGCCCGTTGTTTCAAAGCTCTCCTTGATAAATACATGAGCTATTCTGGAGGTCTGATAATTATCTCAAGAGCCGTATTTATGGGTGGAACACTTCGGCACAAGTTCTCCATAGGATTGCCACTACTTTTGGGGTTCCTTGTAAGCTGAATTGGGAGCAATTTACTTATTTAGGCATGCCTGTGAGTGCCGGAAACTTGAAAGCTACAGCCTGGGAAATTATCATTGACAAGATGACAAGGAAGATACAACATTGGGGCACCTCTTGGCTTAATCCTGCAGGGCGCATAATTCTTCTTAAAGCAGGGCTCTCCTCCCTGCCTTTGTACTGTTTTACTCTTTTACAAGCCCCTGCCAACTTACATTTTAAAATGGATGCTCTCCTTCGTCATTTTCTTTGGCAAGGAGGAAGAACTGAGAAAAAAAAATACAAATTAGTAAGCTGGAAGCAGGTCACTCAGCCATGTGAGAATGGAGGGTTGGGAATCAGATCCTCTAAATTCCTAAACCTTGCCTTTGCTGGCAAGCTGGTTTGGAGATTCATTTCTGGTAGGAATGTTTGGTGGAAAACACTTCTTGAAAAAAAATATCTCAACTATCCAAGGCATCAGCTATTGGATCATGAGCTCCCCAACAAAGCGTGTTCAAAAATCTGGAGGATGTGTAAGAAAGCTATTACTTTTCTTGAACAAAACACTTCTAAAGTTCCCAAAGGCGGCAACTTCATAAGAATTGGGGAAGACAAAATATTGGGGCACCAGCCCATAAGTCGAAGGCCTGGTACTCAGCGGATTCTAGGTTTTTTCAACAGTGCAGGGATTCAAACTCTGGACCAGATTTCTCAATGGGAAGCCCACTCTCATTCCTGGAAAGGCTGGACTTTCCCTCACATACCAACAGATACAGAAATCAGCCTCAACAACCTGAAAGTCTATCTTCATGGTATTGCACCTTCAAAACGCTACCTTGTTGATGACTTTCGATGGGATCCTTCAGGCACAATCTACACTTTTAAGGCTGCTTATCATTAGATCTGCATAAATGAGTATTCTATGGCAATCTGGGCTCATTGGAGAATTGTTTGGAAGGCAGAAACTCTCCCAAAAATCAAATTCTTCTTATGGATCCTCTTAAGAGGGAAAACCCTCACTGCTGAGAACCTCAGAAAGCGAGGAATAATCGGACCATCTCGCTGTCGAAACTGCAAAATTGAAGAAGAGACTAGCCAGCATCTTTTTATAGACTGCCCATTTGCTTCTGCCTGCTGGAAGGAAGCCTATCAGAGTCACAATCCTCCTTGGGTGCTTGGCACCAGCATACCTGAAGTGCTGCTTATATGGAAAAAAATCTACCCATGGGGAAAAAAACAAACAACACAGCTCGAAGGGTCTGGAATGCCTTGCCCTGTACCCTTCTTTGGAACATCTGGCTGGAAAGAAACAAAATGATCTTCAAAGGTAAAGAAACTAATGTTATAAAAATCTATAACAAAGCTTGGAATCTCAACTTGGAAGCTCTGTCCACAAAATGTCATGGGAATCTAAAAGTGCTGGATCTAAATGTCGAGGAAAGGAACTACATAGGACATATTCTTGACAGAAGCAACATAGAAAAAAACAGAAGTGATCCCAATAGCAGAGACAGCTCCAGATGTAACTAGAAAATTAGGATGAAAGATGAAGAATTTACTCGTTGGCTCAGGAACTGCAACACCCACTACCTTTTTTTCGATGGAGCCTCCAAATCCAACCCAGGAATGGCTGGGGCTGGAGGATTTATTTGCAACGGTAATGGAGATATGTTAACTGATTATGAATGGGGTCTGGGCTCTGCTTCAAACAACAGGGCTGAAGCTCTTGCCCTCTTTCAAGGCCTGCTCCAGCTTCAGAAAATTGGTATAACCAAGGCTACAATAATTGGAGACTCTGCCGTTGTCATAGGTATGATGATACGCAACAGAAAAGCCCAAAATCTGATTTTACAGCAAATAGTTAAGAGATGCCTATTTCTGGACCAGCAGATGAAAGGCAATCACTTTTATCATGTCCTTCAGTCTTTCAATAAAACTGCTGACGAATTGGAAAATAAATCCTGCACTCACAATATTGGTAACCTCAGGTGTAATGGCTCTGACCAATACTATTTTTTACCATGATCAGGTCTTATTTCGTTAGCAGCTCCATCCCACAGCAGATCATTTCTCATGGACACCGAAGCCCTATACCCAACATCTCTGCGAAGTTTCAAACTCATGCCTTCTGTCCAATGGCATTGAGCCTCACAGATGTGATCCTCACAGCATCAAAATCAAATCAAATCGCCCTTTCAAATGTGATCGCCCTTTCAAACCCCATCAAGCTCTGCGCCCTCTGTGTTCTCAACATTTCGTGCTGAACCAATTACTTTCATAAACCAGTTGATCTCTTCCCATCTTCAATTTATCGAACTCAGATGCATCCTGGACACTGCCCCATGAACTCTGCTTCTCTGCCTGCCCAGACAGAGTTCCTCTGCCCCATTTTTTGTCCTCTTGCTATCACGTTTTCGTCCAAGTCAGCTTCACAGGCTGTTTTGAAGATAAGTCAAAGCACATCAAACAAATTTCCATTTGATTTAGCTGAGAGGCGCTATTACCATCACAACGGGCGGCAGATGCGACACATCTGCAAATTAAAACATGAAATGTAAAATCTGTTTTCTTTTACTGCAGTTTATCAGAGTCTATACAGAATATTTTTTATTCACAGCGACAGAAGAAAATTGTAAAGCAGATTTTGACTCCAACCACATCTGTTGTTGGTCCTTCTGTCACCATTACCATTTTGTAAATCTGGAGATCCGTCTCCCTCCTTTTTTATTTTGAATATAAACCAGCAACCGTTATTGTGAAAAAAAAAAAAAAACATTGGATTCAATCAAGAGAAAAGAAAATGAAGATGTTTAAATACCATCAAGATGAAAGTAGGTATGGAAAATTAGTTATCATTATAACAATAAAAGGAATACAAAATATAAAGTAAACCATCAAATTTGGTGAAGTTATTGGAACATTGGATTCAAGCAAGATAAAGAAAATGAAAGAAAATGAAGATGTTTTTTTCAATTTTAGAAAAGTTTACAGTAAATGAAGACTAAAATAAAGACAAGAAAATATTATAGAAAAATATTAAAGTTCACTTCAAGATGAAGAAAAGAGAAAGATATGCATTTAATCAAATATGAAAGAAGAAACCCTAAGGGATAGTTAAATTGGTGAGTTCTACATGTTAAGTACCTAGCCAATAGGGAGGTCATAGGGAGATAACGTCGTCGAATTTCCTCAACCCAAGGAATGGGGAGAAAATAGAGAGATCATGGAATCAAATCTCTTTGACCCTGCCCCTTGAAGTTAGGCAAAAAGAAAAAAAAAATGCTATGCATATAAAAAAAAATATTAAAAAAAAAATGTTAATGTGGTATAAAATAAAATATACAAGAGCACCTATCCATTGTTAAAGAGTAAGCATCTATTAGTATTGTCAACTGATATTTTTTTTGGGATAGTATTTAAAATTAACATGGAAAATTAGTTTTTAAAATATATTATAACCGCTTCTTTAATGGAAAGGTGTAAAGCAACTACTCCCCACCGAACTTCCATAAATTAATAGTACAAATTCATTTAAGGTGGTTGTGCAACCAATATTTGATAAACTCTGAGGATGTCTCTCAGCCTTACTTTTCATAAGATAGAAGTTGAATTCTTTATTTTCAAAGCTTATTATTGAATGATTAAAGTTTCAGACGTAACTCCTAATACTTCTTGCTATAGCAATAAGTGTGAGATTACAATGTATATAGTATATATGGGTTAAATTTGATAGATATTTACTTGTATTTTCTTTATTTAAGTGTTAAATACTGATCAATTTAAAATTTTCAGTTGGTGATGATATTGACTTAATTTTTCAAGTTGTCAATTTGATGGACGATTTCAAAATTTTCTAGTATCTACACACACATCGGCCTAGATCCATCTTAAATTTGGGTCTACCAAGCACCGAATAAGATCAAGTTCAGAATTAATATGGATCTAAGCTCGTACTCTTACTTTCCATAATATATTTCCTGAAACCTTAAAATAAGGTTCATCATAAAGAATAAGATGGAGAATCTCTTGACGCAATAAAACTAACTCTAACATCTTTCTTGAAACCTTAAAATAAGGTTCATCATAAAGAATAACATGGAGAATCTCTTCACGCAATAAAACTAACTCTAACATCTTTATATGCGATCAATCCCAAATAATATTGCAAAAAATAAACGAAGCTAGCAATTTTACCAAGATAAGCATCACACTATGTGGCACCAAGACAAAACTCCTAGAAAAGTACATAATGCACTCATAGCTCTAACATAACAAGATAACCATAGGCTCATCCATAGTGGATCTTTGGACTTGTTAGATAAATCCCATGTATATCTTCACTTACATCATGCAATACTGCACAATCTACACTTAAACCTAAATCATTAACCATAAAGCTTAAGGTTGAAGGTACTCTCACTACATGTCCACGCCTAGGGGGCATTAGTGTGCTATATAAAACATTGACCTATGAGGATAGAGAAATCAATTTGAAAGGTTTTTTTTAGTTTTCCAATAGAAATATTAGAATTGTTTTCTCTTATTTATATAGTTGGAATATGTATTTCGATTTGAGTTTGATAGTTTTTACATAGTTTCCTTAGTGTTAGTACACTGGTTCAATATATATAAGTTTTTATAAAATTCATCTAGTTATTAGTTTAATTAGAAAACATATATATTTCTTGATTGGATAAGGAATCTCAAATGTGTGGTTACCAAGGCTATGATATGTTTGGTATATTCATACTTTAATATGAATGCAATTGAGTATGTGCCTTATAAGTGTTAGGTAATTGATGAGAGAGCTCCATCCTTCTTACTTATCTGAAGATTATGTTATTTTTTCAAAATGTGTGACCTATATATCATTATTGCTTGAAATGTTAGAATTCTTCCAAATTCCTATTTAGATGTGAATTTAATTTTTTTATTAATATTTATAAAGTGTGTTCACTCCAAGTCATCATGTTGAAAGTTGACATATATTGTTCCACTTCAAAATATGTTAATAGTTAATGGATTTAACCAAACTATTGACCAAGTTTTCAAGAATAGTTCAACATAATCTATAAAATCATTAAAATTATAAAAATAGATATATCATTACTTCCAATTTTTATATTTAAAAGTAATATAAAACATGTACCTTTAGAGTGTTACTTGGTTGAGCGTTATTTTATAGTGAAGCTGAAATTAATTATATTCTTAGAGATGATACAAAACTTACATTAACGAAAAAAAATGTTTTTATATTAAAAAAAAATTACAAAACTATATAGTATATATATTCAGTAAAAATAAATATCAAAAGTCATGAAAAAAAATAAAAATAATATAAAGTAAAATAATAAAATAAAATTACTTGATAAGTGGGAACTTTCCCCTCAAACTATTATCGTACAATAGTAAATATAAAAATTCGGTTCCCATCGAGACTATATGGTTTGGAATAGAAACATATATTCTAGCTTCGAGAAAAACCTAGCTATCCTGCCCTTGCTAGGGTGACCAACTACTTATTCTTGAGGTACATATTCCGAACGCAAATAGAAACAGATTTGGACAAAGAAGTGAAGGGGAAGCAGCTGAATTGGTTTCCATTTTTAAGGCCGCTCAATAACATGACCAAAGCATGTATCTGTTTCTTAATCCCCAGCAGTAAACGATGATAGTTATGAGACTGTGGAAAAATCCCAATACTTCAGGTCAATCCCACTATTACAACTTCGTCTTTTCACCACCATACTTTCTCCTACTTTACTACTTTCGCTTTCGCCTGAAGGCTTCGGAGCATTCGTGAAATTCAAATCTCTGTCGGGTCCAATGAAGAAAGAACGTTTTAAGACCTGCGGGGAAGTGGGAAATTTCCACTTTCGTCAAACACCGAAGTTCCAGAACTTTTATATATAAATTATTATAAAGTTGTTTAACATATTTAAATTTTATTTTATTTTTATCTTTATTCAAGAAAATTGAATAAAAATTATTTTTGGTGGTCTGTAATGGGACAAATTTTCAGACTTAGGAGATGCTTTTAAATTTTTTAAGTCTTGGATCGTTAATCTATTTCCTTAAATCTGAAAAAAAAAAAACAATCTTTTAACAAAAATAATTCATTTTCTTAAACTTGAAGAAAAAATGATCTCTTAACCAAAAAGCAGTGTTAAAGCATACTCTTAAATTCTACCAATCATATCAACTCAGTTTACTCCATTTTAAATTTTAATAAAATTATATTTAATTTTAAATAAAATTAAAGGAAAATAATCCATTAAAAACCAAAACATCTGAAGTAAACGGTCTTGCCAGCGCCAAACAGTTTTGTTGTAACACTCGTAAATATTTTTGTTTTTTGTTTTTACCCATATATAAAATTACATTCTTACTATACAAAAATCCCCCATACTAACACTCGGAAATAAACTTTTACCAAGGATCATCACCATGAACTACCAAGGTCCACCACCATGGACGGGTTGAGTTCTAGTTCATAGAGTATAACATAAGAGGGATTCAGAGTTTTAAATCCCACCATACCATATAATTTAAAAAAAATATCAAAGGTCTTAATATTGAATTCATTACACATTGTTTTAACTGAACCCTCTATACATGTACTAGATATCGATTTGAATGGAAATAGACTTTAGACTTTATGATATAGATATGATAACTGTATTTCGAATCAAATTATTAAATGAGAATACTTCTTGGGATTGTGATTTCTATGTAACTAGTATATTTCTGTTAAGGAAATTTATTATTCTCGATGCTATCACGTACCTCTTATGACAGTTGGTCAACTGAGTTCGGATCAAGGCGGGATTCAAGGCTACCTGCCTTAATCCACACTATTCAATTGTTTTGGGGATTCCGCGGTCCTTTGCACTAGCGGGAAGCAAAAGTTAACCTTGCTAAACCCTATGCTCATGCGTCATTTGTCTCTGCTTGGTCTTTAGACCTCTCCTTCGGCTCTGCAGAGAATTTACGGTATTCCTTTGTGGAATTTGCATCGTTTGCTCAGAGTTTTATTCTCCATTTCTACCATGGCTCTTCTGTGGGCATTCTCCTTTGGTTTGCGGCAGAGTATGGTCTTCTGTGAATAGTCTTTTGACAGCTCTATGCCGATTTCTCCTGCAACGTTTAATGACAATTTCTTCTCAACGATAGTTAGCTAATCTTCATGGTCTCATTGAAGCATTGTTGTATTTTGTGAAATTTGTATTATGCATTTACCATTTACATTGTAAGTTTTAATTGCTAAAACTTCGTGTTTGGCTATCAAATCAGCTTCGGATGAGTCTCTCGGACTTTTACCTACTGGTAATTCTCGTTTTCCCTTAATCATTCTGTTATGTTTTCCAGATTTTCCCTTCACATATCTTTTCTAAGGGTTCATGGCTTATCCCTCAACTTCTCTCCGGGTTTTTGTTTTTGTTTTCGTAGGTAGGTGAATCTTCCCGTGAAGGCTTCTCTTTCTATACTAAAAGCTTCGATTTGATATTTCCTAGAAGGTGCTAACCTTCACAGCTTGTTACAGGTATTTTCGATGGTTTTCGCACTGTGGCCTAGCTAGCCATCTTCTGGAGTTTTCGATAGTATAAGGGGACTCAAATCCTTTATTTATTTTCTGCGAGTTTCAGTCAAAATGAAGTCGTTTTTCTATGTTTTAAAAATAATTGAGTTTAGCTACTCATATGATACTGTTTTGTATATTATTTATACCGGGTCATGATCTTCGGACCCCGGTTAAGAACTTTCGTTGATACAGTTAATTCTCTAAATGTTTTTCAATGTTTAATAACGAATTCCTTCCTATAGATTTTCTCTTTAATTGAAATGAAAATTCGCTATAGCAATACTATTTCGTCGCTTAATGATTTCTATCCATAGATTTATACAGTTCTTACCTTTATTTTTCTTTTGTTACTATATGTAAATGTTGTTGTATCTACTGTACTATTTATTTTGTATTTAGCCTTTATACCGGAAATACATTTTATCTATAAATTTACCCTTAATCTTTTATTCTTGATTTCCAATAAAAAGCATTTGTTAATATTCTGGGAATGGAACACGAATGTTTTTTCCATGTTGTCTTCCTCTAGAATGTTAAATGTAGCTATACACTATTAACGAATATAAGGTGTCCGGACCACCTCACCTGCATGTCCGTGTTTAGTTTACACTTGGGGGACGATGCGTCCAGGGTTAGGGTTTTACCCTGAACCCTTGATCGACGGTCCTTCCAATTATTTCCCTTTCAAGAAGGCATCTTTCGTCGACATGCATAAGTATATTATTTTTGCTACAACATTTAAAAGAAACATAGTCTGCTTTTGTTTGTTTAAATCTATTTATCTGGAAATTGATTCTTCCTGTTTCCTATCCTAAAAACCCGTACTGTATAAACTCAAACTTAAATATTCTTTTCACATTTATCTTGACTCAAACACCATTTAGATACTATTACTTTAAATATAGTAAGGAACCTGTACAACACTATAATATTCATACATGTCTGGTGTCATATTTAAAGAAGTATTAATATTCAGACTGGTATAATTCTTTCTTTTCCATCAACTATTTATCATTTTATTTACCACTCTGTAACTTGGTATAGACACTTGGGCATACATAGAATAATAATTAATTTTGCAATGATTTAATTCACAGAGATTGTATAGATACTTATCTAATTATGAAGTTATAGTTGTGGTCCTCCCAACCTTCAAGAGAGGCAATTATGTCTTCCTCTTGCCCCCGTGCTCCAATACGGAATGGTACGGGTTAGCAGTGGATATTTCTGCTGTGACCTCAGGACACCTAGTCCAGTCAGTACCAGAAATAATTCAGGATTCTCTGAGTGTTTCGACTGGTCACTACCAGCTCTAGAAATTTGTCACTTTCCCCTTTCCACATGAACATAACCCCTACTCCTCACTCGAATCAGTCTCTTATCCCCAAAGGAGCAAGTAATTGTTTCCAACTGTCCCCAACCACCTTTTAGTTCTTGGAAAACATTTACCATCAACTTTTACTTTTTATCAAGTTATTTTCCATAACTAATTTCATCATTATAATTAATAACCTTTCAGCAAAAACATAATAATTCTAGTCTTTCATTAAAATAATAATTAAAATTGTCTTTTAACTAGTTAACAACTAGTTATCATTAATGTAGCTATCACAACTCCCCCCCTGGAAGTAACACCGTCCTCGGTGTTTTAATCTAGCTCTGAAAAGAGCTCTGGATAAGCCTCACGCACAAATATTTTTTCCTCCCAAATAGCCTCATCCGGGTCGAAGTGATTCCACTTCACTTTAACGTGGGTGATGACTCGCTTCAGGAGCATAATTTCCCTCTGGTCAAGTATGTGTTGCAGCTCGACCAAAAACTCGTCGTTCGGCTCTACCTGTAAACAACAAAGTTTCATGTCAAATTCTCATAAAGAAATCATATTTCAAGTTAGGATTTTTTAATTCTATCCTACCTGTATATTTTTCCAATGATTTACGTGCTTTGAATCATGCACATAATGCTTAAACAGGGACACATGAAACACATTGTGTACTTGTATGTGACTAGGTAAAGCCAGCTGATAAGCCACAAGTCCTACCCTTTCCAAAATTTGGAAGGGTCCACAGAACCTCGGAGACAACTTGGCACAAGAGGTCCACCGCAAGGTACTCCCCTTGGGTTTGATCCTCACATACACATGGTCTCCCCCCTCAAATTCCCGATAAGACCTCTTTTTATCTGCGTAGATCTTTTGCCGATCTTGTGCAGCTTTTAAATTTTTTCTTATCTTCTTTACTTTTGATTCCATATCAGCCAACATATCGGGTCCCAACAACAATTTTGTTTCGGGGCTGCTCCAACTTATGGGTGTGCAACACTGCCTCCCATACAAGGCCTCGAAAGGACTCATCTTGAGGGACTCCTCATAACCGTTGTTGTAAGAAAATTCAACGAGATGCAAGTAGTCTTCCCATTTGGTTGGCTGCTGCATCACATACATGCACAACATGTCTTCCAATACTTGGTTTACTCACTCTGTTTGACCATCTATCTAGGGATGATAAGATGTACTAAATTTTATTTCGGTCCCCAGACTTGTAAACATAGTCTTCCGAAATGTTGAGGTAAACTTAACATCCCTGTCTAAGATAACTGTCTTCGGAATACCATGTAGCCTGAAAATTTCCCTCGTGAATATGTCTGCTATGTGTACAGTCTTGTAAGTAGACTCCACATGTATAAAATGTACACGTAGATTTAGTTAATTTGTCCACTACCACCATGATGGAGTCATTTTGCTTTTTAGTCTGCGGTAAACCTGTAATGAAGTCCAAGGATATAACTTCCCACTTCCATTCAGGTATTGGTATGGGCCGCAACAATCCTGCAAGATGTCGATGCTCCACCTTGAATTGTTGACACTCCACACATTTAGTTAGATATTTAGCAATATTTTTATGCATACGAGGTCAGACATATACTTTTCTTATTGTTGTCAACATTTTATGGTATCGTGGATGAACCGCATAATTACTTCTATGGTATTCATCCATGATCAGCTCTTTGAGGTCCACATGGTTTAGTGCATACAAATTTCCTCTAAAGGTTAGCATCTGATCATCATTTACTCCATATTCAGAAGTACCTCCTTAATTTCTGGTTTCTTTTGTTTGCTTCCATAAGAATTAATATTCTGGATCTTTTTGTGCTTATTCTTTCACTTGATCTAAAAATTTACTTTCCAGCTGATTGTAATAAATCTCATAAACACAATGTAGTTTCCTACTTATAGCATCAACTACCTGATTTTCCTTACCCTTCACGTGCTGAATGTCCATATCAAAATCACTTAGGAAGGCATTCCATCTAGTTTTCCTGGAGTTTAAATCAACTTTCTTGAAGTAACTAGTGAGGCTGCTATGATCTGTTTTAAGCACAAACTTTTTACCTAGCAAGTAGTGTCTCCATACCCAGAGCACATGTACTACTGTTGTTAATTCCAGATCATAGGCTGAGTACCTTTGTTCATGATCCTTCAACTTTCCTGACTCATAGGCCACTACTTTTCCTTCTTGTGATAAAACTGCCCCAACACCTTTTTTTCTTGCGTCTGTACACACTTCAAATTCTTTGTTGGGGTCAACTACCCTCAACATAGGTGCAGTGATAAAACGTTGTTGCAAATTTTCAAAACTGTTTTGACATTCAACAGTCCACTTAAATATTTTTCCTTTTCTCTGCAATGAGGTAATGGGAAAAGCAATTTTGGAAAATCCCTCTATAAATCTCCGATAGTACCCCACTAATCACCTAAAAGTTTGAATATCTGCCACATTCTGGGGTACTCGCCATTCCATAATTGTCTTAATATTCTCTGGGTCAACAACAATCCATTCTACTGAAATGGCATGGCCTAGGTATTGGATTTCTGTTCTAAAGAAATCACATATGTTGAACTTAGCGTACAACTGGTGTTTTCTTAGCATTTCCAGCACAATCCTCAAATGCTCTTTATGTTCTTCCTGGTTTTCAGAATAAATTAGTATTTCATCTATAAATATGAGTACAAAATAATCCAGGAAAGGATGAAAAATTCCATGCATAAACCTCATAAAGGTTGCTGGTGTATTTTTTAACCCAAAGGGTAACACCACAAATTCATAATGCCCATACCTGGTATGGAATGCAGTCTTACATATGTCTTCATCGTTAATTCGAATCTGGTGATATCTAGATCTTAAATCGATTTTAGAAAACACTGTGGCCCCAGTTGGCTCCCTGTGATTTGCAAGATTAGCAAGAAAAAACACTGCAAGGGCCACATTAGAACCACTTTGGAATCCTAGGACCTAGCCTTCCCCGATTCAGAGAGGGTTCTCTCTATATAAGTGTTTTCAAATGATATATCTTTATGCTTTTGTTTTTGATATTAGACTAGTTATAAAGTTCTAAGGAATTGTTTGTGTTGGTTGAATTAATTGATTGATTGATAGACCTGTGGTGTGACTAATTGAAGGGTGTTTCAGCTGAATAGATAGACTATGAGAAAACATTATTCCATTGGGCTATGGAGTCATAAAAGGATTTAATTGTTCATCAGCTCTGCAAGGGTTTTCATAGGGAAAGATAACTATATTAAGTGGATCTCTTAGATTAGATTGTGATATGAAACAATAATAAGTTGTGAAGGCAGTAAAGCTATAACCAGTTAAGAATCTTCTAGCTCTACTTAAACAAGAAAAGCCTTTTAGGTAACTGTTTGAGGCAAACCAAAGGATAGGGCATACCATAGACATATTTGGCTAGTCTTTAATAAGAAAACCTTAAATACAACAATCCAACAATCCTAAGACTACTTTCAGACAAAGAAAATATTCAAGATAATAGTGAGAGTAGCTAAGGAGCAAGCTGAACCTATCTTATTTAACTCAACACTCAAAATACCTTCAAAGCAACATTTTTAGGCAGACGAGAGGCATACCATAGAATTCCCTGGTTTAGACTCTACTAAGTATACTTCAACGAAAGTCCTTAAAAACAATATTTCAAGCTACACCAAATGACAGGGCTTACCATAGACTTCTTTGGCTTGACTATATTAAATCATTCCCAAGAAAACAAGCTAGATGGAACTGGAGAGAAATTAAGAAATCTCTAATCAGACCTTGCAGAGGAAAACATTAAGATAAAGAACGCAGATAGAAACAGAGTAACAAGACAACATATCCTACTCTAAAATTTATGTTCTTTTATCAGAGAAAATATGGACAAAATGGAAAACAGGATAAAAGCAATGACAATGAAGGAAAAATTCACCATTAACATAGCTCAAGAATCCTGTGAACGTGCTTGTATTACTGATGACCAAAACAGTTACATTACTCCATGTACAATAGCTCTGTGCAATCAGAGCTTTCTCAAATCTAGCCTAGCAATCCTCAACTAGCTTGAGAGCAGAAATTAGTCAAATAACCACCAACTAACCAACACTAAAAATGAAGCTCATACGCAGTATTTATCTACAAAATGAGGAGGTGGTTTTAAGCTGGGGTTTAGATGTCATTTATTATAGATTTAATGATTTTTTGACCTTTGTGACCATGCAAGGCCCAAGGGAAAAATATCTGAAGCTGTTTCTCTGAGATAATAACTCCTAACTTAACTTCTGAGTTAATTTCTGTGAAATGTTTGACTTTAAGGATTTTTCAATAACTTTACAATAACTGCTGATAGATGAAAAATATCTTTGACTGTCTGTAATAACTATTTGATGTTTTATTGAAAGAAAACATGTTGTAGGTGGAAAAATATCCTTTGAAGAAGTAATTGATGTTGTGTGATTCATTCGAATGTGTTTCTGTTCTAATTTGCCTCAGTTTTATCTTTAATTCCTGTATTTTGGCCTTTAAACTCTGATTTATCCTTTAACTTTCTGTTTCACTGTCTTTTCTCTAATTCTGCCTTTATTACTTAACCCTTTAATCCTTGTTGCTTGTCTTAACTTTCTCCAATCTCTACTTTTGTGCTAATCCCCCATGATTTTTCCTTGATACATGATTAGCCTTCTAACCTTTTGATGTTTACTGTCACTGTCTATCCGTGTTTTTATGCGCAGGGAGGCATTGTCCTATGGTTGGAGGGTTTAATAACCATAAATAATCATGTTTTATTGATGATTAGGCTTAGATTTCGCCTCTGGTCCCTTTAGAAATGAAATGAATCTCTGGATCATCACCCATATCTTCATAATAAAGTTTTTCGAACCCTTGGAATACACTCATGTCCTTCTGCCATGGAACCTGTACATAAAACAAACAGTGAGCTTGAAAACCTATGTGGGAAGGGTTTTACTGCGTTTACAGGGGTTTTTGGGCTTTTGCAGGGCGAAGAATTGTGTTATGGGCCTTGGTGACATAAAAGTGCATCTTGGAGGGGAAAATTTGGAACTTGCATACCCCCCAAGAGTGCCTTGTAAGTGTGGCTGAATTCTGGGTCACTCTCATAGAGAAGCGACCAATCAGAAGTCTCATGCCCACAAGAGTTGAGAATGGTGGTGAGCGCCATGATCGGTGGTCGGCTGAGGCAGTCTGCAACATTATTGGTGCTACCCTTTTTGTACTTGATGTTCAAATGAAATTGTTGTAGATATGTGGACCACTTCTGATGGCGATCATTCTGCAACTTCCCTTGTGTCTGTATGAACTGTAGGGGCCGGTGGTCTTTGTGGATGATTGTTTCCTTCCCCAAAATTTAATGCTTCCATTGTCGACAATCTTGCACAATGGAATACATTTCTTTGTCATAAGTGGGATACTTGCGAACTGTGTCAGACAATGTCTCACTGTGATATGCCACTGGATGTCCCTGTTGAGTAAGAACTGCCCCAATAGCAGAGTCAGAGGTGTCTGTCTTGATCTCAAATCGCTGTTTCATGTTTGGTAAAGTGAGCACTGGGGTAGAACAGAGGCGATTTTTCAATTCTATGAATGCCTTCTGTTGAGGTTCTGACCAAAAGAATTTTTTTCTCGCTCCTCCCTTGGTGACTTGACTCAAGGGCCAAGTGATATGAGAGAATCCCAAAACAAACCTCCGGTAAAAATTAGAAAGACCCAGAAAGCTATGAAGCTCTGTTATAGTGGTTGGGACTGGCCAATCCCGAATGACTTGGATCTCGGTTGGATCCACATGCACCCCCCTTTCATCAATAATGTATCCCAGATATTGAACCTGGGTCATGCAAAAAGTGCACTTCTCCAAATTGGCACACAACTTGTGTTGCTATAGTGTTTGGAGGACTTGTCAGATCTGGTGAAGGTGCTCTTCCTAAGTCTGGCTGAGGATCAGAATGTCATTCAAGTACACCACTACAAATGAGTTGGTGAATGGCCGCAAGATGTCGTCCATCATCCTCATGAAGGTTGCGGGAGCATTCGTCAACCCAAAAGGCATGACCAACCATTCGAAAAGGCCTTCCTTGGCTTTGAAGGCAGTCTTCCACACATCGGAGGGTTCAATCGGTACCTGGTGATACCCCGACTTCAAGTCAATCTTGCTGAAATATTTTGCACCTTTGAGTTGGTCCAGAAGGTCATCAATCCATGGGATCGAGTACCTATTCCGGATAGTGATCTTGTTTAGTGCCCGATAGTCAATACATAGTATCCACGTCCCATCCTTCTTCTGTACCAACACGATCGGGCTCCCACAGGGTGATGAACTTGGTCGGATGTGACCTTTTTGCAGCAGCTCCTGAATCTACCTCTTGATTTCATCCTTCTCCAGAATAGAGTGCCGATAGATCGGTCCATTGGGTAGCGATGCACCTGGGGTCAGATCAATCGGTTGCTTGACCTGATAGTGCAGAGGAACCTCTGTGGGTGAGGTGAAGATGTCCCCGTACTCCTCCACAACCTTATCCATTTGTTGTTGTCGTGCAGAGGAGCCCTGTCTGGAGGTTGTGGCCACAGTCTTCTTCTTGCCCTGGGGGAGGATCATCAGGAAAATGAATTTCCTGGTTTGGGAAATGAGCTTACTGCATTGTTTTGCAGTAGCCAAAGAGATAGCGGCAGGAGGTGGTACCTCTGGTATCCTGTACAACTTATTTCCAAAAGTAACAATAACCGCGCGAGGCCGAGACTCATACATAGCATGAGGCTTCCACAAGTATGGTTGTCCTAATAATACATCAGAAACATCAATAAGAGAAACATCACAAAATACCTCATCCGTGAAGGGCTTGATGCTATAGGGAAGGTGGCACTGCTCGCTGACGCGGAGATCTCGTCCTTGGTGAAGCCACCCGATGGTGTATGGATGTGCGTGTGCTATGGTCCGCAGGCCCAACCGCTTCACGGTGTCTGCTGAAATGAGGTTATTTTGGCTCCCATTGTCGACAATGAACTGTACTAGGGAGCACTTTACCCACATCTAGGAGTGGAAGAGACGTTCCTCCTCCTCTGGATCTTCTGGTTCCTCCTTCTGGATCTTCGTAGTGGAAACAGTGGCATTGGGCTCCACATCAATAATCTGTTTCCCTTTTTCATTCCCCTTGTCAGGTTCTGATTCAAATTCGGAGCATGCATCTGACTCAGAAGCACGCATCTCAGCCACCATCGACTGCTTGGCCTGACACTCACTTGTGTTGTGAGTGGAGATCTTATGGAACTCACACCACTTTCCTGTGTCCTTCTTTGGCTTTGCGGTGTTTCTCTTTGCTTGTGGCTTCGACAGGTTGTCTTGAGTCACCATGCCTTGGCTCTCTCCTTTGTTCTGCGGTTTGGGAGCACCTTTCCCTTGCTTTTGATTCGCAGAACCAAAGTCTCGCTTCTTCCGTTTGAATTTCTGCTCAATCTTGGCAGCATACCGGTATGTCGTACCAAACGAGGAAATGTCGAGGAACTCCATTTCCTCCTGAATGTATCTATGGAGACAACTGCAATACTTTAGCACTAGATGTTTCTTTAAATATTTGATACCCAACTTGGTACGCAGGGTATGGAATAGATTCATCAGCTCATGCACATCTTGATCCTTTTGTTGTCGCAGTGTGGTCCATTGTATGTACTTGTCCTCATAGCTCCCCACGGGATAGTATTGTTCCTTGATGGTGTCTCGGAAAGAATTCCAAGTGGGTATGGCCAAGAACATAGAGGGTTCTGTCTCGTCCTTTTTCTCACAGTGGGTTTCCCACCAGTCCTTGACATGGGGGGCAGCTTTGAGGAGTGCAAAAATAATCTTCTCCCTGTCGGAAAAGTCATGAACCGAGAAATATCCTTCTAATAGATTCAACCATCTATCTATGGAATCTGCATCTATTTGACCCTCAAATATGGGAATGTCAAAATTTACTTGTACCTTAAAAGGAGTCGCACCTCCAGAGTGGCTGCTGGATGCAGATGCGCCGCCGGTGGGTAGCCGTTGAAGGATCTGGGCAAAGTTATCCATCATCACGTTCCTTTGTTTTCGAGAGGGGGCCTCTTCGGGCAATGTTGCAGTGGGATCTCTGCTCCACTGTGCTTCTTTTCATCCCCATGGGCGTCAGGTTAGGGGTTTGTGGTGATCTTGAGTTCCAACAGAGATCGAGCCCTAACTCGCTATACCGAACCTCGTTGGGACATTACCAAGGATCGAGAAAAGTAGGCTGCTATCCCAGCCACCGCGTCGGGATATGCGGGGTCTATGGAGATAAACACATAACCATAAATACAGAGATGCAGCGGAAATAACACTTCATTTCATTAATATCAAGAACTGAAATTTTCTTACAGACAGAATGGAAATAAAACTAGCTAGGGCACTGGTAGCTATCTCTGAGAAGAGATGTGGCGGCTACAGGCCTCTGAACTGAGTCACAATGAGGCTCGAGGGCCTATTTATTATTTAGAAACAATGGGAAATCCTAAATAGCCAGAACCCTAACCCTAGGAGATGAAGCGCCAAAACTATGGGCCCCGTTTGGGTAAATTGGTGTTTCAACTTCCCAGGGGCGTAACTTTGGCATACGATCTCCGTTTGACGCTTACCATACCTCGTTAGAAATATATATCCGAGGACTACTAATTTTGAACAAGAAACATTGTTCTATGGACCCATGACCGATGTTTCTCTCCATTTTCCCAAAAAAATGTCGTTTAGGGCCTCAAAATGGCTCCGGAAGTTCAGGACCTGAAAAACTGCTAAAAATAGTAAGTTGTGCCGAAACTGAAAAACTGAAAGAGACAATGGTGGGGCCCCAAGTGGAATAGGCGGGTGACCACCAATATTCACTTGGATCATCTTTAAAACTAAAATAAAAATCTCACAACTTTTGAGAATTATTAGAGTGATAACACCACCAAATGAAGATGTTTTCAATTTTAGATAGGTTATGAAGATAGAGTTAAAATATTAATGAAAAACACTAAAGTTCAGTTCAAGATGAAGCTTCAACGACTTACCTTGAACTAAGAGAATCTGCTCGAGGAGTCATTACCTTGTTAAGATCCAATTAATCCATAAGTGGTAGAGGTAGCTAGAGTAGAAGCAATACTTATACACATAAAATAGAGAACACCATATGCATGAACATGAAGAAATAAAACCAGTTTTTAGCTTGATGGAAGTATTGTAAGAAGCTTAGATAAAACTTAACCAAGTAAACTTTACATAAAATAGGTTTTTAATTTGGTGTAAGTATTTTCAATAATATTTGAAAGAGAATTAGACATAATTACTTCTAATTATCTTAATTATCAACTAACTAGTACTTGCTAATAAATAATATAATAAATAATATGAATATAATTTAAAATTAAAAATACTTATTTATATCTATTTAAACTAAATTTAGATTTAAATATTAAATTTAATTTTTTTAAATTCATAAAATTTTGAATTTATCTAATCCTGTATTCTCAATCAATTCCATCAATTATAATTATAATTAGCAACTCTATTATATATTTTGTAATTTTCCTTAAAATTCTTTGTAAACATTTAATTATTGTAACACTTTAATTTCCTCCTTCATCACTCAACAATTAACGTAATTTCGACACTTCAGTAGTTATGTTTTAATTCTTTTCGAAATAATATGAAGATGGATTTCTTAGTCACCTCGTTCATCAATTTTTTTTAAGACCATCGTTTTCTATAAGATTTCAAGACGGTGTAGAAGGTAATAACTTTGATGAGTGTTTAGATAAGTAAAAAATTTTGTCAACCAATTTAATCTTTGTTTAGATGTATCTTTATACATTTTAAATTTATTAGTTTAAAAGTTATATATTAAATTACAAATCATATTAATTAATCATTTTCAAAATAATATATTAAAAATAATGTATTTAAAACCTCAAAATTTATGTTGATAGAAAATACTAGCGAATACTTTAGTTTAACAATATTCTGAGAACACAATGCATTAATCAATTTAAGCAATTACGTTAAAACAGTCTATAAGGAAAAAAGAGATACATACCTTACAAAGTTTAGATCAGAATAGAGTATTGCTGCAATTAATTCAGTTTGAAAAGAAAATAGAAAATGCATACCCCTCTAATTATGTGATAGTCGCATGTCTCTCTTTCATTTTTTCCAAAGCTTTCTCATGTGCTCATCACATGTCTATTTATATTTATGGTGAAAGGGGTTGAAGAAAGGCCGAAAAGTAAACGACCACTTCCATTGTCGAGTCTTTCATCTTATCATCAACCAATCGTTGTGTCTGTATATAAAGAATAGGGAGTCACGATTTCCGAGAAAAAAACGGAATATTGAGGGATAGAAAGTAAATGGAATGCTGAAGGATAGAAAGTGACGGTTGAGATGAAATAGATAAATTAGAATATTGAGAGAGATGTGAAGTCGTAGACAAAAACAAATAGTAAATTCTCATCCATTGTGATTAAGCAGTGTGGAGTGCCGATGAAAACGTGGCTATCTAGGTTCATATCAAATAAATTAGAATATTGAGTGAGGTTTGATAAAATTAATGAAATGGTTCTCTAGGTGAGAACTTGGAGAGTGTATACACGCATACACACATTCTGATTATTGAATCAGATGAGCCTAAATTATATAGGCTTTCGCACTAACGGGATGGTTTCAACCACTTTCTCGATATCAAGATATGAGATCTATGATTAGAATCTCAATCCTATCTTTATGATAACAACAACCTAACTATGGATTTTTCCATTAATTCGAACACTCCCCCTTAATGGATAAATGGTACTAAACAATAACATACGATAACATACGTCCGCTGGTCTAGTCTCAGCTAGGCTTACAATGGTAAAAAAAAGACATAAAAACTTGGTAACAGAGTTTTCATCTTGGTATTTATGCTTGTGAGACCATATTTGTTCATTCGTGGATGAGGCTTCATCTTCACTTTCTTTGTCATGAGATAGTGATGTATCTTCGCCTCATTTCTTCCTCAGTGATGAAAAGCTTGAACGCTTATCCTCGCCCTTTTGAAAATTATGACAGGGTTAATAGGACATTGTTTTCTCTCACCATTTCTGGTGTCACGCGTGTAAATTTCAGCAATGTTGTCATCTACACACACATAATATTGATGATATTATCACATTTTAAATTCTCTCCATCTCTGTCTTCCTCTGCCACATCTTCGCCATTAGCTTCATGTGGCTAGTCGAATTGATCTTCAACACTTTGTTCATCTTTACATCCTTCCTGAAGATCAAATTGTGACTCTTCAATATCAAGATCTTGCACAACAGATTATGCCTCTTGTCTCTCGTGATCATCAACAGAACCACATTGATTTTCTGAAAAAATTCCAGATTTAAAAATACTACTCATGCTAATGCCTCCAAATGCCAACATGAGAATATCATCATCATCATCATCATCATCAGAATCAAAAATATCTAAAAATATAGACATGTTGTTAAAAGGTCCAGCTTATCTGGTTTTGTCTTGCTTTCAGATTTCGACTCCACTCGGTCCTCTTACGAGCTCCAACAACCCTATTTCCATGCAGGGGGGAATCCTCCCTTTGGGAGCTCTTCAATAGTAGAACCTTGTAGACTGTGGCTTCTATGCCACGCAGGGCTTAGTGCCCTCAGCTCTTGCGATGAGCAGCAAACGACCTCTCAACAAATTTGAAATGATATCGCCATCCAATTATGATGCATGTGATCTATAATGATACATATTTCTGAAAAAAAACTTAGCAATCAATTAATCACCTCAGGCACTCAGATCTCCCCCACTCTAATGCTACTTCCACCGCCGAGTCTCAAACAACCTTACGCAGCCCAAACAACCTTACGCAGCAGGCTCAATGTAAGAACACTGCCCAAAAAATAAAAATGAAAGCCCATTGTGATCCACACACCTGCTCATGGAAACACTGATCTGCTAGGCAAAATCCTTTACGTAAAGAAAGAAGACTCTTTAATTGAAAGAGATTTTTTTGAAAAACTTTGGAGGTCTCATTTATTGACAAATTAGTTTGTGGTTCGTTTTTTGTTTTTTGGTTTTTTTTTCTTTCTTTTGGAATTTGAAAAAAAATGTTTTCAAAAAAATTAGAAGACTAGAGTGTTTGAATATTTTTTTGATAGTGGAAATGGATTCAACGTCATAAAAAATAACAAACCTAGATTTTATCATAATCTTGGCTGGATTTCTATTATTTTTTGAGCTAATTTGTGAAAACTTTTATGTCAGGTTTTATGAACACTCAAAAAAGAGGTGTGGTAAATAAATAAAATTATAAATAAACCTATGAGTCAAATATAACGGAACAAATTATTATTAATACCATGGGCTAAATACTATGTGCCAAATATCATATTTATAAAGGATGTATGGTAAATAAACAAATATAAACTAGGTATAAAGTGGTATGTAAATACATAAAAATATATCAAAGATTCAAATATGATTAGAAATCAACATCTAAGTATATTCCAAGCCTATGGGTCAAATACCATGGTAAATACATAAAAATATATCAAATATGATTAGAAATCAACATCTAAGTATATACAAAGCCTATAGGTCAAATAGCATGGTAAATAAAAGAGGTATGGTCAATAAATATAAATATAAATAAACCAGAAGTATGGTAAAAAATAAAACCTCTTTTTATATTTACTCCATACTCCTCTCTATATTTACTAATACTCAAAAAATAGGTTTTATTTAGGTGAAGCCCATAGGCCAAATTATTATTAATACCATGCAAAAAAAACATTATTAACCCTATATTAATATAAAAAATATTATTATTATTATTAATATATTATAATATTAATATTATTAAATTTAATAGCTTTGGATTAATAAATATTAAATTTGTTATATTTTAATATATATTAATATACCATGATATATATTAACTCTAGATATATATGGGAGGGAAGAACAAATACATAGTGATAGAGGTGGGGAGTGACCACTGAGGGATGAAGATAAACTAAAGGAGAGGGTAGAGGAGAAATGAAGAGAGAGACAGAGAGGGATAGGAGTGACAAAGGTAGAGAAGGGTAAGAGAGGGAATGGGAGACACAAAGATGGAGGGGGAGAGATAGAAGGAGAGAGAGAGGAAGATAATGAGAGGATTGGAGGGAAAAGAGAGAAACAGGGAGGGAGGTAGGAGAGAAAGGGAGAGAGAGGAAGGACAAGAGAGGGGACTTGAGAGAGAGAGGAGGAGAAAGGAAGGGATATAGAGATGGAGTTGGAGGGGGAGAGAGGGAGAGAAGAAGAAATACGTAGAGAGTGAGAAGTGGAGAGAGAGAGGGAGTGAAAAGGGAGAGATGGAGACAGAGTGTGTATGTTTAGAGGTGAGATAAAGAGACAAAGAAGGAGATATGGAGAGAAGATGAGAGAGAAGGAGCGAGGAGTAGAGAGGGAGGGATATAGTAACATAAATAGAGAGAGAGAAAGAGTATTGGAGAGAGAGAGAGAGAGAGAGAGAGAGAGAGAGATGGGGGAAGAGAGAGGGAGGTAGGAGAGAAAGGGAGAGAGAGGAAGGATGAGAGAGAGGACTTGAGAGAGAGAAAGAGATTGATTTCATTACCTCAAAACGAGAAGTGTAGACTGGAAAAACTCAAAAAACATAAAAAAACAACCCAAAAATGAAAAGTGTGTCTTCCAAAATGCATTCAACATTTTTTTAAATTATGCAAAAAACTAATTTTTTTCTTAAAAAAATGATTGGAAAAAACACCCTCGAAACAAAAAGTGTTAATGGTGGAATAACATCGCCAATTTTGTGTGTGCAAAAAACACACTAAAAATGAAAAGTGTTGATGGTGGAATAATGTCGTCAATTTTTTTTTGTGTAAAAAACGCCTTGAAAACAAAGAGTGTTAATGTTGGAATAATGTCTTTTTCTTTTCGGGGTAAATTGTCAACAATTTTTAATAATAACATTAAAGATAAAATGTCATGACTCTAAAAAACTTTAAAATTTTAATGATAAACATGACATTAAAGATCAAATATCAAGTCTTAAAGTTCCAATGATTTTTAGGCATGGTATTAAAGATAATTTATTATTCCCCGGATGTGGGTGATCAAAGGGCATGATACGTGGCAGAGGGTATGGGTCTGCGCGTGGGATTCTACCATTGCCACCCTTCCTCTTGTCCTCGTCCTCATTAATAGCATTTACGACGAGGCTGCCAACCGCCCCACTGCATTTATGCAGCGCAGTCGCCCATGCTCGCGCCCATTCTTCAACAATATGGCTTCCTCTGGAAGCTTCACGCCTGCTTTGTTGCCTTTGCGCCCATTCTGCTCCCCAGCTGTCTCAGAGCACAGCTCTAGAACCAGCACTGGGCATAGATGTTCAATTTTCTGTTGTATTGACTTCATCCCGGGTTTTCATGTAACGCAGAGCTCCCAATGTCCTTGGAGACTGTGATCTTCCTCTAACTCTTGCCCTGTTCCGTTCGCCCATTCTCTGCCTTCAGAGCTTTGCACTGGTCCGCCCACTCATTCCCTGCCCTCCGAGTCTTGCTCTGTCCCGCTCAGTCATTCTCATCTGTGTCCAATGCCTCGTCTGCGTCAGAGGATGCGGTGTCATCGCAGCTTGAGCCATGGTCGTCCACCCTAACACCCTCCCTCCACCTCTCCGAGCTCCTCGTCTCCTTCCTCGGAAAACTCGTTGGGCTGTTTCCCTGAGACCAGAAGTGGTCCTGGCATCAATGTTGGTCGTGGGCTTTCTCAGCCAGCAAGAGGCATTTCCAGTCTTGTCCCAGGTCATCAGCATTCCGCCCAGCTCCGTTTCCATTTTTTGCTCAGCAGGCAGACTATTACAACCACCATTACCATTGATTTTAAAGAGGAGCCCCCTAAAATGAGTACCACGCTTCTGAGAATTGATCTGGTGCATAAGGATGTTGAAAGGCCTAGCTCTCCCTCGAGAGGTGGCCAGAAAAGAAAAGCGGTCGAGTGCAGCACTTCGCAGGATCTCAGAGTTCAAGCTGGTTCGGGCGACACCAAGAGAGGCTATTCCAGTGCTAAAGATGATAAGCAGGACGAGGACAACCCTTATGCCTTTGCCTGTCGCATGGTCAAATCTCCCCCCTCCTCTCAAGGTACTTAAATGGTTCATCTCCATCTCTGCATGATTTTGGATGGACGACAACCCAAGTTAGTCACTGTAACTTGCTCGCTGCCACTGTTTGGTCACTTTCAGATTTACAATTTGTCAAGTCGCCGATTTCCCCTTTGCGGGCGGCTGTGTTTTTTGACTGGGAACAATTTTGTATGCATAATTTCTCTTCATTACTTTGTTTTGATAAACTGTCGGAGCTTCATGGCCGGTTTCCCCTATGAGGGCGGCACTCTCTTGTTGATTTGCTTGATAAATTATGAACATGTCTGCTGTATCAAAATGTCCATACCATGGGCCAGAACTTCTGAGGCCCTAGCCTCCATGTAACCTTTTTTGTATACTAATAGATTAGACTTATTCAGAGAAAAGAAAAAAGAAGAAGAAGAAGAAGAAGAAGAAAGATAATTTATTATTGTGTCTCTCAAAAGCCTTAAAAATCAAAGGATGACATTAAAGATAAAATATCACATTTATGAAAATAAAATTCCAATGATTTTTAGGCATGGTATTAAAGAAAAAATATCACTTGTAATTTTTTATTTTTTATTTTTAAATTGAAAAAAAAACCAAAAAAATTCAAAAATAAAATAAAAAAGAGAAAAATAAAAAAATCACACAATTTAAGGAAAAAAAAAAAAATTTAACCCAAAACAAAAAAACAAATTTATATTTATATTTTTAAGTTATAAGAAATAATAATAATAATAATAAACCAAATATTTAAAAAAAGAAAGATAAAATAAAATACTTAAAATGAAAAAATTTAAAAAGAGTTAAAATATAAATAAAAAAATAAAAAATAAAAAATAATTAATATTTAAAAATTTAAATTAAAAAAAACAAATTATTTGAATATATATATATATATATATATATATATATATATATATATATATATATATATATAATATATATATATAAAGGTAAGAAGATGGCGGCCTACTTGAGTATAAACCGTGGCAACCAGTCCGTGAAGCTGTTTATTCAGCATTATCATATATATTTCCATTTCATGACGTGCCCTGCTCCAAGATCTGCGGCAGAAAGGGCTGGCCCTGGGCCAATGAATGGGAAGGTTGGGGGCCCTAGGGGCCCCTTCTTTCAAACAAGTTACCGTTGACAAAGGAAAACGCCCGATGGAGGGAGTGAGGATCAGGGGCTCAGATTCTACAGCGAATAAGACAAAAGAGGACAGCAATACCAAGGTAAGCCCACCCCCAAACCAGCCAAAATTTATCAAAAGGCTACAGGAGCAAGATAAATTACATCCCACCCAGGAAATGAATCCATAATAAGAGGAAGCGGAGACCCAGGAAAATGCAACAATTGGCAACCCCGACCTGAACAACTCGGATTCGAAAGGGTCAACCGATGAAGGGGTCCAACAAAAGAACCAAGGAAGATGCAACCCGAAAACCAAGGAGAGTCTCAGGGTGGTTATCAACGACCCGGAACTGCAAGCCTATAGGGATCATATGAACGTTCATACAATGATCTGCAAATTCATGGGCTTTTTGCCCAATGAGAAAGCCGTATGTCAATGGATCAAGTAAGTCTAGAAACCGCGGAGGGATGTGCAGTTACACCTTGGCGCCAAGGGTTTCTTCACGGTGGTTTTTTCTAGCCTGGAAGACAAGGACCGTATCTTTGATGGAGGGCCTTATTTCTATGCCTCAGTTGGTCTCTATATGAGGTCCTGAAAACCCAACTTTGCAGCGGAGCAGGAGACATTCACGCATGTTCCTGTATGGATTCGTTTGTTTTCCCTACCAATTGACTATTGGCGACGAGCGGTGCTGGAGCAGATAGGCAACACACTCGGAACCTTTGTTCGAGCCTCTGAAGCCACGATCCAAAAAAGGTACACTTCTTATGCTCGGATCTGTGTTGAAATGGATGTGTCTGGGGCTTTGCATGAGGGTTTATGGTTGGAATACAGGGATGAATTATATTTTCAAACCATAGACTATGAGAAAATACCCTTCAGGTGCCGAAAATGCCATGAACACGACCATTTAATTCGGGAATGCCCTCAAAACAAAATTGTTGAGAAAGTCAAGGAAAAGTCTAGTCAGGCCCTAGATGGTTTTGTCTGACCTACTGGAAAACATCGGGCCAACAGGAAAACCCCACCGAAATTGAATGACCAGTTCAAGGAAACTTTAAACACCTTTGAGGTTCTTGGAGAGGATCTCCAGGTGGAAAAGCCAGCTCAGATCCCAGCATCTAAGCAGGAAACCACTGGGATAGTAGAGCAGAACACCCAGCCAAAGATGTCGATCATGATCAATGAATCGCTCTTAGAAGCCACCTTTGGGAAAGATGCGGAAGGATACGAGGAAATGGCCTTAAGTGAAATCGGAATAGGGTCAAATCGCGAAGTTGGGAAACATTTTTTGGCGGATGGTTAGAATTTGGGAGAAATTTTTAATTTCTCGGCCGAGAAAAAAGTCAACTAAATTTCTCGGCCGGGAGTTTTCAAAATTCTCGTCCGAGAGATTTTAAATATTTCGGACGAGAGTTTGGTCGGGTTTAACATGAGTTAAAATTCTCTTGGACGAGAGTTATGCATTTTCTCGTCCGAGAGTTGTGGTCACAAAACTCTCGGGAAAACTTTTCGGACGAGAGTTGGAGAAATTCTCGGATGAGAGTTGGAAAAACTCTCGTTTTTAAATACCCGCCGTTTGAATTTGAATGGGACGTTGGGGGGCTGGGTCCGCATTGGGCGGCCTGCCCCTGTATTTCCGTTGGTGGCACCGTGGTCCTGGAAACACGTAATGGTGAATTGGAACATACGTTGGAATTCATTTAAGGGGATATGTAACCGTTGTAACCATGCCCACCATGACATATAGTTTAATATAGTCATTTGCCTTTTTTAACCATGTTATATGGTTTGTTTATATGTTTAAAACATATGTGTTTAAATATGGGTGGGAGCGTATCATCTCTTTGATACGTTTTGGTTTAACTAAATCATCTCTTAAAATAACATTCAAATGATACGTTTTGGTTCATAACCATATTTTATTTAGTATGGAATAATTTTATTTATTGTGATTATAATAGATTTTTTTAATAATTCATTATTAAAACTTAAATAAATTAATTATATATATATGTATATAATAATAATAATAAATATATACCAATTTAGGATTTAAGATTTATTTTTTATTTTTTATTTTTAATGTAATGTTTTGATCAGTTTTAAATCTCTTTTAATGTTCTTAAAATGAATTTACTATGAAAACATTTGATGATATTTGGACACAATATGCTTAAATTACAACCCAATACCAAAAAATATGGTTAATATTTAAGAGACAAGTTGAAATACTCACTTTATATTAAAAATGACATTCAAAATAGAAATCTCCACTTGCTGAGTGAGAGTTGGATGGAGTTTCTATCTCTATCGGATTGTCTGAAGACTAGGGCCATGTCATCCCACAGAGAGCAAGTCGTGGGACGTGTTGAGGATGTGATTGAGAGTTTCTGGACCATTCTCGCAGAGCATACATCGTGAAGGGCCTACGAAGCCTCGTTTCTGCAAATTGTCCCATGTAAGTGCCTTGTTATGCATGACCAGCCAGGAGAATAGTGTGATTTTTGGCCATGTTCCTCTGTTCCAAAGGGCTTGCCATTTGTTATCTGGTTGCGGATCCGAGGAGGCAGCCAAGATCTGATATGCTTCTTTGAGGTTGAACGTTCCTTTGGGATTTCTTCCCCATCTCAAGATGTCCTCTTTATTAGACTTTAGGATTCTTCTTTTGTCCAAGTCTTGTAGAAGATGGTCTACATTCATTGGGCCTGCTTGGGTATGCCATTGTTCTCTAGATAACCATTTTTGCCATGTGGTTGTCTCGCTCACAGGTTTCCAATAGTCTGCTACCGTAACCTTACCTTCCTCCTGCATAGCTCTTTTAAGAGTGTTCCAGTCTGGGTGTGCCAAGGGTGGGAGCTACTGCCAGGCATCTTCCCAGAATAGGGCAGTGCTGCCTTGGTGCACTTCCCAGAAGCTATGCTGCTGAATAATATGTCGATTTTCCCATGCTTTATTCGAGATGGGGGATCCTCGAGTGGTGCCTATAAGCCTGATGATGTCTTTATCCCTAATTTTATTTGTATACTTCGCTTTCCAGAAGGTGCCCCAGAGGGAGTTAGGATTTTCTACCCATCTCCACCAGGTTTTTGCTACTACGGCCTTGCTTAATATCTTGGGGTCTCTTAGGCCCAAACCTCCCTCCATTTTTGGTTTGCAGATGTCTGTCCACTTGAGGAGGGCCCATTTGGATTCCTTAGAGGCTTCATTCCAGATAAAGGATTGTTGGATGCTTTGGATGGATTTATAAACCACGTTAGGGGCTGCAAGTGCTGAAAACATATATGCTGGCATGGTTTGAAGGACGGACTTGACCAATATCAGCCTCCCTTTTTTTCTGCTAGATTGGTGATCATGTTGTAGTCTCTGCCTAAAATCTAGTGGTTTGCCCCATGGTGTTGTCTGACTTCGTCCAGGTCTAGCAGCATCTTCAGCTTTTCCTGGATTCGTTGGGGTCCATACATGTTGGTGATGCAGATCGATTGCCCTGAGTCTGGCATGTTGAAAATGATTGATAACGAGTGCTTGGTGGACAGAGCATTCTGCAAGAAGAATTTCCTTTTGTTCCACAACGTGAGTAACCCTCCTGCTTGCCCGATAGCATCTATGCTTATGCAGTGATGACTGTTGGAAACAAGTTTTCTGAGTGTCTCTGTGCCCTTGGGAGAGCATTTGGATTCTTGAAGAAGTATGATGTCTGGGTGTAGCAAGAATAAGCGGTTTTTCAAGATCCTTCTTTTGGTGGTGCCGTTGAGCCCCCTGATGTTCCAGGTTGTGATTTTCATTGAGCTACCTTTGGAGCAGATAGGACCAAGGCCCTGATTTTTCCTTCATTGATTAGGCGTTTGCCTGGTTCTTGTATTTGGTGTCTTGTGGATTTGCGCCCTCTTTTTCTTCCTGGTCCTTGTGGCTTGTATTGATCCAAATCCAGGTTGGCTTGAATGCCCGTTTGGCTACTATTTCCCCATTGCCTTTTGGCTACATTTTGGTTGATGTATTCCAGCTGCAAGTATGCCATTTCTATCTTCTCCAAGTGTTCTTGGGGAATGGCATCGACTCCCACTTTGGACCCTTGCTCATTGAACTTTTGGAGATCTAGATCGCCTAGGATCTCTTCCAGAGGATTGTTTGAAGTGGTTGAGGATGGCTGCTCTGTTTGCATTTCTGTGCATTGAGGGGTTTACAGTGAGGTGTGGCTGGTATTAATCTTAATGGGAGAGGATTCTGGTTTGTGTTGCAGTGCCTGGGCGTGGATTGAATCCGAGGTTGTGCTTGGGGCATTGGTTGTAATTAAAGATTGACTTAATAATGACGGATCTTGATCAGTGGGGGCCTGGGAGACTATAGGGTGCTCCAATGAGTCAAGATTGCTCAGAACTTCAAAGTTGTTTTGCTGGGTCGAGGCAGTATTGGTGGGGGTTGTATTGGTGGAGGGTTTCGAAGGCTTTTTGCCTTTCTCCCCTTTGTTCTTTCTTGAGATGGAGGTGAAACCAGGTGTCGACAGGCTTGCAAAATGGAATACATTTCTTTGTCATAGGGCGATGAACTTGGTCTGATGTGACCTTTCTGCAACAGCTCTTGAATCTGCCTCTTGATTTCATCATTCTCCAGAACAGAGCGCGGATAGATCGGTCCATTGGGTAGCGACGCACCTGGGGTCAGATCAATCGGGTGCTTGACCTGACAGTGCAAAGGAAACCCTGTGGGTGAGGTGAAGATGTCTCCGTACTCCTCCACAAACTTATCCATTTGTTGTTTTCGTTCAGAGGAGCCCCGTCTGGAGGTCGTGGAATTATCTTAAAGCTATTCTTGAGGTGTTTGGATTTGATTTAAGATGGATCTATTGGATAATGCCTTTTATTTCTTCTCCTAATTACTTTATTCTTCTTAACGGAGTTCCTTCAACTCCCTTTAATGCTACCTGGGGTTTAAGACAAGGGGATCCACTTTCCCCCTTCCTTTTCATTATTGCAGCAGAAGGCCTTGGTTGACATATTAAAAGTAAGATCTAGGGAGGTCAACTTAAAGGTATTAATCTTTGGGGGGCAGGTTTAAAACTTTCGCAGCAACAGTTTGTAGATGACATTATGCTCTTCTGTCAAGCCACTCTAAAAGAATCTAAGGAAATTCTATCCATTCTTAAAGATTTCATGGAAGCCTCTGGAACTCTTATCAGTAATGAAAAATAAAATGTGTTTATATTTAATACTAATATTCTCTCCCAAAGATTACTATTTCCTAACTTGGGATTCAACATCGGATCCTTCCCTATGAAATATTTAGGAATCCCTCTCAATCTAAATTCTCTTCGAGTCTCTGGGTGGAAATATTTCATTAATCACATATAAGCTCGACTTCAAAATTGGGCATTTCGGGTGCTTAATGCTTTGAGTCGAGTTGTTATGTTAAGAATAGTCTTACAATCCATTCCCATCTATCAACTCTCTGGATTGGAAACGCCTAAAATCTGTTGTAATGATATGGCTAAGACGTTTAAAAACATCCTATCGCAAGGATCTCAACAAGCCTGTAAATGGGCTCTCCTTTCATGGGATAAGCTTACGAAAATAAAAAGGACCGGAGGCTTGGGGTTAAGAGATCCATATTTGCTAAATCAAGTTATGGGAGCGAAGCTCTGGTAAATATGGATACAATGGGGTAGAGATTTGTGGAAAATAATCTCAGAACAGAAGAATGAAATTTCCTTAACTATTGTAAGGAAATTAAAAGTTCAAATGACCCCTAAAGGATCCATTATTTCAAACTTGATAGCACTAAATAGATATCTCATCCGAGAACACAGTTTTTGGGAAATTAGAGGAGGCGACATTGCCCAATTTTGGGAGGAATGATGACAACAACAGGAGAAAATATTCAGTGAAATTGATTTAGGGGAGATTTTCCTATTCACTAACAGGTCGAATACTAAGACAATAGCACAATTTTTGGATGAAGGGACGGAGCTTCAATGGTGAAAATGGAAGCTAAAAGACTAGTGGAAGAATGCTCCAGAAACTTGTCAATGGGAAAACTATGTGAAAGAACTTAAATCTAGAAAACTAACAATAGCAACACGAGAGGATATACTCATATGGGGGTATTGCACGAAAGGCATGTTCACAATACAAGAAGGCCATTACATAAAATCAAATAACATTCATAATGTAGTTGTACCACTTTGGAAAAAAAATATGGTCGGAAAAAAAATGGCCGAAAATTGAATACTTTTTGTGGCTACTTAGTCATGGAAAGATTCTTACCTAGGATCAGCTGCAGAAGAAAGGAATGCATGGCCGACTGACATATACTATGTGTAAGAAGAATGTAGAAACATTGGAACACCTATTGAATAACTTCTTTGTCGCTGAGACCTTGTGGAAAAACCTTTCCTCCCTCTTTCAATAAACAGATAGGGACAACAAGAGCCTCAAGCATACAATTGAATTCTGGAGAAAAGGAGGGTATAAAAGCCTTGTTCTTATCATAGTGTGGGGACTCTTTATTGGATTTCTCATATGGGTCGCCTGGAAAGAAAGAAATTGGAGAACATTCAAAGATGAGTATCGACAAATTGAAGAGATATGGAAAGTGGTTCTCGAGAATATCAGAGAAACTGTCCTCACCGAGAAATGGCATGAAGATGACTGGAAAGCTAATGGGCATGAGGATAGGATTTTAGCTATGCTTAACTTGAAACCCCAAATGCTCGCCCCAGCCTCATGGAAACAAAAACCTTTGGGAAGAAATCCGCACGATCCCAAGATTCCTTTGGGAAGCTTGGAATCTCCACCCGATTACACCATAAGAATCCAAAGCCCATAATGCCTCCACATGAAATCAGGTAGGAATCCAGAGTGCACTACACTTCCACCTAATAAATTTCATGGGAATCCAAAGTCCACCCAAAGGATCTCCACCTTTGAAAACCAAGAGAAGTTCCAGAGTAACCAACATCTCCACTTGTGGAGGAATCAACAAATCACCCTACCTTATTAACGTGGTTGTTTTTACTTTTTGCAATGTTTCCAGACTAGTTGCGAGTGTGCACTAACAATGCTTCCACACACTCTTAATGCATAGTTTTCATCACTACGATGTGATTATTATGTCATTGACTTCCCTTTTCTATGAATAATGCTTGAATGCATCAATCATTGAATGACTCCCCTTGAGAGAGTGTGTGCTCTCATCTCCCAACTGTGTTGACTAGCGTCTACCATCCCACATGACCAGATTTTCCTTTATTTCTCTATTCCCATACAACATCGTCAATTCTTATTACAATGTGGAAATGATGTGGGTGACCGACTTTTCCTTTATTTCTCTATTTCCCATACATCATCATCATTTATGAGTACAACGTGAAAAGGACTTGGGTGGGAATAATTTCAACATTCAATACTTTCCCTACTTCCCCAAGCCATTCTATACTTTCCCTACTTGCCCAAGCCATTCTGAAGGAGCTTCCTCCTAGAGCTATAAATCTTTGTCCTTTCTCACAATCTAGTCATTTCATTTTATCACATTCAATTGCAATTACCTATGAAAATATTTAGATAAGGGAGCAACTAAAAAGTGTTCACACATCCATAAAATATTTTAATATTTAGGATTAAATAATATTAACAAATATTTAAAAATATTTTAACGCAAAAAAAATAACAAAAAGCATTTTAATATCTAAAATTTACTGCATAAATAAAATATATTAATATACATATTATGCATTTTATTTTAATGTTAAATATATATTATTTCCAAAATAAATTATATATGTACTAAATGAATTTGATGCTCAATTTCTAACTTGCAATACACACAAATGCATGTATATGAATTTGAACACACAAATACATGTATATGAAGTCAACCGTCAAAAGAATGCAAATCCCATAAACTAGAGGTTAACCTAATTCAGAAAATGAGCAACGAGAATAAGTGAGGTTGATGTTCTTAGAAAGTGGCCCATCCCTTTCCGTGCAAGATCTACACAATCTCGTAGGAATAGAAAATCCAATATCAATCTAACCGGTGACCCTTGGGTTTATCGATTCCTCCAAAAAGTTGTTGATGCCACTTGTTAAATATGAAGCCTTCTTAATGAAAGAGAAAGTTGAGCTTGTCGTAGTCGTGATTTATACAATCACAATGGAATCGACCATCAAATTTCTTCATAACTGACCACCGCTCGCTTTTACAAATCCCCAAAGAGAATTATGGTGCCTTTTTATTTTATATTACCATAGGAGAATATCAAGATCGAGCAATCAATTTGAGGACTTTCACAAAGCAACAAGGCATATCAATAGTGAGTAACACGAGTTTCATTAATAGCCATACAAATCATGTTATAATCGGATTTGACAAGTGTCAACTTTTTTCATTTTATCATGCTTATGTTGTTGCATGCGTGCATAATAACTTGTTTAGTTTTGTTCTCTCTTACCTTCTTCAACGAGAATACTAATCACATTCTAGACTCTCGACCGAGAGTTTACAAAACTCTCGACCGAGAGTTTAGAAAATTCTCGGCCGAGAGTTTTCTAAACTCTCGGTCGAGAGTTTTATTGGGCAAACTCTCGGGGTGCAAACTCTCGTCCGAGAGTTTCTAAACTTTCAACCGAGAGTTTGCCCGCGCGGTAAAATCTAACTTTAGGCGGGTTAAACTAGTTTTAAATTTCTCGGTCGAGAGTTTTAGAAATTTCTCGTCCGAGACATTATCTCGGTCGAGAGTTTCTTGTCAACGAAAAACTCAAACAATTCTGCAGTTTTAAGAAACCTGCAACTTTAGAGGGACATAACACCTACAAAAACAAAATGTTTTATGTCGGACCAAGTACCATTAGATTCATCTCTAAATCTAGTTTTTGATGATGTCAGATTTATGGAGTTTCATTAAAAAATTCAATTTTTTATTTATTTTTTACTAAACTGTGTCACTATGGAATTTCATTGTTCGAAAAATTACACTGAATGAAAATTCAATAACTTTCAAATGAGGACACCAAAAAATTCAAAAAAATCATACTGCACTTCCTCTCCCTGTCTACTTCAAAAGGGTACTCTCGTTTTTCTTATTGACGATCACATTGAAAAGAAAATCAAAGGATGATAAAATGTACTGAAACATCATTGTTTTTTTTTCTTCGTCCATTTCAAAAAATAATAAAAAATAGTGATTTAATTCGAAAATTACCGAAAAATAGTCTGTGCACTAGTGCAATATATGCAGATTATGATGCTATGGTTTTTTTCCAAAAAATGAATAACCTTCCCTAAAAAAAGTAAAGGATTATAAAGTGACTATTTATGTTTGCCTGAAAATTTCAAGTATATGCAGTTAGTAAACAAAAAATTTACCCCTCTATATGTCAATATTTAGAAAAAAAAAATGGGTATGGAGGTAAGACAATTCTCTACAATTCTTGTTTTTATGTCAAAGCATAATTTGCAATAAAAATATGAGTTTAGTGGAGTTGAAGTTGAAAAACATAGAAAATTACAATTTTCAACGTCAAAAAAGGGCAAAAAGTGTTTTCCAACTTCACATTTTCACCCTTTGAGTTTATACAGCACAGGTTGTTAGGATAGGAAACAGGAAGAATCAGTTTCCAGATAAACAAATTTAAACAAACAAAAGCAGACTATGTTTCTTTTAAATGTTGTAGCAAAAATAATATACTTATGCATGTCGACGAAAGATGCCTTCTTGAAAGGGAAATAATTGGAAGGACCGTCGATCAAGGGTTCAGGGTAAAAACCCTAACCCTGGATGCATCGTCCCCCAAGTGTAAACTAAACACAGACATACAGGTGAGGTAGTCCAGACACCTTATATTCGTTAAGAGTGTATAGCTACATTTAACATTCTAGAGGAAGACAACATGGAAAAAACATTAGTGTTCCATTCCCAGAATATTAACAAATTCTTTTTATTGGAAATCAAGAATAAAAGACTAAGGGTAAATTTATAGATAAAATGTATTTCCGGTATAAAGGCTAAATACACAATAAATAGTATAGTAGATATAACATCATTTAAATACAGTAACAAAAGAAAAATAAAGGTAAGAACTGCATAAATCTATGGATAGAAATCATTAAGCGACGACATAGTATTCCTATAGTGAATTTTCATTTCAATTAAAGAGAAAATCTATAGGAAGGAATTCGTTATTAAACATTGAAAAACATTTAGAGAATTAACTGTATCAATGCAAGTTCTTAACCGGGGTCCGAAGATCACGACCTGGTATAAATAATATACAAAACAGTATCATATGAGTAGCTAAACTCAGTTATTTTAAAACATAGAAAAACGACTTCAGTTTGACTGAAACTCGCAGAAAATAAATAAAGGATTTGAGTCCCCTTATACTATCGAAAACTCCAGAAGAAGGCTAGCTGGGCCACAGTGTGAAAACCATCGAAAATACCTATAACAAGCTGTGAAGGTTAGCACCTTCTAGGAAATATCAAGTCGAAGCTTTTAGTATAGAAAGAGAAGCCTTCACGGGAAGATTCACCTACCTACGAAAACAAAAACAAAAACCTGGAGATAAGCTGAGGGATAAGCCGTGAACCCTTAGAAAAGATATGTGAAGGGAAAATCCGGAAAACATAACAGAATGATTAAGGGAAAATGAGAATTACTAGTAGGTAAAAGTCCGAGAGACTCATCCGAAGCTGATTTGATAGCCAAACACGAAGTTTTAGCAATTAAAACTTACAATGTAAATGGTAAATGCATAATACAAATTTCGCAAAATACAACAACGCTTCAATGAGACCATGAAGATTAGCTGACTATCGTTGAGAAGAAATTGTCATTAAACGTTGCAGGAGAAATCGGCACAAAGGTGTGAAAAGAATGTTCACAAAAGACCATACTCCGCCGCAAACCAAAGGAGAACGCCCACGGAAGAGCCATGGCAGAAATGGAGAATAAAACTCTGAGCAAACGATGCAAATTCCACAAAGGAATACCGTAAATTCTCTGCAGAGCCGAAGGAGAGGTCTAAAGACCGAGCAGAGACAAATGAGGCATGAGCATAGGGTTTAGCAGGGTTAAATGTTTCTTCCTGCCAGTGCAAAGGACCGCGGAATCCCCAAAAAAATTGAATAGTGTGGATTAAGGTAGGTAGCCTTGAATCCCGCCTTGATCCGAACTAAGTTGACCAACTGTCATAAGAGGTACGCGATAGCATCGAGAATAATAAATTTCCTTAACAGAAATATACTAGTTACATAGAAATCACAATCCCAAGAAGTATTCTCATTTAATACTTTGATTGGAAATACAGTTATCATATCTATATCATAAAGTCTAAAGTCTATTTCCATTCAAATCGATATCTAGCACATGTATAGAGGGTTCAGTTAAAACAATGTGTAATGAATTCAATATTAGGACCTTTGATATTTTTTTAAATTATATGGTATGGTGGGATTTAAAACTCCGAATCCTTCTTATGTTATACTCTATGAACTAGAACTCAACCCGTCCATGGTGGTGGACCTTGGTAGTTCATGGTGATGATCCTTGGTAAAAGTTTATTTCCAAGTGTTAATATGGGGGAATTTTTGTATAGTAAGAATGTATTTTTATATATGGGTAAAAACAAAAAACAAAAATATTTACGAGTGTTACAACAAAACTGTTTGGTGCTGGCAAGACCGTTTACTTCAGATGTTTTGGTTTTTAATGGATTATTTTCCTTTAATTTTATTTAAAATTAAATATAATTTTATTTAAAATTAAATATAATTTTATTAAAATTTAAAATGGAGTAAACTGAGTTGATAGGTAGAATTTAAAAGTATGCTTTAACATTGCTTTTTGGTTAAGAGATCGTTTTTTCTTCAAGTTTAAGAAAATAAATTATTTTTGTTAAAAGATTGTTTTTTTCAGATTTAAGGAAATAGATTAATGGTCCAAGACTTAAAAAATTTAAAAGCATCTCCTAAATCTGAAAATCTGTTCCATTACAGACCACCAAAAATATTTTTTATTCAATTTTCTTGAATAAAGATAAAAATAAAATAAAATTGAAATATCTTAAACAACTTTATAATAATTTATATATAAAAGTTCTGGAACTTCGGTGTTTGACGAAAGTGGAAATTTCCCACTTCCCCGCAAGTCTTAAAACATTCTTTCTTCATTGGGCCCGACAGAGATTTGAATTTCACGAATGCTCCGCAAACTTAAATATTCTTTTAACATTTAGCTTGACTCAAACAACATTTAGATACTATTACTTTAAATATAGTAAGGAACCTGTACAACACTATAATATTCATACATGTCTAGTGTCATATTTAAAGAAGTATTAATATTCAGACTGGTATAATTATTTCTTTTCCAACAACTATTTATCATTTTATTTACCACTCTGTAACTTGGTATAGACACCTCGGCATACATAGAATAATAATTAATTTTGCAATGATTTAATTCACAGAGATTGTATAGATACTTATCTAATTATGAAGTTATAGTTGTGTTCCTCCCAACCTTCAAGAGAGGCAATTACGTCCACCTCTTGCCCCCGTGCTCCAATACGGAATGGTACGGGTTAACAGTGGATATTTTTGTTGTGACCTCAGGACACCTAGTCTAGTCAGTACCAGAAATAATTCAGGATTCTCTGAGTGTTTCCACTGGTCACTACCAGCTCCAGAAATTTGTCACTGTCCCCTTTCCACATGAACAGAACCCCTACTCCTCACTCGAATCAGTCTCTTATCCCCAAAGGAGAAAAGTAATTGTTTCCAACTGTCCCCAACCACCTTTTAGTTCTTGGAAAACATTTACCATCAGCTTCTACTTTTTATCAAGTTATTTTCCATAACTAATTTCATCATTAAAATTAATAACCTTTCAGCAAAAACATAATAATTCTAGTCTTTCGTTAAAATAATAATTAAAATTGTCTTTTAACTAGTTAACAACTAGTTATCATTAATGCAGCTGTCACAACTCCCCCCCTGGAAGTAACACCGTCCTCGGTGTTTTAATCTAGCTCTGAAAAGAGCTCTGGATAAGCCTCACACACAAATATTTCGTCCTCCCAAATAGCCTCATCCGGGCCGAAGTGCTTCCACTGCACTTTAACCTGGATGATGACTCGCTTCCGGAGCATAATTTCCCTCCGGTCAAGTATGTGTTGCAGCTCGACCAAAAACTCACTGTCCGGCTCTACCTGTAAACAACAAAGTTTCATGTCAAATTCTCATAAAGAAATCATATTTCAAGTTAGGATTTTTTAATTCTATCCTACCTGTATATTTTTCCAATGATTTACATGCTTTGAATCATGCACATAATACTTAAACAGGGGCATATGAAACACATTGTGTACTCGTATGTGACTGGGTAAAGCCAGCCGATAAGCCAGAAGTCCTACCCTTTCCAAAATTTGGAAGGATCCACAAAACCTCGGAGACAACTTGGCACAAGAGGTCCACCGCAAGGTACTCCTCTTGGGTTTGATCCTCACATACACATGGTCTCCCACCTCGGATTCCCAATAAGACCTCTTTTTATCTGCGTAGATCTTTTGCCGATCTTGTGCAACTTTTAAATTTTTTCTTATCTTCTTTACTTCTGATTCCATATCAGCTGACATATCGGGTCCCAACAACAATTTTGTTTCGGGGCTACTCCAACTTATGGGTGTGCGACACTGCCTCCCATACAAGGCCTCGAAAGGACTCATCTTGAGGGACTCCTGATAACCGTTGTTGTAAGAAAATTCAACGAGATGCAAGTAGTCTTCCCATTTGGTTGGCTACTGCATCACATACATGCATAGCATGTCTTCCAATACTTGGTTTAATCGCTCTGTTTGACCATCTGTCCAGGGATGATAAGATGTACTAAAGTTTATTTGGGTCCCCAGACTTGTAAACAGAGTCTTCCGAAATGTTGAGGTAAACTTAACATCCCTGTTTAAGATAAATGTCTTCAGAATACCATGCAGCCTGAAAATTTCCCTCGTGAATATGTCTGCTATGTGTACAGTCTTGTAAGTAGACTCCAAAGGTATAAAATTTGCAGATTTACTTAATTTGTCCACTACCACCATGATGGAGTCATTTTGCTTTTTAGTCTGCGGTAAACCTGTAATGAAGTCCAAGGATATAACTTCCCACTTCCATTCAGGTATTGGTATGGGCCGTAACAATCCTGCGAGATGTCAATGCTCCACCTTGAATTGTTGACACTCCACACATTTAGTTAGATATTTAGCAATATTTTTATGCATACCAGGCCAGAAATATACTTTTCTTATTGTTGTCGACATTTTCTAGTATCGTGGATGACCTGCATAATTACTTCTATGGTATTCATCCATGATCAGCTCTTTAAGGTCCACATGGTTTAGTGCATACAACTTTCCTCTAAAGGTTAGCATCTGATCATCATTTACTCCATATTCAGAAGTACCTCCTTACTTTCTGGTTTCTTTTGTTTGCTTCCATAAGAATTAATATTCTATATCTTTTTGTGCTTCTTCTTTCACTTGATCTAAAAATTTACTTTCCAGCTGATTGTAATAAAGCTCATAAACATAATGTAGTTTCCTACTTATAGCATCAACTACCCGATTTTCCTTACCCTTCACGTGCTGAATGTCCATATCAAAATCACTTAGGAAGGCATTCCATCTAGTTTTCCTGGAGTTTAAATCAACTTTCTTGAAGTAACTAGTGAGGCTGCTATGATCTGTTTTAAGCACAAACTTTTTACCTAGCAAGTAGTGTCTCCATACCCGGAGCGCATGCACTACTGTTGTTAATTCCAGATCATAGGCTGAGTATCTCTGTTCATGATCCTTCAACTTTCCTGACTCATAGGCCACTACTTTTCCTTCTTGTGATAAAACTGCCCGAACACCTTTTTTGCTTGCGTCTGTACACACTTCAAATTCTTTGTTGGGGTCAACTACCCTCAACACAGGTGCAATGATAAAAAGTTGTTTCAACTTTTCAAAACTGTTTTGACATTCAACATTCCACTTGAATATTTTTCCTTTCTCTACAATGAGGTAATGGGAAAAGTGATTCTGGAAAATCCCTCTATAAATCTCCGATAGTACCCAGCTAATCCCCTGAAAGTTTGAATATTTGCCACATTCTGGGGTACTCGCCATTCCATAATTGTCTTAATATTCTCTGGGTCAACAACAATCCCTTCTACTGAAATGACATGGCCTAGGTATTGGATTTTTGTTCTAAAGAAATCACATATGTTGAACTTAGCGTACAACTGGTGTTTTCTTAGCATTTCCAGCACAATCCTCAAATGCTCTTTATGTTCTTCCTGGTTTTCAGAATAAATTAGTATTTCATTAAAATAATCCAGGAAAGGATGAAAAATTCCATGCATAAACCTCATAAAGGTTGCTGGTGCATTTTTTAACCCAAAGGGTAACACCACAAATTCATAATGCCCATACCTGGTATGGAATGCAGTCTTACATATGTCTTCATTGTTAATTCGAATCTGGTGATATCCAGATCTTAAATCGATTTTAGAAAACACTGTGGCCCCTGTTGGCTCCCTGTGATTTGCAAGATTAGCAAGAAAAAACACTACAGGGGCCACATCAGAACCACTTTGGAATCCTAGGACCTATCCTTCCCCGATTCAGAGAGGGTTCTCTCTATATAAGTGTTTTCAAATGATATATATTTATGCTTTTGTTTTTTATATTAGGCTAGTTATAAAGTTATAAGTAATTGTTTGTTTTGGTTGAATTAATTGATCGAATGATAGACCTGTGGTGTGACTAATTGAAGGGTGTTTCAGTTGAATAGATAGACTATGAGAAAACATTATTCCATTGGGCTATGGAGTCATAAAAGGATTTAATTTTTCATCAACTCTGCAAGGGTTTTCATAGGGCAAGATAACTATATTAAGTGGATCTCTTAGATTAGATTGTGATATGAAACAATAATAAGTTGTGAAGGCAGTAAAGCTATAACCAGTTAAGAATCTTCTAGCTCTACTTAAACAAGAAAAGCCTTTTAGGTAACTGTTTGAGGCAAACCAAAGGATAGGGCATACCATAGACATATTTGGCCAGTCTTTAATAAGAAAACCTTAAATACAACAATCCAACAATCCTAAGACTACTTTCAGACAAAGAAAATATTCAAGATAACAGTGAGAGTAGCTAAGGAGCAAGATGAACCTATCTTATTTAACTCAACACTCAAAAGACCTTCAAAGCAACATTTTTAGGCAGACGAGAGGCATACCATAGAATTCCCTGGTTTAGACTCTACTAAGTATACTTCAACGAAAGTCCTTAAAAACAATATTTCAAGCTACACCAAATGACAGGGCTTACCATAGACTTCTTTGGCTTGACTCTATTAAATCATTCCCAAGAAAACAAGCTAGATGGAACTGGAGAGAAATTAAGAAATCTCCAATCAGACCTTGCAGAGGAAAACATTAAGATAAGGAACACAGATAGAATCAGAGTGCCAAGACAACATATCCTAATCTAAAATTTATGTTCTTTTATCAAAGAAAATATGGAAAAAATGGAAAACAGGATAAAAACAATGACAATGAAGGAAAACTTCACCATTAACATAGCTCAAGAATCCTGTGAACGTGCTTGTATTACTGATGATCAAAACAGTTACATTACTCCATGTACAATAGCTCTGTGCAATCAGAGCTTTCTCAAATCTAGCCTAGCAATCCTCAACTAGCTTGAGAGCAGAAATTAGTCAAATAAACACCAACTAACCAATACTAAAAATGAAGCTCATATGCAGTATTTATCTGCAAAATGAGGAGGTGGTGTTAAGCTAGGGTTTAGATGTCATTTATTACAGAGTTAATGAGTTTTTGACCTTTGTGACCATGCAAGGCCCAAGGGAAAAATATCTGAAGCTGTTTCTCTGAGATAATAACTCCTAACTTAACTTCTGAGTTAATTTCTATGAAATGTTTGACTTTAAGGATTTTTCAATAACTTTACAATAACTTCTGATAGATGAAAAATATCTTTGACTGTCTGTAATAACTATTTGATGTTTTATTGAAAGAAAACATGTTGTAGGTGGTAAAATATCCTTTGAAGAAGTAATTGATGTTGTGTGATTCATTCAAATGTGTTTCTGTTCTAATTTGCCTCAGTTTTATCTTTAATTCCTGTATTTTGGCCTTTAAACTCTGATTTATCCTTTAACTTTCTATTTCACTGTCTTTTCTCTAATTCTACCTTTATTACTTAACCCTTTAATCTTTGTTGTCTATCTTAACTTTCTTCAATCTCTGCTTTTGTGCTAATCCCCCATGATTTTTCCTTGATACATGATTAGCCTTCTAACCTTTTGATGTTTACTGTCACTGTCTATCTGTGTTTTTATGTGCAAGGAGGCATTGTCCTATGGTTGGAGGGTTTAATAACCATAAATAGTCATTTTTTATTGATGATTAGGCTCAGATTTCACCTCTTGTCCCTTTAGAAATGAAATGAATCTCTGGATCATCACCCATATCTTCATAAGAACGTTTTTTGGACCCTTGGAATACACTCATGTCCTTCTTCCATGGAACCTGTACATAAAACAAACAGTCAGCTCGAAAACCTGTGTGGGAAGGGTTTTACTGCGTTTACAGGGGTTTTGGGGCTTTTGTAGGGCGGAGAATGGTTTTATGGGCCTTGGTTCCATAGGCGAAACCTGTGGGAAGCTCAAACGGAGGAAGCAATGTTTAAACCTTGGCGCATAGGGAAAAAGCGGGTTTTTAAAACCGGGAGGCGATTTTCGCATGGTTGGAGAAGCGGTAATGGTATTTAGGGTGGGTGTGCAATACCATTCAGCAACTACCACATGGTGGCGGAATACCACCCATATTGAAAATCTAAAAAATGTTAACTCCTGCAATAAAAGATTTACGTATGCATCGTAGGCCGTTGGCTCTTGGGGGCGAAGATCGATGGTGGTCGGGCGATCTAGGGTGGCGAGCAGGTGGAGCAATGGGGTCTGGGTGCGGAATGACGTGGTGGGCTCTTTGTCATGTATCGGGAGGTCAAAATATATGTGGGGTTTATTTATATAGTAGTGGGGTTTATTAATAGGCGAGCCCGGTGGATAAAAAATAAAAGCGAAAGCGCTTTTCATTTTAGAGGAAAGGGGTTAGGTCAATTAGGTGGGGTTAGGGTCATATAAGCATGAGGGATGAAAATGAAAGGGGCTCGAGTTAATAAATAGAGTCGGGTTTATATATTAAAACAGAGCTTTTTAACATAAAACAAAAAGGACTCGATATGTTTAATTTTATATTTAAAATAATGTAAAACGCAGTTTTTTCAGCAATGTCAGGAGGTTCTTCTTTGTAATATTGTTCCTCAGCAGAGAAATCTTATTCATAATTTGAGTCTGAATTTGGCATTTCAAACCCATTTCTAGACTACAGGAAATCCTCTATCTATTTATCTCCTTGAAAAACTTGCCAATATTTTATATTATCAGGTACTGCTAGTCTATATTTGACTTGGACTGTGTATTGTTTGCTTTGATAAGGCTTTTGTAATGTACTGGCAGCAAATGCTAATCCATTGGCAAGGATTTTTTGATTTATGGGGACAAATTTAAGCTCATATTCTCTGAATTTTTTCAAGAAGTCAATAGCATCATCTCTATAGGCTTTTAGTCTGGGATGTTTGACTGTGTATTCTCCATTTATTTGCATAATGACTAACTCTGAATATCCATGGACAATTATCCTCTTGTCTCCTAATTTCTTCAGTAATTGTAGTCCTAAGAGGAGTGCCTCATATTCAGCTATGTTATTTGTGCATTGAAAATTTAGCTTGTATGAGTGCCCTTCTGCATGATTGTTTTCTGTGTTATGTACCCATATGCCTACTCCTGAACTAGTTTTGCTACAAGAACCATCAAAACTCATACTCCAAAGAGGTCCAATTTCAGATTTTTCATTTTCTTGATCATTATGGTCCTCATTATGTTGTTCATAGTGGCTGCCAATGTGTTGTTCATCATGTTGTTCTTTAGGGTCTGCACTATGTTTTTCATTGTTGTGTCTATCATGGTTTCCACTATTTTTAGTGTTTTTTATTTGTTCTTCATGGTCATCCCTATGTTGATGGTTGCTTTGTTCACCATGCTCTTGAATATGTTTGCTATAATGTTCTTTTTAGGCAAACTGCTTTGACTATTCCTCCTCTTTTTCCTCTTCTTCTGTACTTGTTTTCTCATTTAATGTCACTTGTTCATTAACATTTTCATCATTGTAAAGGATAAATGAATCAAGATCTGTGTCAATAGAATAAAGGGGGGAATTATATGGTTTTTCTTGACTGCTGACCATATATTTCAGGTTTTTTTCCCTATATAGTCTTCTTGGTTGAGTAAAGACAAGGATGGTAGCATAAGTCATGTCCATTTGCAGGGTACCTTGGAGCTTAACACCCCATGATCTTGAAAGGATCATGCCATATTTAGGAGGAATATCAACCACTAAAATATCCATTACTAGGCTCTTGGATGGTATTTGTGCTAAGTTGACACATAAATCTTTGATTAGGCCTACACATTTAACTCTGCTGGAATCAAAAGATTATAAATCTTTGTATGTTCTAGTTATCTCAAGGCCTAATCTTTCCATCACTACTTTTGGCATTAGGTTGTGTGAAGCACCATAGTCTAACATGGCATTGTACAAAATCTTATCATGGATGTTTAAACTGACATAAAATGGGGGAACACCTCCCTCTTGAAATTTCCCTTCTACTTCTGGTCCAAATAGAAGCTTAAGTTTGTCATCATTTAAATTAACATAATCAACATTTTCTCCTATGTTTAAAGCTCTCAAAAATGGATATTTATATACATATTGAGTGACTAATTTAGTAAGAGGAATAGATATTTTAATCTTGGCAATTTCATTCTCTATACTAAAAGGTGTCTGAGTTTTTGAAATGTTTAAATCAGCCTTTTCAATCACTGTTTTCACAGCAAATTCAGCTTGCTGGTTTTTATTATGAACAATAGTTAAAATAGTTATATTAGGAGCACTAGCTATGTTGCTAGTACTACTTTGGTCACCACTATGTTTGGGATTAGGGTGGCTGTTTTAATTTTTGTTTTTATCAGAACTTTGAGCCACTTTATTGGTGTTTTCTGTTATCTTTTTAGAAGTGTTTTCAGGTGTTTTTTCTAGCAGAAATTTCAGAGGTCTTTCTTTTGGGAGTGTCTTGGTTTTTCTTTCTTCTAAGTTCATATTGTCTATGTACTTCCATGATGGAATTTTCAAAGCCTTGTTTATAGTCTTCAGATTCTAGTTTGTCTTCTTGATATGGTGCAAATATGCCTTGTTCTTCCTCAGTGAGGAAAACAATATCCTCATTGTTCACTCCCATTAAATTTATGTGGTTTTCCTCTGTTTATTCAATCATTCCCTCATCCTCATCAACATAGTTTTCTTGGAAAGGAGGTCTGATTTGCTGATCAGGGCCTCTTTGTCTAATTTGAGGGGGATTTCCTCTAAAGTTTTGGTTTTGGTTTGATTTTGATTTCTGTTTTGAGGAGCTGTTTGGTTTTCTCTAGGATAAGCTCTCTCATTTATGTTTATTCTCTCCATAATCCTCTCCATTGTCCTAACTAGGCTATCAATTTTAGCATCAGATGTGGAGGGTCCAGCTTCTTCTTTGGTTGTAACCATTTTCTCTATTCTCAATCTATCCCTTATAGCATTTATATTGGCTTCTACATTCACTGCTCCCTTTTGCATGTCTTCTAAGGTGAGAGGGTCTCTTTCTCTTAATTGATAACACATGTCTGGATCAAACCCTTCTGGAAATTTTACTAAGGCTAGGCCTTATGGGGTTTCATGTGGGGAGGGAGTGCATTGTATACACTATTGAATCTAGTGTAATAATCTTGGACACTCTCTCCAGCATTTCTCTTAAGGCTATCATACTTTGATAGTATTTGGAGGGGATTCTTCTTGATTTCCCATTTGTTTAAGAATAGTTGATGAAAAGCAGGGAGGTCATTTATATTGTTAGGGGTTAAGCATTTAAACTATTTTCTTGCTTCTCTCCCTAGGCTTTGAGAAAACATCCTAAGTTTAACAGTTTCATCATCTATCTCTTGTCTATCAAAGTAGTCATTCATTTTGTCCACATGTTTTTGAGCAGTAGTAGAACTACTAGCATCATATAAAGTAATATTGGACTGATAGTCCTGTGGTAGAAAAACTAAAGGTAAAGGAAGGACTAAGGGAGCATACCATGTTGCCATGATATGTGGTTGTGGGAACAATGGAGGGTTGACAAGTGGAGGATTTACAAAAGGAGGTATAGGGTTAATTGGAGGAAAGTGAACAGTGGAGGATGAAGTTAGTACAACAGAATTCTGTGGTAGTGTGGATGGGTCTAAAGCTATCTCGGTTATCCAACTTAGAGATCTAGTCCTAGACAAGATTTGTTATAGGGGTGGTTCAAAGGGGATATTCTGCAAGTCTTTGAGGTTTTCAGGTAGAGATCTTGCTTTGTGGATAGATATGCTAATTGCTAAACTTTTGGATCTAGGAGAGTTTCTAAGAATGATTTCAAGATTATCAACTATAGCAGATGGATCCGAGTCAGGATGGGATCTGGTATGGATTCTTCTAGAAACCATAATTTTGGACCCAACAATCGGAAAGGTTAAGAGGTATTATAATATTAAGACACAAACCAAACTATGAAAGAATTACTTAATTCACAAAGTATTCTTGACTGTGTATTGTTGATGTTTTGATGATAAGATAAGTTTCCCAGTGGAGTCAGTTGGCCTACTGAAAACCAGTGGAGTCACAAGGTGGAGGATTTTTACTTTGTTTTATGGTTGATTGTTGTCTGCCATAAAAAATCAGGAACCATTATTGGCTAAAACTTGATTCATCTAAGCTTAAAATGAATTTTCCTGAGTTTTTTAGTCTGTCTATTACTCAGTATTCCCCAGTACGGTCGCCACTATGTTGGCTAACTGTGCTTTTCAAGATTGGCAAGAACAAAGACTTCAGGGCCACGTCAAAACCACTTTATAATCCTATGACCTAGCCTTCCCCGATTCAGAGAGGGATATCTCTATATAATTGTTTTCAAATGATATATATTTATGATTTTGTTTTTGATATTAGGCTAGTTATAAAGTTCTAAAGACTTGTTTGTTTTGGTTGAATTAATTGATAGATTCAAAAACCCATGGTGTGACTAATTGAAGGGTGTTTCATCTTAATAGATAGACTATGAGAAAACATTAATCCATTGGGCTATGGAGTCATAAAAGGATTTAATTTTTCATCAACTCTGCAAGGGTTTTCATAGGGCAAGCTAACTATATCAAGTGGATCTCCTAGGCTAGATTGTGATAGGAAAAAATAATAAGTTGTGAAGTTCGTAAACCTATAGTCAGTTAAGAACCTTCTAGCTCTACTTAAACAAGAAAATCCTTTTAGGTAACTGTTTGAGGCAAACCAAAGGACAGGGCATACCATAGATGTTTTTGGCCAGTCTTTAATAAGAAAACCTTAAAGACAACAATCTACCAATCCTAAGACTACTTTCAGACAAAGAAAACATTTAAGATAATAGTGAGAGCAGCTAAAGATAAAGCTAAACCTATATTCTTTAACTCAACACTAAAAATATCTTCAAAGCAACATTTGGAGGCAGACGAGAGGACAGGTCATACCATAGACTTCCCTGGTTTAGACTCTACTAAGTATACTTCAAAGAAAGGCCTTAAAAACAATATTTCAAGCTACACCAAAGGACAGGGCTTACCATAGACTCTTTGGCTCGACTCTATTAAATCATTCCTAAGACAACAAGCTAGATGGAACTGGAGAGAAATTAAGAATTCTCCAATCATACCTTGTAGAGGAAAACATTAAGATAAAGAATGCAGACAGAAATAGGGTGCCAAGACAGCATATCCTACTCTAAATATTTTGTTCTTTTATCATAGAAATATGGACCGAATGGAAAAAAGGAGAAAAACAATGACAATGAAGGAAAAATTCACCATTAACATAGCTCAAGAATCCCGTGAACATGCTTGTATTACTGATGATCAAAAAAATTACATTACTCCATGTACAATAACTCTCTGCAACTCAGAGCTTTTTCAAATCCATCCTAGAAATCCTCAACTAGCTCACCAGAAAAAATCAGTCAAGTAACCTGTTAGCCATCAGTATTTTTACATGTTAGTGATGACTATATCTACAGCTGAGTTTCTAGAAACTGATTTCCTTATGTCAATATGTCATCCAGAAAACCCTCCCCAAAACTTTTTTCATCTTTCTACTTATTCAGTCCACCCCTGGCAGCATCAAAAACTTCATATCACATATCCTGCCTAGCTTCAGCTTTATTAACCTGCCCATCGGCCTTAAAAGGAAAATTCACATTTGTTTCAATATTCTCCCCTATGTTAGGAAGTGGCGTTTAGGACATTTCACCTTTGGCAATCATCAAAAAGCCAAAAAATCCCTCATCTGCAGCAGACCTACCATGACTGATCCCTTACTTTGCAAATGAAGTTGACAAACAGCCTTAAGTCGCGCCACTCATACCCCCTAGATCTCAGCACTGCATAGAGCCCAATCTCAAGCTGACTAGTAGGTTTTTCATTGTGTTCTATGGTTCTACAAAGACAGGAAATATATTTTATCTCATGGAGTAAGTGTTTGAGTTTACAGTTAGAGAAACAGCTGCTTCTAAGTGTATTATGAGCCTGAGATGAAGCTGCAAAACAACAGTCACTCATCCGGACCTTACAAGCTCTTTCCAGCATAAAAATAACAGTAAGAAAGGGTTGCCACTGTCTCAGAAAATGGTAAAATTGTCAAGGCCCAGAACCTCCTTCATTACAAGCAGAGGGTTAGGGCGCCTCCTTCATCCATAAGCAGAGGGCGCAGGCCAGTATTGACTCAAAAGGTGGCAAAGATCCAGGTTTGTCCTTACTGAAACAATGAAACAATATCTTCAGGTTTCATGAATGTAATTGCTGGTCATAGCAGGAATGTACTGGAAATATGATCAATTCAAAGAAAAAGGGAGTTTGGCCTGATAAAGAAACTCATCTCAAACTTGCAAACCATATGGATTATTGAACTCTAGGATGACCTGTCATCAGTAAACATTCCAAAGCATAAAGACCCTGTCTATCCACAAGATCAAATGGAACAAATGATAATCAGTGCCATTACACAGGCAGGAGAAGGTTCTTGGTTCTTCAAGAAAACATTGACCTTCATGGTCACAAAGAGTTTTGTCAATATAACAGGTCATGAGATGAACAAGCCAAGTGACAAATATCTCAGCAACCTTAGAACAGTGTCACTATGGCTAGGTTTCCTTCAAAAAACACAGTGAGGTTTGCAAATGAAGATACTAAGATTGGTGTTGTTCAAAAGATTTACTTATCACCACATCTGCCCGATGAAGAGCCTCCTCCATACATGAGTAGAGGGCCAAAACTACTACAGGTGCTGAAAGTGATTGATACAAGAAAGAGCAGTAGAAGGATATCAAAGACTGAAACAAGGTCGCTACACAGATGAATGACAGATCTGATAATGTAAAGATACTGATACTCCTGTTTCAGAGAAAGGCTGTGTCTGACATAGTGGTAAAAGGGGTCTTCTGATACTTTACCCGATTAAGAGCTTCCTCCATATATAAGCAGAGAGCCAAAATCATTGCAGACTGTTGAAAACTGGTAAGTCCAAAAGTGCAGGGAAAAGACTCAAAGAAATTGAATGAAGGAAAGTGTTACTGTCTATGATATTAATGTATTGATCTCCCTCTTCAAAAAAGCTACCTGTCAAACAGTCCATCCAGTGGAAAAGAGAAAATGTTGAACATATTGTATGCTTTGAATGCCAAAGGAGCAGTTAACTTAAAAAGGGTTAAAGACCTTTCATAATCACCTATACATAAATCTAAGGAAATCCCTTCTGAGTAAACAGGAAAGTCTGATGTGAAAGGATGCAACCTAAAAGTGTATTTATAGTCCAGAGAAAAACTTGTGAAACACCTACAAGCAGCAATTTATCATTGGGAAAGTAAAACAATGACCCAGGATGAGTCATAAAATGCATGATGACAGGTATGCAATGCTATGAATAGAAAAAAGAGACAATTTTGAGCATATGTGTGTCACTGATATCAAAAAGAAGATTTTCTCCTTGAGGAAAGGGTCAAGCAGTAAAACAATATCATATATCAAAAGTCCAGGGAAGTGCCTTTCAAGAAATGGTGTTTACAGCTTTCAAATGTTTTGGCACATTATGAATAACCCTTCCTTGCTAACAGTCGCCAAGAGAGGAAAATGGTGAACACAGCTCAGTCATGAAATGTTTTCATTGAAAAAAAGGGGTTCGACACACTGATCAAAACAAAGTAAGGACCAAGTATCAAAAAGCCCTGTTTTCATATTCTACAGACACAATAGTCATCATCCTAAAAAGCAGACTTAGCACAAGGATATCGTATCAAATAAGCAGTGGCCAAGGTTAAGTCCTAGAATGCATGATGACAGCTATACAAAGCTGTAAATAGACAAAGAGGCAGTTTGATAAATGATCAGTTTTTGAGTTTAAAGGAAAGTGCATTCCTCCCAACATTCAAAAGATAGATTTCTATAACCATCCTTGTCCTTCAAAGAAAAAGCAATGTCCAGCTCGGGTCAGAGTTATTGATCAAGTCTACATATGCATAATGAAAAACCCACAGTGTGAAAAACAAAACAACTTTCCAAAAGCCTACGTTACGTTTCCAGGCAAGGTAACCATTGACAAAGGGTTTGAAAAATGACATAAAAGTTTAAAGTATGAGAGGAAGAATGTCATTTTCGAAAGCCAAAGACGTTTTGGCCTCCCTGTCACCAAAGAAGTAGTTTTCGGGTCATCAGGCAGAAGTTAACACTGTTTTAGGGCGGCGCGACGGGCCTGGGCAGCAAAATACACAGGGCTTCAACGTCGGCGCGACGTGCCTGTAGGCGGGCGCGACGTGCCTGTAGGTGGCCGCCCGACAGCACGACAACTCCACCCGACACTTTTCTCCGGCGCGACGGGTTTTGCTCCTAAGGTTGCCGCGCCCATTTCGAAAAGTTCCATTGCAATTTTAGCTCCCTCCAAGGGATTTCTTCTCAAAAAATCACAAGGTACTCTATCTCCTACCTTAAAAAACTCGAAAAATCAAGTTTAAAGCCTGTAGACCTCGGTTTGAAGCTATACATAGTTAAAAGGGAAAAGTTTGTTGATGAGAAGTTGGAGGCAGGGTTGTTGGTGATTAGGCATGGTTGTTGATGACCAAATTTAAAATTTGAAGCCAGAAATACACAGTACACTAAAGGACAGAGATTGTTGATGGCTAGGTTTTGACATTAAGGGCAGAGGTACCAAAGTGGTGTTGGTTTTTCAAAACTTCACAAATAAAAATAGCCACTGTCTAAAGTGCAGAGTGCTTAAGTAATTTCAGTTGATATTAAGACAAGGGTACAGGTATTTGGGTGGCTCTCTCAAACTCACAAGCAGAAGAAGATGTTTTCGAAAAAACCACAGTGCATGGATATATCACCTTAGCACAGTTCTGTTTTTCTTCCACTGAATGGTGTCATTTTGAAAAACTGTGGTTGTGATATGTTTAAAGGGAAGGTCATTTCTTAAAAACAAGGCACCAAAACACCTATTACAGCAAGCCTTTCTTGAAATCTGCTTCTTTTTCACTATTTTTCACTATTTGAAAACTTATCAACAGAGAAACTTCCAAAGGTAACAACGCATTAAAAAGCAGAGTTATTGGTATGTAAAGTTAAGATTGAGACAGAGGTGGTTGATGGTAGTTTTTGACATCAAAGGCAGGGTATAGATGTATGAATGGACTTTTTAAACTCACAGAGCAGAGAGTTGTTTCCTAAAAACCACTGTTGCACTTACTTTTCACCTAAACTAAGTCTGCTTGTTCGTTGCACTATATTGTCATTCTGAGATCATCGGACAAAGTTTTCTAAAGGTGAAACAGGGCTATTTCTAGAAGGCATTTGTTGATGATCAAATTTTACATCAAGGGCATAGTTATAAAAGTGGTGATTGACTTCTCAAAAGTCACAAGGGAAAGGTGTTTTCTTTAGACATTTCACCTAACCAAAAGGTCTCCTTTCTTTCCACTATATGGTCTCTACAGGAATCTGTTGACAAAGTGTTGGTTGACCCCTAGCAGACTCACCAAGATGGAATGATTGCTTAAAAATACATACAGGAAACTTACATGGCATATGGTCTCATCTTTATTGATGGTTTTTTTTATTTGAGAAGTTTACATAGCTGAAAGTATATCCAGATTTGAAGGACTGTTATTAATAAGTGCAGAGGTGGCTTAGTCCAAAAACATTGTTGCATTTTATTCAAAATCACAGGGTCCATATCTTTTCAGGCAGTTGTAGTGGCCAGTTTCAATCCAGCAGAGCATTTTTCATACATTGAAGGCAGTCTGCCTCTTCCAAAGCCTTTTTCAAGTCAGAATGCCTCCAAAACGAGATCACAAAGGTGGACAACATAAGAGATATGAGCCTATCTCCGTAGAAGACATTAATGCTCATCCCTCAGTACTTTTCAATTTCCATGAGGTAGGCTGTCTTGATTTCTGTCAGAGGATAGAGGAAGTCAAGAGTTTCTCGCCACTCACACATTTGTGCGCTTTGAGATTCAAAGACAAACACTTCCAGTTAGCAGGTCTTGACTTCAAAATCTCTCCAAGGTATCTATCCAAAGCTACTAAGATCCCGTATCATGGTGAAAAGTGGTTTAAGCAAGCACATCTTGATTTGAAGGATTATAAACCTTTCATCAAGCCGGAACATAGGGAGACCATCACTGCTATTTTTCCTTTCTCTTATCTTCTTGACAGTTATGCTCCATTGATGAAAGCCATAATGAGATACTTCACTTGTGAAGGGAGATTTAGCCAAATATTTGCCTATCATGTTCGCTTGTTGATGCATTTTACCAGGAGCAGACAATTAAACCTCCCATACTTTTTGTCCAAGAGCATAGAGAAAATGGCAGCTACTGTCCAGAAGAAAGCTCCACCTCAGCAAATCCCTTCTCTCTTTCACCATTCCTTGATCAAGATAATCTTCTTACACCAGCTGGAGAAGAAAGGAGTTTCATGGGATTTATTCATTAGCCATGCCGATTTCGCCACTGTCCCTCCTGTTCATGTGTCTCCTACTCAGCCTGTCCATCGCCCAGTGCCTTTATCTAGTAGGCCTACCCCTGAAAAACTCAAGATGATCACTGGGCAGCCAAGTACACAAGGAGAAGAAGAGGGCAGTGAGGCACAGGGAGAAAAGGAGGTTGATGAGCAGCAGCAGCCAGATTTTGAGGGACAGCAGCAGTTGGATATCATTGGACAACAGCTAGAGGTTGATGAACAACATCAATTTCAGGAAGAAGGGCAGCAACTAGAGGTTGATGAACAGCATCAATTTCAAGAAGAAGGGCATCAGACAGAGGTTGAGGTACAGCAGCAAGTACAGGAAAAGGAACAGCAGCGGACAGAGTTTGAAGAGCAGCAGGTTGAGCAAGCAATTGAAACATCTTTTGAGCCACAAGCTGGACAGGATGTTGGGGAAGGACAGCAAGCTGAAGCTGCCTCCTCAATGGTGACCAAAACTGCCCCTAAGAAGGAGAAATTGCCCAAAAGGACAACTCCTAGCTTACCAAGGAGAAAGAGCGCTAGATTGGCTTTCAAAGGCAAAAGTATAGTTAGAGAAAGCGCCAAGCATGGAGGTAAATCAGCTGTCATCCCTATCCCGAGCGATGATAGCGACAATGAGGCACGCATCCTTGAAAATCTCCTCATTCACAAAGAAGGTCAAATTGAGGTGTTACAAGAAGATCTCCAAAGGGCAAGGAACTTAAATCATTTCTTAGAGGTTGAGAACAAACAAATGAAGTTTCATACAGCCATTCATGAGGCAAAGGCCATCAAGTACAAAAAGGAGGCAGAAAGGGCGCAAGTAAGAATTGAAGAGCTTATTGGCGAATTTGATGATGAAGAAGAGGAGGACCAGCCTAGGCGAAAGAGGCCTAGAACCATCGGGCTTAGGAGAGCCTTGGAGAAACAGAAGGCTGAAGAGCAAGCTCAATTCGAAGCTTTTCCTCTCACTACCCTCTTTGAGCGGGAAATTGAGGAAAACAAGGAAGCTTGGCTTGAGAGGGCTAACCAGCATCTGGAGACCAATCTCGAGAAGGCAAACAGGGATCTTGAGCTACAGAGAAAGATAACTCTTCACTTTCAGAAGCTAAACCAATTCGCCCGGCGCAAATTGAAGGTGGCACAAGAAAAATTGAAGAAATTAAAGGAGAGGCGCCTAGCACGGAAAGAGGCAAAAAGCATATCAGCCCTCGATATTTTAGCTTCAGCTTCGGAACATGTCTCTATGGACCCTTGAGGGTCATCCATGCCAATTTTGGGCCTGTTTCGAAAACTTTTTGTTTTTTGGCATTTTTTGGGTTTTCGCCAAAAACTCATAAATGCGCCATTTCAGTTTGAAGAGTCATCAAGGGAGGAGGGTGATACCAATGGATTCCATAATTTTATGAGCCGCTCTCCAGCGATTTTCAGGGCATTTGAAGATCATTCGCCCCCTCAAATTGGCGAAAAACAGCCTCATTTTGCACATTCTGCCCGCCCTATCAGCAGCCTGCTATTTTCTGGGTTTTTGCACACAGGTACAGTTTTGAGAGACTTTCAGAGATCAGATTGAGATGATTCCACTTGCATTAGAAAGCAGACACAGAGAGCTTTCCAACAAGCCATCATGAGCCCCATTTCGACATCGGGAAGGCTTCCATTTGCATCCAGCAAGTCAGGGGACCTTTTTCAGGCATAAATATGAAGTATTTTTGTAATTTTTGAACTCCAAAAATCTGCTTTTCCCAAATGTGCGATAAGCTATTTTTATCATGGGAAAATCATGTAAAGTCAATATAATTTCCGTTTTTAGCAGTTTTTTAGATATTTTATGGGATATTTTGTGCCTTGGGCTTTGCAAAGCCTCAAGGACAAGTTTAGATATTTTGACTTGGCCAATGGGATAGTTAGTTGCTCCATGAGGTTTTCCTCCCTCAAGCCTATTTATTCCATGGTTCTCATTGTAAATCAGAGGCTGAACTTGAGAGAAGAATTAATGCATTGGTCATATGAGCTTTGAAGAATACACTTGAGTTATGATTTTTGGACTGCCTCTTTGATGCTTTTGAGGAATGTTGAAGGCTTGTTGATGGATTCCTTGACATGGTAGAATGGTATAGTGCTTCTTAATGTGTTTTGTCTTCTAGTTTTCACTCATAATTCATATTTCTTGCTGCTATAGATCAATAAAGATTGATTTTGAGATATGCCCATGGAGGCACCTCAAAATCCCTGAATCTTCATAGCTTGATGTTTTCTTCTCCCTTAGTTATGCTAAAGAATTCTTAGCTGCTCTTTAGTAACCTAAGGTATTGTTGCTAAGTTTTATTCATCAGTTCCATGTATGTTAAGTAGGATGTATGGTTTTCCCTACTTACCTATCAGCTGCCCATAGTTCTGTCCATAAAACTTTCTCTTTGACTGATTTGTTGATCATTTTGTTGAACCAAGGAGGCCTAGTCCCGATCTAGCCCTTTGCCTGAAACTATGAAAACTTATTTGTCCAAGTACCCAATGACTTAGAGACTATGTTTAGGCGTTCCGGCATAGTTTATGAGTTGTTAGTTTGTCTCATGTGTTTTTCCCCAAAGTCTGATAGCCATTTCCCGAAGTTAGAGGGTCTTATACCTCTATGTATGGCTGGAATGTTTGATTTCTATGTATTGATTAGCTTATAGTTATTCCTAGCATGATTAATGGTTTTCTATTACATGTTTATGTCTGCGATAAACTAGTTTGCTCTTGAAATCCCTTGTCTTTCACCAACTTATTGTTCATTTAATCCATTTTGCCCAGAGATCCCCTCTACTGTGAATCAAATCGGCCCTACAACAGCTTTACATCATCGCCTCATTAGCTTCCTTGATCTTTTTGACCCCATAACCCAATTTATCTACATCTTGTTATCCAGTTTATGTATTTGATCAGTTTCATCCCTCACAAACTTAAAAACTAAAAAACCAAAAAACACACTTCATAACTAGCCTAATATCAGAATATCGCAAGTAAACACACCGACATCTTTTGCACTTATAGAGAGAGCCCTCTCTGAGTCCAGGACGGCTAGGTCCTTGGGCTCCAAAGCTTGGTTTGATGTTACATCGTCATTTGGCTAGCCAATCGGCCAAATCACGGGACCCTAACATAACCACCAACTAACCAACACTAAAAATGAAGCTCATATGTAGTATTTATTTGAAAAATGAGGAGGTGGTGTTAAGCTAGGGGTTAGATGTCATTTATTATAGAGTTAATGAGTTTTTGACCTTTGTGACCATGTAAGGCCCAAGGAAAAAATATCTGAAGGTGTTTCTCTAAGATAATAACTCCTAACTAAACTTCTGAGTTAATTTCTGTGAAATGTTGGACTTTAAGGCTTTTTCAATAACTTTACAATAACTGCTGGTAGATGAAAAATATCTCTAACTCTTTGTAAGAACTGTTTGATTTTTTATTGAAAGAAAACATGTTGCAGGTTGGAAAATATCCTTTGAAGAAGTAATTTTTGTTGTGTGATTCATTCGAATGTGTTTCTATGCTAATCTGCCTCTATTTGACCTTTAATTCCTGTATTTTGGCCTTTAAACTCTGATTTATCCTTTAACTTTCTGTTTCACTATCTTTTCTCTAATTCTGCCTTTATTTCTTAATCCTTTAATCTTTGTTGTCTATCTTCACTCTCTTCAATCTCTGATTTTGTGCTAATCCCCCATGATTTGTCCTTGATACATGATTAGACTTCTAAACTTATGATGTTTATTGTCACTGCTTATCTGTGTTTTTATGCGCAGGGAGGCATTCTTCTATGGTTGGAGGTTTTACTAACCATCAATAATCATGTTTTATTGATGATTAGGCTCGGATTTCACCTCTGGTCCCTTTAGAAATGAGATGAAGCTCTGGATTGTCACCCAGATCTTCATAATAATGTTTTTCGGACCCTTGGAATACACTCCTGTCCTTCTACCATGGAACCTGCACATAAAACAGACAATCAGCTCGAAAACCTGTGTGGGGAGGGTTTTACTACATTTATAGGGGTTTTGGTGCTTTTGCAGGGCGAAGAATGGTGTTTTGGGCCTTGGTTCCATAGGCGGAACCTATGGGAAGCTCAAATGGAGGAAACGGTGTTTAAACCTTGGTAAACGGGGAAAAAGCTCTTTTTTAAAACCGAGAGGCGGTTTTCACATGGTTGGAGAAGCGGTAATGGTATTTGGTGCGGGTGTACGATACCATTCAGCGACTGCCGCGTGGCAGGGGAATACCGCCCATATCGCAAACTTAAAAAAACGTTAACTCCTATGCTAAAAGATTTATGATATGCATCATGGGCCGTCGGATCTCGAGGGAGAAGATCGACGGTGGTCAGGCGATCTAGGGTGGCAAGCAGGTGGAACGATGGGGTCCGAGCACAAAATGACGTGGTGGGCTCTTTGTCGTGTAGTGGGTGGTCAAAATATATGTGGGGTTTATTTATATGGTAGTGGGGTTTATTAAAAGGCGGGCTCGGTGGATAAAAAATAAAATCGAAAGCGTTTTTCATTTTAGAGGAAAGGGGTTAGGTCGATTAGGTGGGGTTAGGGTCATATGAGTGTGAGGGCTGAAAATGAAAGGGGCTCAAGTTAATAAATAGAGTGGGGTTTATATATTAAAAAGAAAGATTTTTAACATAAAACAAAAAGGACCTGATATGTTTAATTTTAGACTTAAAATAATGTAAAAAGCAGTTTTTACATTGTTTTGGTGTATATAAGGGAAAATGATGAAGGGAGGGTATTATGAAGGGTTTTGAAAGGTTAAAATGGGTTTTTAGAGGGGAAAATGAGTGAATGAGAGTGTGTTTAGTGAGGGAGAGTGAAAATGAAAGAAACAAGTCCAAAGTGAGTCTTTTTAGGAGAAGTAAGGTAAATTGAGAAAGCAGAGATGAAATATAATGAAAATAGGTTTGTTTAGGATAATGAAGGCAGTGAGATTCCTAAAGATAACTAATAGGAAAATAATGCTATCTTTTAGCTGCTTGTATAAAATCAACAGTCACCTAGTGAACTCTGTAGAATATAGTAGGATAACAGCCCCCTTCACCTGATCAAACAGATCATCGATCCTTGGTAATGGATACTTATTCTTGACTATTAATTTGTTGAGTTGTCTATAGTCAATGCACATGCGCATGGTTCTATCCTTATTTTTTATGAACAACACTGGTGCTCCCCAAGGGGACACACTCGGACGAATGTAACCTTTGTCCAAAAGTTCCTGTAACTGCATTTTCAATTCCATTAATTCAGGAACACTCATTCTATAAGGATCCCTTGACAGAGGAGAGGCTCTTGGCATTAACTCTATGGTGAAATCAATGTCCTGCCTTGGCGGTAATCCAGGGATACCTTTTGGAAAAACATCCATGAAATCTTGTATCACTAGTATGTTCTCCATTAGAGGTGCTTTCTCCTTGGAGTTAACATATCCAAACTGAACAACATATATTTTGCATCCCTTCCTCATACATTTACTCATTTGGGATGCTGTGATTGGACATAGCTGTATGACTTCTTGACTCCCTGAATCTCCTTACGTGTTCCATCTTGCATTCTATAGTAAATAATATTTTCCTTGCAGTCCACTAAATTCCAATGTTTTTCTAGCTTGTCCATGCCCATCAAAACATCGTAGGACCCTAATGGAAGTATGTTCAGGTGTACTTGTAACTGATGTTCTCAAATTTCCAAAGTATAGTTTGGAATCTTGGCAGTTACCTTTTTTTTCGATCTTGTGGCTAGCTGTACCATCCACAAATTATTGAATCTATGTTCTTTTAATTTACACAGCCACTATTTTGGGACTAACATAACTTAGACATGCACCTGGGTCTACCACAATTGAAATAGATTGAGACAATAATTTACCTTCCAACTCAATCATTGTTGGTTGATAATCTGCCTGTCGATCCTACAACGCTATGTTGATACGAGGAATGTTTCGCGCCACATCACCTACTGTAGAAGCTTCCTGCAAGTTTTAAAATGTGTCATTTATTGCTCACTATGGGCAATTTTTGTAGTAGTGTGCCTCACCAAACCCCCAACACTGTAGAGGTGGCTTGGTCACCTGTCCTTGCTCAGGCTTGCTAGATGCTTATGTAGTCTTTTCTTCTGCTGGACATTGGGTACTCTGGTGATTTCTGCCAAATTGTTTACTGACAAAATTTTGGGTAGAATTTTAAAGTTACTTCTTTTGGGTCCTTTGATGTTGGAGCTGTTTTTCTTTCCTTTCCTTGGCAGTAAAATTTTCCCAACCTCTCCTTTAGCCTTGGACTGCTGATAACACATTCGTGCCTTACGAATGGATTCATCCATGGTTCTGGGATTTACAAACTCAATTTTCTCTTTCATATGTGTTGGCAGGCTGCTCAGAAATCTCTGCACCTTGGCCTTTTCCTCTCGAAGATATGGAACATATCGTAAGAGGGAGGTGAACTTGGTGATATATTCATCCATAGTCATCTGTCCCAGCCTTAAATCATGAAAATATTTAGCTTTTTCATCATAGAGATGTTCTATCAAATACTTGTCTTTAAAGTATTGCTGGAACGATTCCCAAGTGGCATCTTGTTCCTCAATGCTGCGAACATTCTTCACTTCTTCCCACCACAAAGTGGCTTTCTCCCTTAGCTGATATATGGCCAATCTGACCTTCAGGGTGCTGTTATATTCATACACTTGGAAATACTTGTTCATGTTTATTAACCATGCCTCTGCCACTTCCTTAGACTCACCATAAAATGTTGGTGGTTTTATTTTCCGAAACTCCCCTTGAAGCTCTACTCTCTGCTTCTTAACTTCTTGTTGATCCGATAGATTTCTGGATTTTGCTTCATTGTATTTTTCTTTTCTTGTTACTTTTCTAGGATAGGCTTCTTTCCACTCTGTCAGTGGTGTTGCATCTGGTTTGATGTTCTTCACCTTCTTTCATGCCCCTGCCAGTACTGGGGTGTTCCATTTCTTGATTTTTTTTGTCGGACATAATTTTGAGTATCTTTTCTTGCTCTTGCATTAATCGTTCGTTATCCCTTTGAACTCGTACCATTTCTTCCTGTAACTGTTGTACTGTATTCAATAGTATACTGGTTTGATGTTGTTGTTCCTCCAGCAGCCTACTGGTTTGTTGGTGTTGATTGACACTCAGCTGAACCCACATCTTAGGGTTCACAAATGGTTGAGTTTGGGGTTCCCCGGTGTCCTCGGGTGGTTGTTGCGTTGTTCCCCTTATCATAGTGATCCTGTTATGTTTCTATTTTGTGCATCAGTATACACACAACATAAACTGTTAGTTCACCCTTAGGGTCCCAACTAGTATGAAAGTTGCTCTAATACCACTTGTAACACTCATAAATAGATAAAAATATTGTTTTTACCCATATATAAAACTACATTCTTAATATACAAAAATTCCCCCATAGTAACACTCGGAAATAAAATTTTACCAAGGATCATCACCATGAACTACTAAGGTCCACCACCATGGACGCGTTGAGTTCTAGTTGATAGATTATAACATTAGAAGGATTCGGAGTTTTAACTCCCACCATACCATATAATTTAAAAAAATATCAAAGGTCCTAATATTGAATTCATTACACATTATTTTAACCGAATTCTCTATACATGTACTAGATATCGATTTGAATGGAAATAGACTTTAGACTTTATGATATAGATATGATAACTGTATTTCGAATCAAAGTATTAAATGAGAATACTTCTCAGGATTGTGATTTCTATGTAACTAGTACATTCCACTCATGGCAATTTATTATTCTCGATGTTGTCATGTACCTCCTATGACAGTTGGCCGACTGAGCTCAGATCGAGGCGAGATTCAAGGCCACCTAACTTAATCCACACCGTTCTATCGTTTTGGGGATTACGCGGTCCTTTGCACTCGTAGGAAGAATAATTTAACCCTTCTAAACCCTATGCTCAGGCCTCAATTGTCTCGGCTTGGTCTTTAGACCTCTCCTTCGGCTCTGCAGAGAATTTACAATATTCCTTTGTGGAATTTGCATAGTTTTCTCAGAGTTTTGTTCTCCATTTCTGCCATGGCTCTTTCGTGGGCGTTCTACTTTGTTTTGCGGTGGAGTATGGTATTTTTTTAACAGTTTTTTGACAGCTCTACGCCGATTTCTCCTGCAACGTTTAATGACAACTTCTTCTCAACGATACTCAGGTAATCTTCGTAGTCTCATTAAAGCGTTGTTGTATTCTGTGAAATTTGTATCATGCATTTACCATTTAGATTGTAAGTTTTAATTTCTAAAACTTCGTATTTGGCTATCAAATCGGCTTTGGGTGAGTCTCTCGAACTTTTACCTACTGGTAATTCTTGTTTTCCCTTAATCATTCTGTTATGTTTTTCGGATTTTTCCTTCACATATATTTTCTAAGGGTTCACGGCTTATCCCTCAGCTTATCTCTGGGTTTTTGTTTTCGTTTTCACACGTAGGTGAATCTTCCCGTGAAGTCTTCTCTTTCTATACTAAAAAGCTTCGATTTGATATTGCCCAGAAGGGGCTAACCCTTACAGCTTTTTACAGGTATTTTCAATGTTTTTCGCAATATGGCCGAACTAGCCTTCTTCTGGAGTTTTCGATAGTATAAGGGGACTCAAATCATTTATTTATTTTTTGCGAGTTTCAGTAAAACTGCCATCGTTTTTCTCTATTTTCAAAGAACTAAGTTTAGCTACTCATATGATACTATTTTGTATATTATTTATACCGGGTCATGATTTTCATTCCCCGGTTAAGAACTTGCATTGATACAGTCAATTCTCTAAATGTTTTTCAATATGTAATAACAAATTCCTTCCTACAGTTTTTCTCTTTAATTGAAATGAAAATTCACTATAGGAATACGATGTCGTCGCTTAATGATTTCTATCCACATATTTATACAGTTCTTACCTTTCTTTTTCTTTTGTTACTGTATGTAAATGATGTTGTATCTACTGTACTATTTATTGTGTATTTAGCCTTTATACCGGAGATCCATTTTATCTATAAATTTACCCTTAGTCTTTTATTCTTGATTTCTAATAAAAAGCATCTGCCAATATTCTAGGAATGGAACACTAATGTTTTTTCCGTGTTGTCTTCCTCTAGAATGTTAAATGTAGCTATATACTGCTAATGAATATAAGGTGTCCAGACCACCTCACCTGCATGTCTGTGTTTAGTTTACACTTGGTGGACGATGCGTCCAGGGTTACGGTTTTTACCCTGAACCAACAGTCCTTCCAATTATTTCCCCTTCAAGAAGGAATCTTTCGTGGACATGCATAAGTATATTATTTTTTCTACAACATTTAAAAGAAACATAGCTTGCTTTTGTTTATACTGTATTAAGGTCCATTTCAACACCTATAATTGTTTGTACTATATGAAAATGTTGTAAAATGTTTGTTTAAATCTGTTTATCTAGAAATTGATTCTTCCTGTTTCTAATCCTGACAGCCTGTGCTGTATAAACTTAGAATTATGTATTCTTTTCACATTTAGCTTGACTCAAGCAATATTTAGATACTATTACTTTAAATACAATAAGGAACCTGTACATCATTATAATATTCATACATGTCTGGTGTCATATTTAAAGAAGTATTAATATTCAAACCGGTATAATTCTTTCTTTTCTAGAAACTATTTATCATTCTATTTACCACTCTGTAACTTGGTATAAACACCTGGGCATACATAGAATAATAATTAATTTTGGAATGATTTAATTCACAGATATTGTATAGATACTTATCTAATTATGCAGTTATAGATGTGGTCATCCGAACCTTCAAGAGAGGCAATTGGGTCCTCCTCTTGCCCCCGTGCTCCAATCCGGAATGGTACGGGTTAACAATGGATATTTCTGTTATGACCTTAGGACACCTAGTCCAGTCAGTACCATAAATAATTCGGGAATCTCTGAGTGTTTCCACTGGTTAGTATGACCTTTGGAAATTTGTCACTCTCCCCTTGCCACATGAACGGAATCCCTACTCCTCACTAGAATCAGTCTCTTATCCCCAGAGGAACAGGTAACTATTTCCAACTGTCCCCAACCACCTTTCAATTCTTGGAAAACATTTACCATCAAATTTTACTTTTTATCAAGTTATTTTCCATAACTAATTTCATCATTATAATTAATAACCTTTCAGAAAAAACATAATAATTCCAGTCTTTCCTTAAAACAATAATTAAAATTGTCTTTTAACTAGTTAACAACTAGTTATCATTAATGCAGCTGTCACATTTGTAAAGTAGTAGCTAATGAAGATTCAAGTACTCTTTTTATGATTTTTCTAGCCAATAAGCACCAGATTGCCTTGTTAAGTAGTACGTAAGGAAGATTATAATTTTTGAAAATGGTGTTTTTGTTTTGTATTTTTATAATTTTGAAAGAAAATAAGGATCACTAGTGTATTTGGTTTTTGGCTTGGAGTTTCATGATATTATATTTGAGGTGAAAGTTTAATCAATAAATTGCACTTTGAAATAAATAAAGAAATAGATTCGATATTTTGAAAATTTTATAAATTTGAAATTATAATTTTTTAAAAATTTGAAAATTGTACAAATTTGAAATTATAATTTTTTAAAATTTTGAAAATCTTATAAATTTGAAATTATAAATTTTTAATATTTTAATAAGATTATAAGTAAAATTAAAAACATTAAAATAAATCAATCTTAAATTATAACAAATATTAGAAAAACTAAATTTTAAAAGTTTAAACAATAAATTGTATTTTTAAATAAAGAGATGGATTCAATATTTTAAAAATCTCATAAATTTAAAATTATGATTTTTTAAAATTTTAATAAGATTATAAGTAAAATAACAAATATTTAAAAGAAAAAAATAAGTAATCATTAAATGTTATGAGTGTTAAGTGAACTGTTAAAAAATGGGGAGAAATTTGTCACTTACCATTACTTCTCATAGAAATGGATATAAATAAATGAATTACTTAACATAGTTAATTCCAAAAATGATATCTAATACCATGAAATATTTACTTAAAAAAAAAATTATAACATTATATTATTCTATATATACCCTAAATTTTATAACTTGCTTTTGAAAAATACATAATCGAAAACTTATAAACTTATAATTTTAATAAGGCTTCAAGTAAAATCTAAAACATAAAAAAAAAATGCACTCATAAGATTTTGCTAAAAAACAAAAAATTAAAACAAAAGTTTATAAAAGCTTAATGATTCGATTATTCTATTTGTACGATAAATTATATAACAGTATTACTATGAAAAGGACCAAACTCGTTTACGCTAGGCAATTCGCACTTTCATTGATAGAGACAGTTTGACTAAGAACGCTCAAAGAGTCGATGTGAAAGACGAAAAATTTTCATAGTTGAGGTTGACAAATTCATAATCAAAGAGAAACCTTCTCCTTCCAGGTAACTTAATTAATGATAAATTTAGACTTTCACTCGATTTGCGTCAAGACCAGTCAAGTAGCTAACACTTCGTTACAGTGATATCTCACGGTTTCTACATGCATTGTCCTCAAACTAACCCTAACCCTATTTATATGCTACCAATCACATACGGAACATTAAGGTGGATTGATAGAGTTTCAGTTTTTGTGGTACTACAGAAATGGGTATCCCTTCATATCTTAAACGTCGTACAGCGAAGCATTTGTGGACAGTGGTGATCTGTAAATGACCTGAGTTAGTTAGCTCTATTCCAGAGATTGACTGTAGGGGCATTTACTGGATATGTCACTGTTAAAGAAAGGATGAGATCCAGAGGCTACCTGGCCCTCTACAGACTCTGTCTATAGAACTTTATAGCAATCAACACTCAGGTTATTAAAATGCGGATTTTTAACCAAGATCATTTCTAGTCCTTGTACAACATGTGATTAGCAGTATTACTGAACAGTTATTATGTGCATTAACTGTTTAGACATGAAATAATATATGTATGTTTAGATTGAATAATTTCACATCAATCACACAAGTCATACCATAATACAAAGAAGTTTGTGATGGAGTTCGTCCCACCTCGACTACGTCTTCGAGTCCGCCTCAGAATTGTGCGTCTGTTGTATTCTTTAAGCCGAGAAAAATATGCTACAAGGAATCATCAATTGCACTACTGATGTTGTAGATATGGACCTTCCCTTCATTAGGCTAACTGATACAACTCTTTTCTTTCAACACATAAGAAAAGACATGGATGATTCACACACTAAAACAAACTAAGGACTGAAGCTTTATGGACCTTCGACAGCTTGGTGGCTGAAAGAGTTTTAGAATGTTGAAGTTGAACTCGTCATCATCAACATACTTCAATGCTAGCTATATGCAAGTAAGATGCTATGCTCCTTCAATAAACCTCCAATAAGAAAACTCTCCACCAATTACTTCATCTGTCTTCTTTAAGAGTCCCTACTTCCTCCTGAAGTAGGGAAGACTCTCCTCTCTTGAGATCTCACTCTCAACACTCCTCTCTTCAAAAAGTGCTCAACACTCTCTTCAAAAAGTTCCCTCTCCTTTTTCTTTTACAAAGAAACATGCTTTCCTTTATATAATAGGAGCTAATTAATTCATGGCAAATAATGCTGCTACCTCAATCTTTAATAAACCAAATTAAGATTTTGGTTAAGATTACAAGGCCATTGAATTTAATTTAATTCATCAACCTTCTTAATTAGGTTCTTAAGCTTCATGCTTAATTTACTTCGAAAGCCATCATTTCACATTATGTTGGCTTAATCTCCGAACTCTGTTTGCCTCCTTTAGAAATCTATTGGAGAAAAGTTGGTGATCATAAGGCTTCGAATCAACTTCATCCATGCACCTTTGGATAAATGTTTCATTACCATTGCTTTGATATTAATTATTCAAAACCCAATTTTAGACTTTATAATAAAGTCCTCTTTGGCAGTTATGCTAACTGGCCGGAGTTAGTGATCTGCATGTGAACAATCGGATCCCTTATTCGACGGTTAAGGTTCTTATCCCATCGGTCTCACTGGCAATCTTTGCTGCGGTCTTCAAACTGTTCACATGAACTTCTCAACGGTTCTGGTGGCCCCGACAGTCACGACTTATCTGATGTGGTTTGACATCTGTCCCGATAGCTCATAATCCACGTGGTTTACAACTTCTGCAGCGGTCTTCCATTGTTCTGGTCACAAGGCTTATCTCCGACACAGTTCTAAATCTTGCGGTTTGGCAACTCTGTGGGTGTATTTACAATGTTTTATATAAAACAACATAACCCGAACCTGACCTTTCGAACTTTAAAAAATAGTTCGAAACTTTACAATGCGGGTTTGATACAATATTGCATGGAACCTTTGACATAAGGTTTATGCGCCATGACATAGGTTTAATACAACCCGACTTCCGAAACCCATTTATAATAGGTTTGTAACATTTCATCAAACCTTTTTAACTAAGGTTTCACACCATGGGCTTTAGACCCACTTTCGAACCTTTAATATAAGGATTTTGACCATTACATCAAACCTTGGACTTTAAGGTTTATGACATAGCTTAAACGAACCTTTGATAATGTTTATGCCATGGTATTAATACCAAACCTCCAAACCTTAATAAAGATTTATGGCATAATTTTTTGCTAGGGACTTTAAGTCCATAAGTTTAGAAAACTTAGGAATAGGACTTAATTTAACATTTCGCCCTAGGAGTAGATTTTAGGCTTTTACAAAGTGTATTTTTCTTCGACACTTAGACTTTAGGATTTAAGCCTAGGACTTAGGATTTCGATTAAGTCCTTTTTACCTTAGGAAATTTTTATCCATTTAGGTTTACAAAAGCAGACATTAGACATTTTTGACCTTTACATAAAGACTTAGGACAAGTTTTATTACAGAAGTCTTATAACAAACTGGTTGTTTCTGTCACAGGTCGATTTGATGATGTCTTTTATTGGCGCTTTGGACGTTTGCTGGAGTCACATCTGAAGTTGATGTCGATCGATGTCGCACATTTGAACTTGAAAAATTTAATGATCATCTTGATCAATTATTACATAATCGATAATTACCAAATGCCGAATAACCATCTTGGTCGACTGAGTAATTTCAATACAATTTTAACAATTCTAAAATTGGATCATACCTCCAAACTAAAAAAAATTTGGTTCTCCAAAAGTTTTATTTACAATGCTTTTGAAAAACGAATTCAATCCTAGAACCTAGTTACAACTTTACTAGATCTAGATATTACAAAATCATTCAAGCATAAGGCATGAAGTCTACCCAATTCCATTAGCACTTGTTTGATCTCCAGCAGGTGACTTGGGCTCTTCCCGAGCTGCTGTTATCGGTACTGTTTCCTTTGGCAGCATTGGACAATTGTCTTGAACATGCCCTGACAATTTGCAACTTTGACAGGTTGACAGCTGGCGAGGGTTCTTGCCCATCTTGTACCTACAAAGAACTAGCTGCTCCGATACCACTTGATCTGTAAATGACCTGAGTTAGTTAGCTCTATTCTAGAGATTGACTGTAGGGGCATTTACTGGATATGTCACCCTTAAAGAAAGGATGAGATCTAGAGGCTACCTAACCCTCTACAGACTCTATCTATAGAAATTTATAGCAATCAAGACTCGGGTTATTAAAATGCAGAATTTTAACCAAGATTGTTTCTAGTCCTTGTACAACATGTGATTGGAAGTATTAATGAACAGTTATTATGTGCATTAAATGTTTAGGCATGAAATAATCTATGTATGTTTAGATTGAATAATTTCACATCAATCACAGAAGTCATACCATAAGACAAATAAGTTTGTGACGGAGTTCGTCCCACCTGGACTACGTCTCCGGGTCCGCCTCATAATTGTGCGTTCGTTGTATTCTTTAAGCCGAGAGAAATATGCTACAAGGAATCATCAGTTGCACTATTGATGTTGTAGATATGGACCATCCCTTGAATAGGCTAACTGATACAACTCTTTTCTTTCAACACATAAGAAAATACATGGATGATTTGCACACTAAAACAAACTGAAGATTGAAGCTTTATGGACCTTCGATAGCTTGGTGGCTAAAAGAGTTTTAGAATGTCGAAGTTGAACTCATCATCGTCAACGTACTTCGATGTTGGCTGTATGCAACTAGGATGCTATGCTCCTTCAATAAACCTGCAATAAGAAAACTCTCCGCCAATTACTTCATCTGTCTTCCTTAAGAGTGCCTACTTCCTCCTGAAGTAGGGAAAACTCTCCTCTCTTGAGATCTCACTCTCAACACTCCTCTCTTCAAAAAGTGCTCAACACTCTCTTCAAAAAGTGCCCTCTCCTTTTTCTTTTACAAAGAAACATGCTTTCCTTTATATAATAGGAGCTCATAAATTCATGGCAAATAATGCTGCTACCTCAATATTTAATAAACCAAATTAAGCTTTTGGTTAAGATTACAAGGCCTTTGAATTTAATTTAATTCATGGACCTTCTTAATTAGGTTCTTAAGCTTCATGCTTAATTTACTTCGAAAGCCATCATTTCACATTATGTTGGCTTGATCTTCGAACTTTGTTTGCCTCCTTTAGAAATCTGTTAGAGAAACGTAGGTGATGATAAGGATTCGAATCAACTTCATCCATGCACCTTTGGATAAAGGTTTCATTACCAATGCGTTGATATTAATTATTCAAAACCAAATTTTAGACTTTATAATAAAGTCTTCTCGGATGGTTATGCTAACCAGGCAGAGTTAGTGATATGCATGTGAACAATCGAATCCCTTATCTGGCGGTTAAGGTTCTTATCCCGACAGTCTCGCTGGAAATCTTTGTTGCGGTCTTCAAACTGTTCACATGAACTTCCCGACGGTTCTGGTGACCCTGACGGTCACGGCTTATCTGATGTGGTTTGACATCTGTCCCGATAGCTCATAATCCTTGCGGTTTACAACTTTCATAGCGGTCTTCCACTTTTCTAGTAACAAGGCTTATCTTCGACACGGTTCTAAATCTCGTGGTCTAGCAACTCTGTGGGTGTATTTACAATGTTTTATATAAAACAACATAACCCGAACTTGACCTTTCGAACTTTAAAAAATAGTTCGAAACTTTACAATGCGGGTTTGATAAAATATTACATGGAACCTTTGACATAAGGTTTATGTGCCATGACATAGGTTTAATACAACCCGACTTCCAAAACCCATTTACAATAGGTTTGTAAAATTTCATCAAACCTTTTTAAGTAAGGTTTTACACCATGGTCTTTAGACCCACTTCCGAACCTTTAATATAAGGATTTTGACCATTACATCGAACCTTGGACTTTAAGGTTTATGACATAGCTTAAACGAACCTTTGATAATGTTTATGCCATGGTATTAAAACCAAACCTCCAAACCTTAATAAAGATTTATGGCAGAATTTTGTGCTAGGGACTTTAAGTCCATAAGTTTAGAAAACTTAGGAATAGGACTTAATTTAACATTTCGCACTAGGAGTAGATTTTAGGCTTTTAAAAAGTGTATTTTTCTTCAACACTTAGACTTTAGGATTTAAGCCTAGGACTTAGGATTTCGATTAAGTCCTTTTTACCTTAGGAACTGTTTATCCATTTAGGTTTACAAAAGCAGAAATTAGACATTTTTTACCTTTACATAAATACTTAGGACAAGTTTTATTACATAAGTCTTATAAAAAACTAGTTGTTTCTGTCGCAGGTTGATTTGACGATGTCTTTGATTGGCGCTTTGGACGTTTGCTAGAGTCGCAATTGAAGTTGATGTCAATCAATGTCGCACATTTGAACTTCACAAATTTAATGATCATCTTGATCAATTATCACATAATCGATAATTACCAAATGCTGAATAACCATCTTGGTCGACTGAGTAATTTCGATACAATTTTAACAATTCTTAAATTTGATCAAGTGGTGATACTCAGAAGAAGAAGAATTGCAATGAAGAGATTGCAGCAAATTTCCATCGATCTTCATGTGAAGTACTTTGAAGAAAAAAAATCATGAATTTAAATTCCATCGCAAGTAATTTGAATGACCACTATCAATTTTCATGCAACACCTCTCCTTCAACTAAGTCGTCCAACTCCGGCCATGGTGTTAACTCAAGAAGTGGACGAAATAATTATATTCTGAGAGCAATCCTTCCATCTTGCAGTTGCCTCAATGTGAAAGATGTCTTGGATTATGAATCTAGTAATGATGACATTTCCCACTTCCTTTCCTACAATGAAGATGATGATTCGTATTCCAGCAATAGGGATCCTGAATTTTTAGTTAATTTTTCTTCTATTGAATTGTCCTCTGATATATTCACTTCTGTTTCACCCACCAGATGTTCCAACTGTTGTTTGAGCTCAGAAATTGACAGGCAGGCAGAAGAATTTATAGCCACATTTTAAAAGCAGATGCATCAAGATTCTTATGTGAAATGCCAATAAATATTGGCCACAGGATCTAGTTAGTTATTTATGTCTTGTTGTACTTGTCATTAATCGCAGACTATGGAGGTTACATTGTGAGGTTTTCAACTAAAAAAAATTCGCCAACATTTTGTTAGGTTGGTAATTTCTAGACTTTAAATTTAGGAACACTTGGTTAGTCATTTATGTATGTGTTACTTAAAATTAGGATGTGTATTGTTAGTATTCCAAAAAATTAATAGAAAATTTTCGACGGTTTATTTAATCTTATATTCTCAAACACTAGAATTAATTGAAGTTAGAGGTCGAGGCTTTACTGTATGCTATTGTGGGAGGATGGTGCCTTTATTGTATGTTATTGTGTGATATTACTATGAGTTATTTATTAATGTTTAACTGCTGTATAATGTTGAAATTTCTGAAATATTCCGATCACACAGAGGAAATTAAAAATTCCTCTTCTTAACACATAGATTTCATAAAAAATATTGCACATAGATGGAGTAAATAGTATATTTCATTAAGAAAACTAAAATATTACAAAATGATATTTTCTTCAGAACTAAGGCATTCTGGATTCACAAAAAAAAAACTTTTGCTGCTACAAAACACAACTCTCTTTTTTCTGGCATATGCTGCTATTCACACAACGTTCTTATAATATGGTTTAACTGCCTTCTCTGTGATTGTATTGCTCTCAGCATACAAACATAAAACACATAGATTCCCTCTCTGTCTTTTTCTGCCTTCGAGCAAAAATTTCATTACACACATTCAATACAATGCACACAACATATGTAAAACATTACATTGTTTATATATATATATATATATATATTGTAGATATTATATATTTACAATATATATTATATAAAACATATATTAATAACCTAAATTTAAAAAAAAATGTTCCGCAGCATATAAACAAAACAAACATTAAAACTTTATATGTTCAATATTCCATATTTCGTGGGGTTCAAATTTTATGCCAAAGCTCGTTTCTTTACCCCACGGAGCTGCTTTGGTTGGTTCGGAGGAGTGATGACATCACCTCCTCCGGTGGGTTAACTTTCCCCTTCGTTGCTCACAATGGATGCCGCTGGAATGATGTTGGCAGGGAAAATTTTAAGGATGGAAATTTATCTTGAAGTTTAGAAACTCGGGCGAATATCATAGTCTATGATATGCAATCTATAGAATGTTCGACAATATTTTTGTAAAAATATTCAAATTTCTAATAATTTTATACAGTCTCTAATAAAATTTGGCAATTTTAAAGGTGAAATAATTTTATACTATAAAATTTGGGCGAATCATTTTTAAATAAAATGGAAATTAGCGAATATGTTTTCTAGAAAAAGCATGGAAAATTAGCCCACTTGCGAATATTAACCCCTAAAATTTTCCCTGGATGCCGGATGCATGTTTAATGTGGTTGGCAAAGAATTTATTGCAGGTAGATGAATTCGGATAAGAACGTGGGTGCAGAAACTTGAATGCGGAAGGTTGCGCACGTGGATTTCCAAACAGGACTTTGCCGTCACTGTTGTCCTTCAAGAATTTCACATCATATTGTTGTTGTTGTCCTTCCTCTGCTCTACGGCAGTTGAAATTAAATTTTAACACTCCCCCTTAATTACAACTTATGTTCTCTTGCATACCCAGGCATTTCCTGAGATGGTTAAAACTCTTCTGCCCCAATGGTTTTGTTAAAATATCAACAAACTGCTCTTCTGTTCTACAATGTTGTAAAACAATTTCTCCATTGCTCACTAACTCTCTAATGTAGTGATACTTGACATCAATGTGTTTCATTATTTTATGAAACACTAAATTCTTTGATAATGCTATTGCTGAGCTATTATCACAATAAATTGTTGTGCCTTTTACCTGTTCATGACACAAACTTCTTAACATTCTCCTCATCCAAACTACTTGACATGCTGCTACTGTAGCTGCCACATACTCTGCCTCTGTTGTAGATAAAGCCGCAATGGGTTGTTTCTTAGAAGCCCATGAAATGGCTCCTGATCCCATATGAAAAACATATCCAGAGGTGATTTGCCTGTCATCTATAATTCCATCCCAATCCTTGTCAGTATATCCAATTAATTCAGAATTTTCCGAAGTGGTGTATGAAATACCATACCTCTTTGTTCATTTCACATACCTCAGAATTCTTTTTTCTGCTTGTCATTGTGCCTCCTTTGGCCTTTCCATAAATCTAAAAATTAAACTTACAACATGCGTAATATCCGACCTAGTTGCAGTCAAATACATGAGGATGCCAACTATTCTCTTGTACAAAATTGGATCAAAATCCTTGCTGTTGTCTTCTTTTCTCAACCCTAATCCCATCACTGTAGGAGTAATTTCTTCCTTGCAATCTTGCATATTAAATCTTTCCAAAACTTCTTTCACATATTTAGCTTGAGAAATAAAAAATTTATTTTCATTTTTCTCTAATTCTATTCCTAAGAAGTATCTCTGCAATCCCATATCAATCATTTCAAATTCATCCTTCATGATTATTTCAAAATTCTCAAAGAGGTCAGCATCATTACCTGTGAATATAACATCATCAACATACAAAACAACAATGAGCGTCTTATCATCTTTCTCTTTCATGTATAATGTGGGTTCTCCTTCACATTTCTCAAGCCCATTTTCTAGTAGATAGGCTTTTATCCTACTGTACCATGCTCTTGGTGCTTGTTTCAGCCCATACAAAGCTTTCTTCAATTTGCATACCTTGTGCTCTTGGCCTTCTTTCTTATATCCCATAGGTTGTTCAAGATATACCTCTTCCATCAATACACCATTAAGGAATGTTGATTTCACATCCATTTGGTAAACTTTCCACTTGTGTTGTGCTGCTATGGATAACACTGCTCTATTTCTTTCAACTGTTAAAACAATTAATAAAATAATATTTAAAACTATTAATTTTTAAAAAATTAATAAAATAATATTTAAACTATTAATTTTTAGTCAAAGAAATAACAATATAATTTAATAAACAAAATAAAATATTAGATCATTTAACTATATAAGTTACTTTACATACATTAATTAAATTATTTTAAAATCTAATAGAAATAGTAGGTCAAGTATTTGAAAACTATTTCATATTATAACTTAATTTTAATTATCTGTAAAATAAAATAAATTAATTAGATAATTCCTTGTTATCTCTCATCATTAGGCGACCTGTAGGAAATCCACATTATTCACTATTTATTCCTCCTCTCATTTTCCCTATTCCCTCATCTTTTCAAAGAACTTTTGACGTATACCCCTGATGATGGACTCACTTAGTCCGAAACATTGGGTTATTAGAAAAAACTCAAAAACAGGTTATTCCTCTCTACTATAATCTATTTCACCTGTATGGATTCTCTCTTTAAAAACATTGCGCTTACTATTTCCATTCTTGCAATTGGTGCAAAATTTTCCTCATAGTCTCTTCCTTGTTGTTGCTTGTAGCCTTTGACAACAAGTCTTGCTTTGTGCCTTTCAATCTTACCTTGAGAATTATTTTTGGTTTTATAAACCCATTTCACTCCAATTACTTCTTTACCTTTTGGGACATCATCTAATTTCCATGTCTTATTTTTCTCTATGGAATTAATCTCTTCATCCATAGAATCTATCCATTTCTTATCTTTTACAGCTTCTTCAAAATGAATAGGATCTTCTACATGAAAATATAATGCAAATAAAGAGTTTATACCTTCATTTGCTGCCCCTTGCTCATAGATTTCATTCAGACTTCTGCATCTGGTTCCTCTTTCACTTGGTGTACTTGTGCTTGTAAAAGCACTCAAATCTTCTCCTTGTGATGTGCTTGGAGAAGCACTGTCATCACTTCTCAAGGGTGTTCTCATACCTGCTTGTGGTGTCCCTTGATTTCCTTGTGTTGGTGGAGGTGGTGCTTCTAATGAGGGGTTTCTTTCAGTCATTTCTTCCTCATCTTTATCATGAGACAAACAAATTTTCACATTCATTGTTTTCTCTATCCTTCCATCCCAAGCTTCTTCCTTAATAAACTGCACATCTCTACTTATCATAAATTTCTTGGTGGATGGGTTATACAATCTGTATGCTTTGGATTCTTCACTATATCCAACAAATATGCACTTCTCCCCCTTACTGTCCAAATTTTTCCTAAGATGATCTGGAATGTGTGCACAAGCCACACAACCAAATACTCTCATGTGAGTGACAAACTGCTTTATGTCGCTTCATGCTTCTTCAGGAACTCTATTCATAACACTCTTTGTTGGGCATCTATTCAGCACATATGCTGCACAATGTACAACTTCAACCCAATATTCATTTGGCAAATGTTTTGCATTCAACATGCTTCTTACCATATCCATGATGGTTCTATTTTTCTTTTCAGTAACTCCATTTTGTTGTGGTGTGTACCTTGCCGTAAATTGCTTGTGTATCCCATTTTCTCTGCAAAATCGCAGAAATTATTTGGATATGTATTCTCCTCCTTTTTCTTTTATTAATACTTTAATATGTTGCCCACTTTGATTCTCTACAAGAGGTTTAAAGTGGCAGAATTTCTTAAACACTTCACTTTTAAATTTCAAGAAATAAACCCATGTTTTTCTTGTGTAATCATCAATGAAGGTCAACATATAGTGGTTTCCTGCTAATGATAGTGTTTGCATTGGTCAACACAAATATGAATGGACAATTTATAAGGGTTCTTTTGCCCTTATGCTCTTTCCTGATGGAAAGCTTTCTCTGTGTTGTTTGCCCAAGATGCAGCCTTCACATAGGCTGTTCGGTTTCTCAATCAATGGTAATCTCTTTACCATTCCTTTCCTATGCAACAAATTCAGACCTTCAAAGTTGAGATGTCCAAATCTCAAATTCCATAACCAGTTTTCATCCTTTGCTTATCTTTGGAATGTCTCTTGTGTCACTGCTGCCATTGCAGCTCCTTTCTTCAAATCTGCTCTCATTTTGAGAAGGAACATTCTGTTCCTTGTCATCTTCACTTGTGCAATGCATTGCTTTCTTGGTGGTTTATCCATGATGGTGCATACATCATCTTCAAAGAAAACATTGTAGCCTTTCTGAATTAGCTGTCCAATGCTCAAAAGGTTACACTTCATACCATGAACATAGTAAACATCTGATACGGATCTTCCTTCTCCTTTCTTTCTCAAAACACTTACTCTGCCTTTTCCCATGACAGAGACCTTATTGTCTATCCCCAATGTCATTTGAGACTTTACATTTTCATCTAACATGGAAAAAATAGAAATGTTTCCAGTCATATGGTTTCTACATCCTGAATCTAGAAACCATATATCTTCATTTTTCTCTTCAGCCATATTACATGCTAAAAACAACTTCTCTTGACTAATATTTTCTTTAGTAAAATTAGCACTGGTTCTATTACCGATGTCACTATGTTTCTTTCTACATTCATTGGCATAATGGCCATACATCTTACAGTAATGACATTGGGCTTGGGATTTATCATACCTTTGTCCATGTACTTGATTTTTTCTACCTTGTTGGCTATTGCCTTCGCCTTGGTTCTGATTTTGGTTGCTTCCCCTTCCACTAGTATTTGCATGGTTGTTTCTTCCTCCTATGTTTTGGCTTCTGCCTCTTCCTTTTCCTTTGTAGTTTCCTCTGCCTTGACCTCTTCCTCTTCCAAAGGACATTTGGGTCTTGAAGGAATGCTCCAAAGATGAGTTCGTTTTTCTACCCAATCTTTGTTCATGTGTCATTAATGATGCATGAAGTTTATCAACTGTAAACTTTGAGAGATCTTTTGTCTCTTCAATGGTTGTTACTATCACATCAAATCTTAAGGGCAAGCTCCTCAATACTTTCTCCACTATTCTTCTCTCTTCTACTGTCTCTCCATGAGATCTTATTTAGGTAACCAACCCAATCAACAAGTGAAGAATGAGTCTATTGTATCAGACTCTTTCATTAAAATGACTTCAAAATCCCTTCTCAGTAATTGAAGCTTTGTTGTATTTACCTTCTCCATACCTTGGTAGGCTATCTGGAGAGTATCTCATGCATCCTTGGACCTCTTTGCTACTACAAACCTTGGAAATACACTTTCATGCACTACTTGATAGAGATAGAAGAGGGCTTTTGATTCCTTCTTCCTACTGCTCTTCAGCAAATCATTCTCTGCATGTGTTAAGCCATTAAATGAATTTTCATCTGTTGGTTCTTCTAGATCATCTTCAACTAGCTCCCATAAATCTTGAGAGGCAAATAGGGCTCTCATTGTGATTTCCCAATAGTCACATTTCTTCCCATTGAACTGTGGGAGTTGAGTATTTCCCATACTTGTGCTTGTGTTGGCTCCTGCCATGGCTAGCTTTCTGAACTATGCAATAAAAACTTGACTGCTTTTTTTAACAAACTTTCTGACTGCTGAGAGATAACCTCTGTCTCTAAAAGACTTCTTATTTACAGTTCTCTGGACTGTAATCTTCAAGTAAACACAAACTCTGTTTTGTAAATACCTGGCTTTGCTGAACTTCATACTGCTAGATAAACCTTCAACAAAACTCCTTCTTCCTTTAGCTTCTTTTTCAAATGCAAAGAGCCTAGACTAGCTCTGATACCATGTTGGAATTTCTGAAATATTCCGAACACAGAGAGGAAATTAAAAATTCCTCTTCTCAACACAAATATTTAATAAAAAATATTGCACAGAGATGGAGTAAACAGTATATTTCATTAAGCAAACTAAACTGTTACAAAATGATATTTTATTTAGAACTAAGGCATTATGGATTCACAAAAAAAAACTTTTGCTGCTACAAAACAAAGCTCTCCTCTTCTGGCATATGCTGCTACTCACACAATGTTCTTCTAATATGGTTTAACTGCCCTCTCTGTCTTTGTATTGCTCTCAGTATACAAACACTACAAGAAAAAAGCACATTGGTGAGGGTCATGCTTGTGACGGAACTTTAAGGTCCGTCACCAATGTCACATATGGTGACGGTCCTTAAAAAACCGTCACTGTAAGTGTATATAGTGATGGTCCTTTATGGTCCGTCACCAAATATATTTTTCAATGACACTTTTGGTGAGGGTAGAGAAAGCGTTCCATCACTAATTTAATAATTTTCTCTGGGTGACACTTCTGAAAGTGACTAACTTTAATGACCCTCACTATCACTTCTTTTGTTTTCTGTGATTTTTGGGCTGTGCAAATGTTCGTCATCATCGATCATTAAAAAATAGTCACTGTAAGTGTATATAGTGATGCTCCGTTATGGTGTGTCACCAAAGACATTTTCAATGACACTTTTGGTGAGGGTCGTTAAAGGCCCATCACTAATTCTCTCTTTGGTGACACTTCTAGTGACAGAATTTTAATGACCCTCACCAATGCTCTTTTTGTTACTTTTGGTGATGGTCAAAAAATGTTCGTCACCATTGATCATTCCAATGAGTTTTTGATGATGCTATATGCATGTTAATATTTTTTTTTTTCAAAAGGTAATGATTTAAGGCAATTATTGTGGAGTATTTTTTATGATATTTCCAAGGCCATAGTGTTTAGAATCAGTCAATTTTTTAAGAAGTAATTAGGGTGTATCATTTCCCTCAAGTAATCACTAGTCAAATAAAGTTTTCCTATGAGTCAACACATCATTCATATCTATTAATTTTATTATCTATCAGAATCCCTTTAGATAAAGTTCCACTGGTGTGTGTAGCAAATATATTATTTAATACATAATCAAGCTATGAAAATTATATTAATGAGAAATACCTAACACTCCTCGACAATCCGGGCACAACTTAAATTAATGCTTTGTCACACACTAACATTTCTTAGCACCTTGCATGTCTTGGAACATCGTTGTACCTAGAACATCTTGTCATGAAACTGATGCCAAAGCACATGGTGGCATGCCCTTGCATAACATGGAAATCTCCTAGCATGTGTTGGCATGCATGTAGTCCCTAGCATGCCCTGGAACACCTTGGTTGAATGCATTGACATACATTAGCACTTGGCATGTATTGGGACCTATTATTAGTGCACCTTGGTTGAATGCATTGACATACATTAGCACTTGGCATGTATTGGGACCTATTATTAGTGTGACTAGCATGCCCCTTTTGAAAAAGATAAATTCCTGACTTATTAACCCTCTTGTGTCTTCATTTACTTACATCTTAGCTTGGTTATTCTTTTTGTTGCCGTGACACTTCTTGACACATATTGACATACCCTACCACCCTGCACATCCTTAGCACCTCGCATGTATTGGCATACCTTGGACCTATTTGGCACATATAATTAACACACCTTGGAACTCCCTAGTGAACTTTGGAACTTCTTTACATGCCTTGATATTCCCTAGCATGTCTTACCAATGCTTTGCATACCTTGTCACTCCCTCCTTGGCATGACAAGAACCACTAACACGTTCCTCATATTCATTAATTTCCATGAATTTTAACCTAGTGCTCCCTTCATTTTTTCTCCTAGTACTCCTTAACACTCCTCAACATGCATTAGCACTCTCTAACACACCTTAGCACTCTTCAACATGCCATTCCACTTCATAGCATGCATAACACTCCCTGACACATATTGGAACTTGGCACGTGTTGGCGCTTGGAAAGTCTTAGCATGTAAGGAACACGTTGAGATGCCTTGGTATGATTTGGCATGGTTTAATATTAAATTTATTTGAGATCAATTTTTGGAAAGTAGACGAGAAACAACAAAGAAATACTTGGCACTTAGAATTCACTAAGACTTTTCACTTGGCACCTATTGGCACCTAGTGTTGGTGTGCCTAGCATGCCCCACTTAGAAAAGGTAAATTGATGACTCATTAACCCTCTTATGAGTTCATTTCCTTGTAGTTTAACTTGTTTCTCCCTTTTGTTGCCTTGACAGTCCCTGGCACGCATTGACACACCCTTGCACATCTTGGCATGCCTTATCACTTGGCACATATTATCATGTTTGACATGTCTTCTCACTATCTGGCACATCTTAGCATTCCCTAGCACGCCTTGGAACTCATGTCCTCACTGCTAGTATTTACATTTTTTCACGATTTGGGAACCCAATCAAGTCATTGGCTACTTCAGTTGATGTGAAAACATCGACCTGCTTCAACCGCAACAACCTGACCAATTGCAACTACTACAAGTATATTGTGCCTTGTTCACCTAATAACTACCTATAAATCATCTTATGCCACTCGTGTCGAAGATCAAATTGTCCTACTTAACTATTTACCAAGACAAGGATCACATGATCTAGCCATGGCCATAAAACAACTAAGCAACATAGCTTACACAGGAAATATTTGAGATGTATGTTCAATCAGTTCAAATAAAAAATAGAAAATTAACTAAGAGTTTACAAGAACCACAAGATTCATAAAGGCACACAATATATAAGCTGAAACAAGATGAGTGCCCCAAAACTTATACACAAAAATGTACAATATTAAATTATCTAGAAATATAGTTTAAACATGAACATGTAGCCAAAGTGTGCCACATCTCATATAAAAAAAATAACTAAAGGCAAAACAATGTTGTTCCTAGCACAAAGTGATCTCCCTTTGTCTAAAACTTCTCCCTATGTCGAGCCCTTTATAACAACCATAGGCTTGCCTTCTATATATCCTATTCTAAACTTCTCCTAACACACTTCGTCCTTAGCACACTTGAATTCGCTAACACTCCCTGGAACACACTCTTATTTGTTCATTTCCATGCATTTTGACCTAGTTATCCCTTGATATGCCCCGACACTCCCTAACACTATAGTTCAACTTGCATTGACATTGTCCAACATGTGTTAGCATGCCTTTTCATTCCTTTGCATGCCCTGAACCTCCCTAGCTATCATGCCCTCACAACTTAATTTTCAACTTGGGAACCCAACCAAGCCCTTGCTTGACTACAAGAGCTTGACCAGGTTATAGTTACTACAACTAGACTATGTTGTTGAATTTTGTAGCTTGGGAGGTACTCCACAAGCCTAGTGAGATGGATTTGTGTGATTTTGGTCACAAAAGGCTTTGTGGTAATATCAGCCAAGAAAAGGGATTTTGGACCCAAGACGGGGTTTAAAATCTAAAGGAAAAATAAAAAGGAAAAGTAATGTTTCCTAAGGTCTAAGTCGATAAAACTCGTAAGTTCTAGAGGGTTCCTAAGAGGTCTAGGAAAAAATATTTAAGGAGTCCTTAGGATGAAGGAAATAACATCAAGTGAGAAGGAACTCATTTGATCAAGGGGGCGAAGAGATATGTAGTCCTAAAGAGGCCATGATCATTATCATGTCTAGCATTCATTAAGATGCCTCGATATGCTTTGGCATGGTTTAATATTAAACTTATTTGAGATCAGTTACTGGAAAGTAGAAGAGAAGTAACAGAGGATGATTTGGCACATAGAATGCACTAACACTTGGCACTTTACACTCATTTCCACATAGTGTTGGTGTGCATAGCATGCCCCTCTTGGAAAATGTAAATTGATGACTTATTAACCCTATGATGTGTTCATTTCCTTGTATTTTAACTTGTTTCTCCTTTTTGTCGCCTTGATAGTCCCCAGCATGTATTGTCACACCATTGCAAATCTTGGCATGCCTTAGCACTTGACACATATTAGCATATTTGGAATGCCTTCGAACTATCTGGCACATGTTAGCATTCCCTAGAATGCCTTGGCACTCATGCCCTCACAAATAGCCTTACATTTTTTCACGACATGAGAACCCAATAGAGTCCTTAACTACTACAGTTCATGTGACATTGGTCTACTTCAGCCATAACAACTCGATCAATTGCACCTAATACAAGTAGATTGTGCCTTGTTCACCTAAGAACTTCCTATACCTCATCTTAGGCCAGTCATGTCCAAGCTGAACTTTTCCCACTTAAGAACTTACCAAGACAAGGATCACATCTAGCCATGGCCATAAAACAACTAAGAAACATAGCTTACATAGGAAATATTTCACATGTATGTCCAGTTCATATAAACAGTAGAGCATTAACTGAGATTTTGAAAGAACCACAAGACACACAAGATATAGGTCGCACAATATAAGTTCCCCAAAACTTATGCACAATAATGTACAATATGGATTTGTCTAAAATATTTTAAAACACGAGCATTCGGCCAAAGTGTGCCACATGTCATATAAAAATAATAGATAAAGGCAAAATAGTGTTGTGCCCAACAAAAAGTATCCCTTTGTTTAAAATTCCTTTGTTGAACCCCTTATCGCAATCATAGGCTAGCCTCTTACAAATCCTATTATGAACTTTTTCTAACACACTTCATCCTTTTCACACTTGAATTCACTGACACTCCCTGGAACATGCTCTTATTTGTTCATTTCCATGCATTTTTACCTAGTTCTCCCTTGTTATGCCTTGACACTCCTTAACACTCTTAAACATGCATTGAAATTGTCCAGCATGTGTTAGCATGCCTTTTCATTCCTTGTCATGCCCTAACCCTTCCTAGTTATCTTGCCCTCACAACTACCCTTACTTAGTTTTCAACTTGGGAACCCAACCAAGTCCTAGCTTGACTATAGGAGCTTGACCAAGTTACGATTACTACAACTAGACTATGTTGTTGAATTATGTAGCTTGGGAGGTACTCCACAATCCTAGTGAGATGGGTTTTTGTGAGTTTGAACACAAAAGGTTTTGTGAGAAAATAACCCAAGCGAAGGGGCTTTGGACCCGAGATGAGGTTTAAAATCTAAAAGAAAATTACACAAAAAAAAAAACATTTACTAAGGTATAAGTAGATAAATTTCGTAAGTTCTAGAGCGTTATTAAGAGGCTTAGCTATGAAAAGCTATTTAAGGAGTCCTTAGTATGAAGGAAAGAACATCAAGTGATAAGGAGCTCATTTTTATCAAGGAGGCTAGGAGAGATGTAGTCCTAAAGTAGGTTGAGTTAGAGGGCTGAGTAAGCATTGCTAAAGGGAGGCCATGATCATCCACCAAGAGTAATATCATCATGTGAGGGTTCACAAGAATTTCAAAGATCTTAATGGGTTCGAGATAGGAAGTAGGATGGAATATTGTTGGTTCTCTTAGGGAAGATAAAGCTCAAGAGAGGTGACTCATGAGAATTTGGGCATCTGATTTCAAAGGTGTTTTTGTGTGAAGTCCGCATCAAATTTTGAAATAGTAGAGAGGGTTGAGACCCTACCTTGTGGTGGTTACTAGGTTGCAAGGTATGTGATAAATACCAACACAAATGGAGGAGGGTATGCACTAGAATTTAGGGCCAAAACATAAGTAGTCACAGGTGTAATATTGACTGAGGTAACCATAGTTTGAGGGTCATAGAGATCTTGAACTGTAATATTTACTGAGGTAACCGTAGTTTGAGGGCCATAGAGATCTAGATTTCAGTTCAAGATTCAGTCAAAGAAATGACCATAATCTATGGATCCATATGAGCTAGGCTGAGTATCTTATGGAGGAAAGAGTTGTATTTTTTTCTATGGGTGGATATGGTTTGTTCTAAAGCAATTGGAATAGAAGTATAATTCCCTATTTAGGGAGATTTTCTAGCATGTTCAATCCATAAGACATGCCATTAAGACTATGAAAAATATGCATAGAAGAAGAGGGGTTGTGACCCTTAGAGAGAGGTTTACCTCTGCAATATATACCACAAATTTGGAAGATGGTTTGCAGAAGTATGTGTGGAGATAGCAAATCCAAAGGAAGGTGGAACCTGAGTGGAAGATGGAGCAAAAGAAATGTGCCATATGGGGAATGGATTGACATGAAGAGGAGTTGATTTTGTTGGACTGTCCATAGAGTTTTGGACAGAATTCTGAAGCAACCTATAAACAGTTAGTCTATGGACTGTTAATGGATGATTTGTGACCCTAGTTCAATCATCTACAAATTTTCAGAAGGATGATATGATGAGTAGTTCAGATTTGTTCATAGATTGGACAAAAAAGAATTGGTACACAAGAATAGTGATTTTGAGAGGACTCAAATCACTATTAGGTGGCATATTTGAAGAGCCCTACATGAGGGCAGTGTTGTGGGCACTAGAGCAGTAAAAAAACATTACTGTGGTTGGGAAATCTAATGGCAGTCCAAGTACAATTGGAGGGTTGTTAGGTGACTATCAAATAAGAGCTCTAAGTCATGTACTTATGAAGGAAAACAAGACTGGTAGAAGGGTAGGTGTATTGGGCCTAAGGACGTGCCAAATAATTTGAAGGACTAAAGTAGGAGTCAATTGGGCTAGCCAACTAGCCCTAGTCCACTGTATTATAGAGGATTGTGTCATTGAGAATAAGGGAAACCTCCATATCCCTAGACTTGTCATCTTGGAGCAGTAGTATGGAAAAAATGGGTAGACCTAAGAGTTGTAGTGTTGCAGACCTTAAAGGAAAAAATAGGTATATAGAGGGAATTTTTTTTATCCGAGTTTAGTAACATAAATGAGTTCAGTTCATTGATAGAGTCAGATTGAAGAGTTGCATAATGGGAGGAAAGAGGACCTACCATATGTGTTCAAGACATTTGGATTGAAAGGGCTATGTGTGTCCACCATCAAAAATTGGGTCAAGTGTTGTCTTGCTCAAGGTATATTGGTTGTCAAAGGACTAACACCAAGCCCTAGTTGTACTCCTTATATCAGTGTGATTATAAAGGGTCATCATACTGAAGGCTTCAACCCTCAAAACCACTGCAGACCATGTTTCATCAATTTTCAAACTGGATCAAACAGCATCAACACAACTCTTCATAAACATCAACAACCTTGTATGTTACCCAATAGTTCAAACAGAACAGTGAGACCACTGTAATGAGAACATCAGAAATAACCCAAACTTCAGAATAAATATGCAGATACAAACTCAACCCCGAACATTCATCAACTTAAAATGCATACGCTACTTCGCTTCACTGAACCCACATGTATACACGCTTTCCTTCACACCAACATGCGTATAGCTTTGTGAGTACTATTTTTCAGAATGTAATCAGCCTCAGATCCAGATCTGAGGCATTCAGTCAGACATCTTCTCAGAAATGTAGAACCCTTAGACAGTCAGTTAGCCTTAACCATGTTTTCTCACTCATTGATTAAATTTGTACATAATCATCTTGGCAGAAAATACAGTATTTAAATAACCCAACCAAATCCTGATTCGACTATAATAGCTTGACCAAGTTATAGTTATCACAACTAGATTATTCCTTGTTCACTTTATAAGAACTTCCTATAACTCATCTTAGGATACTCATGTCGAATCTCAAATCATACAACTCAATAAGTTACGAAGACAAGGCTCACATCCAACCCTAGTCGTAAAACAACTAAGCAACACATTTTACATCTTGACATGCCATAACACCTAGCATGTCTAACAATCCCTTGGAACTATGTGGCACCTGTTAGCATCCCCTTCATTCCTTGGCATGCTTTGGTAATCCCTAGTGCATCCTACCACTCCCTAACACCTAACACACCTAGAACTCACTGACACAAAATTTCAAGCCCTTGAACTTCAATATAACCCAATCTTTACAATTGTTTACAATAATAAGTCCATTATGCATACTTATCCTCTTAGAGTTGGGCAAAGAGGGAGAATACTTCATTGATGCCAACCTTGTAAATGAACAACCTTACCTACTCATTGGTTGGACTCTCCACCACTATTTGAAGAAGTATATGTGCCTAGAATCAAAGATGATATCATAACATGAGTTATCGACAATTGAACATAATTTTCATGGATCTCATGGACAATATATGGTGAGAATTTTTGAAACTTAGGAAACATTTTCTCACACTCTACTTAATCTATGGGTGGTAGGGCTTAAATTTTTCCATTTACTAGGAAATATCACCCTAAAAGTCAGCCTTTGAAGAATAAATCCTATGCTAAATCACACCTACCTTCATATTTTTAAGATCTTCGTGAGAACTCACCTATGACCCTTAAATTCACTGCCCTTTAGCAACTCGAATGGTGGAATAGAAGGTGTTTCAATAAGAGGTAAAATCCTTTATCCTTCACCTTTGTCAAGACCTCTAGAGACACCTACAATCTATACCCCTCCTTCGACTCAACATGAAATTTTGTTTTTTTCAACTTCCTTTACATAACCTCCCTTCAAGGGCATATTCATAAGAAGAGCTCATGGTTGAAATATTACGACAACAAAATGGGGCACACTATCTCTTTACAAGATTTCAAGGGAGGGGTATTGGAAAATAACCATCGTATCCCCTACAACCCTTACGACCTTCTCAACACATAAATGAAATGATAGACTAATAACTAGACCCAAAGATAGATCTCAATGTTAAAGACAAAACCCAAATAGAAAGAATCACACCATGGATTAAACATTGGCATTGAGTTTTGGTAAAATCAAGGACCTCCTTTCAAGATCATGACCTTATTTTTAGAATTTTCAAATGGAAGGTTTAAAACCCACATTAAAAATGGGAAATTTGCACCTTAGAATTTGCAACCTTTGCCCAAGATGAATCTATCTAATGGACTAGCTTGGATATATCAGGTCTCGGATTTCTCGAGTACCCAATCAATGTTTTTGAGGCCAACTTCCTAGCTCCAACGAAATTTAGTACTATTGAAGAGGCAACTTGAAAAATATCTCTAATAGGATACCTTTTTCCTTCCTTTTGTTTGATTTACAACAAACCTTAGTGCCTCTCCTTTCTTATCTTCCTCTTCCATTCTCCAAAAAAAATCATTAATATTATATCATAAACACTTTATATAGGTAAGCATTGCAATCATTTTCCTCAACTCACTGGGCACATTTACACCTCAACCCATGCAAGTGGACCTAAGTCCATGGTACAACCCATCATACTCTGAGATGGTTCTAATTATCTCCTCAAAACTAGGGCATAACACATCTTACAATGCCAAATGGTTAAGACATCTCAAACTCGTGGGTTTTTTCCTTCATGTAACATAATATAGCTTGTGCTCATCAAACACAATGCACTAACATCGCTAACACACACCAAAAGTACAAGATACCCATAAGATGTGGCCTACACCCTTGCACCTCCCTGACACTCCATGAAAAATCTACTCCAATGGTCACCTTCTAAGTTCTGATAACTCCTTTTGCAACACGACAAAACCACCTATATATGTTGCAAAAACCTTGCCAACTTCTTTAGTGGGTTCCACATATATTTCACATTTTGTCTTTGTCTTGAAAAGTGGTAGTGCCAAGGAGAGGGTATCAACTTCGATCAAAGAATGTTTAATTAGTACCACTGCTAAGTTGCCTTCGTGCAGCTTGTCAAATATCTTAAGTTTGCTTCAAAACTTCTCATGGTGCTTAACTTTTTTTTCTACACCTCTAGGTGAGACTACAACCCCCCAAAACTTCTCTAATTATTCCACCTCTTCAACCCTTGTTAGAGTCTTTTTAGACATGCACTCGTGCCTCAAGGAGAACATAACACTAGCATACCAAATGTGCATGCTCATTCCATCTTTTAATGCCTCGCTGAAACCACATTATCACACTGCCTAAAATGAAATGTTCACATCTTAAGACAAAACACATATTTTACTTATGACAACCTAAACTACGAGAGTGACTTCAAAATGACTCTATTTTCTCAAGATGAAAACATAAGCTCTTACAACCCCATTCACACAACAATTTGAATATATTTAACCTAAAGAAGGGTACACACCCTACTCCTTCCAAATTTGAAATATGACATTTAAAGACTAATACTTTTTAACTATTAAACCCACTTACCATATACTCTCTTTTGTTGACACTCACCCAAGATAAAAAAAAATTTAAATATTTTCAATACAACCAAGTTAGAAGTACTTTCACATTAAAATTCAAAAAATACAACATTCCTGTCTCAACAAATTTTAATAATAAAATCATTACATAAAAATAAATAATCTTAAAAATAGATTATTATTATAATAAATATACCAAAATATAAAAAGAAAAATTATTTCCATCACAACCAAAAACATACAATAAAGCGTTAGTTTTTCAAAAACTTTGGAAATAAAATTATAGAATTTTTGTTTTTTTTTTGGGGCATGATTTACAAAACCTGTGGCAACCCAAATATTCGTAAGTACATATTTTTTCGGTTTTTACAGGGCGGGAACGAAAAAGTTTACTCTCACAGCATCTAAGTAGAATATTTTGGGCTTTCACAGGGCGGGAGCGAAAACCAGAGAGCTGGGACTTGGGGTTTTACCAGTGGCAGGCCTGATATCCGATCTTGAACCCCACTATCGGATCTTCAGTCCACACAGAGAGGAGTACACACACCTCAGGTATCTGGTTCTACTACTTTTGTTTCGCATCCATCCTTGTATGTTTCGGCTTTAATCTCTGTGCTGCATTTTGTTACTATATGCAAGGATGGCGTTGGCTTTTGATGCGTTCGGGAGGCCATTTTCCATAATAAAGAAGCAAGAAGAGAAGACATAAATGAGAGGTTTAGATGAAGGCCAACATTGCAGCCAACAGTGTTGCTACGAGAATCCTCTGCACCTCACTCAGCCTCAAGTGAATAGAAAATATGCTTCAGAGCCCCCAACGACAATTGCACCATCAATAAGATTATGTTTCATTTATTTATTCTCTATTTCTAGAACTGTGAAACCTCTTAAATTTTGAAAATAAGAAGAATTTATTTTAAAAAAATATGATTCATAAGTAGAAATTACTTAATATTATTTTTTTAGATATTCTGCAAAGAGTGAAATAAGCCAATACTCTGCGATCATTTTACTCTTTCTCACAAATTGCGAGGCCCAATTCCACAAACCTGAAGCAATCCCACAAGCCTTTGGGATGTAAAGGGGTAATCACTGAGTGAGTAAAATAGAAAATCAAACCTAGAGTGATTCTACAAAACTAAGCTGAGTTTGCTCTGCATTTGAGTGAAAGAAAGTCGACTAACCTTAAGGCCATGTTTAATGATGTTGAATATTTGGAGAGTAATATGAGGGCATAGGGTATCCAGCTCAAGAGAAGATACGATCCTTCCGAGAGGAGAGAATATCCAGACAAAATAAGAGGGAAGGAACCTTAAGTTTCATCTTCCAGTCAGGAGCCTATGACCATGGAGGAAGTGCCCAAGCAGTTCAAATCTATGGTGAATGACCTGACCAAGGTGAAACAAGGGCAGATTGCTAACTCCTTTGTAGGACCACCCTCGGGCTCAAGATCAACCTATTAGAAATCCACCTAAATATCATAGGCCTCCTAATGTGCAGCAAAGAGATAACAGTGTCCTTTTGGATGTACACGAGTAGTCAATCAGCCAGTAAAAGACCATAGTCGTTGACAACCTCCTTCGACAAACTGTATGAGGCATCTGCTAATACCACACTACACCATCTTAGAAATTTTCCCTATTAAGAAGCACTGTATACTTAATTCATATACCACATATTTCACAATCTATGCTAGAATTCTGCAAAACTTTTGTTTTTGAAAAAACAGAAACCACACTAAATATGAATCTCCCTTTCCTTCAAAAGGCTCGCAGCTACAATGTGAATGAAAGCCATTCTACCAAGTGACAAGGATAAATAGAGTACAGAACCCCTTGACATGTACTAAGGCCATGATTGCAGTTATTGATTGATTAGTCGCACTGTTAAAATTGGACAACTAGGTCCAAACTCTAGGTTGTGCTGCTCAGATGACGATCCCAATATTTTTATTGGATTCCTCTTTCGGAATGGTGTAAGATTGATCTAAAGATCATCTCGATCGGATGAGCAGAACATGTACTTTGAATTTATTCCACTTATGTGCTGGGTCGGCCTAGAATAAAATACAGACTTAAATGTCTTAAAGGATGTGTCACACACCCCCAAAGATTCCTATATATTGGAGAGACTTAGAGTTCATTTGACACACACTGTTGTGAAGGAATTCTCTCTCTCTGGATAGTGTTGGAGCTATGATATATATGGACTGTTCTTTGTTTGGGTGGTTCTGGGCTATGTGTAACATGCTTGGCTGAATGACCTATTGGAGACTTTGCTGGTAGAAGCATCCTGCTGATCGCCGTAACGCCACCATTTATTATCTCTGTTTTGGCTTGTCTTCTATCGATCTATTACTATGTTCTACTACTTCAGTATTTTGTGCCCTAATCTGAAATGGCATAGAACATTTACCGAAATTAACATGGAATCAGAGCCTAAGGGGAAGAAAATGCCCAATTTTTGTTGATCCCCGATCTATTGATCAATCTTGTGTAATGCTACCTCTAGAAAAGGACTCGATGAACCAGAATTTCTCCCATGCCCTAGACAGCGTGGAAGGAGCTGTAGGTGACAACGTATTTTTAAGGCAATGTGGGTCTTTCTTTGTTTTGGCACAGGGATATCCGAAAAGATAGAAAAGGTTTCATTAAAACCTATCTTTGGCACAAGTCATTTCTATCTGAGCGGTGGCAAGGCAACCTAAATCTGGGCAGAGCTCTCTGAACAACACCACTGATATGAAGAAGCATATTAAACCAAATCAATACTTCTAGGGGCTGAGGTCTATGCAGATTAGGTGGTTAATTTGATGGCAGCCCAAATTTATGAAGCCCCCTAAATGTGTTGCAGCAGGAATAACCTTTTTCAGGAAGACCGAGGCTTCTATCTTATTACAACAGCAGAACCGCATCCTCATCTAACAGCGTCTAGCTTATGAAAGTAATCTTATATGACGCCAAGTTCTTATTGTCGAATGAAATAGGAAGGAACTCACGTCTGTGGAATAATTAGTTTACGCATCTATGCGAATTGATCTAGAGCATAGACAAACAACACTGAAGCAGACGCACCAAGTAAGAACACTTATTGTCACGCGAGAAAATTAATTCTTGATAAATCAGATCATCGATGAACTCCGATGGTCGACTAAGACGTTGATAAGTCCCTATAGTGACTTCTCTAAGTGAAACGAGTTTTCCATATTTAAAAGGTGGGTCCCATTGTGACCATTTTCATGAACATAGATTGTTCGTTGAAGTAGTTATGGGATGGATCCTGTAAAGGGATTTTGCAGTTAGGAAAAAAACCATTTCATGATCTGAATGTTTGAAGAAATCCCTGCCTCTGTCTTGAACTTGGTCAACATTGCAAGTATTGAAGTTATTTTTCTGTGGGAGACACCCGCAGCCCTTATCAAGCCTATTGAGCATAGGAAGGTTGAGGGCTGTTCTATGCCCATATCAACAATAAAGAAGGTAAGGAGTCCTTCAAAGGAAGGCCGCAGCAAATGAAGGGAAGCCGTTGTTATCTAAAGACTGTTTGGGTAGTGTTATAAGTGTTGTTGCAGTGTGCTAGTGCCCTAACGAGGAACAGTATACGACGGCAGTGTGATATGTCCTATATAAATGTATTAAAAGGTCTTGGTTATGATGAGTCCAAGATACCTTTGTATCACTCAATACCCTTAAGCAAGAGACAGTTAGGCAAGAGCGAAGACAGATCTGATGCATTGAATCGGTCAACATTGTAGAAGAATGTTGCTACTGTAACATGGTCCTTGATTAAGCATGAAGACTGGCCTTAACAAACCTGAGAAACTTGGACTGTTGTCCCTTATGGAAAATGCAACAGACCCAAATTAATTTTGATGAATGCAGCAGGATGGAAGCTATACATAATCTTACATGTTGTGTACGTTGATATCAAGTCAGCAGATGGGCAGCAAGGAAGGCTATAACAGCAGAGCGTTGTAAGACATTTCTTTGAGAACTGTTAGAAGGACTACTTGCAGGGATAGAAGGTCGAGGCATTGAATAATATTCAGAACTATTTTAGGGGTGGATAGCCCTGATAAGAGGCTGTGACAAGACTGCTCTTATACCTGTAGGGTGCCACTACCTTTCTAAAAGCATTTTAACTTACCTCAAGGAGCTGTGTGAAGGGATAGCCTCCCATTGAAGAGTAGTCGTAGCTCAGGGAAACAATTGTGGGCCAGATTTAAGCAATTAAGGTATGTCTTCTATGCTAAATTTGTATGAAAACTATATATCAGCAGCATGGGATGACAGGAAAACAACAGCAAGTCTTGTATGGGCAAAAAAAAAATTTTGCCTGTTACCCTCAGCATGAAGGAAGAATATCCTTTCTAGCCTATGAACTTAAGGAAGATTAAGGTAGAGCAATTTTTTTTTTTGGGTTCTTTTTGTTAATTTCTGGCCCTTCCATAAAGGCTGGGTAAAGGATGAATCTCCTCAGGGATCATCATAGAAAATTACAGGCGGTTATCACAGTTTTTTTTACTGTGTGCTCACTCTTTATTGACCTCACTTCTGGGGTAGCCATTGGCCCAAACCAAAGTTGGACATAGACCTAAGGGGTTATTATGTGTAAAGGAAGCTGGAGTATTTATCCCCTAAGGATTTAGATCTGTACATTAACATGACACATGTAACATTTTATTGATGACTTGAGATTTATCCTGCTGGATGACTGGGGTTGAATCAGTGATGAGCAGGATTGGCCAGTATCCTTATGGAACTCTGATGAGTAGAAGTATCTTATGAGTATGCTATATCCGCATAAGAGAAAAGTTTCACATAAGGTATGGAGTCTGGACTGGCATGAATAATGGAATATTTTGTGTTCTTTAGACATCTGTATAATCGGTTTCTAGACCTGTGCAATTGAAGAGACAAATCGCAAAACTGAGATCTGAAGTCTTGTAGCCTATATCCGTCAACTGTAGTTGGGCAGATCTAAAATTAAGAAGCAGTGTTGGATAAGATGCCAGATGTAGTAGATGAAGCTCTCAAGTGCAGAATTATGAAAGAAGGAATCATGTTTGGATTCCTAGTTCTGTGGGTCACAGTAAAGAGGGTTGTTTGAGGAAGCTCCAATAGATCTCCTCGGAATAACAGGACTTCTAACACAAGCTGAGGCTTGTTGATATATTCTCCCTGCTGGATAGTGACATAGATAGACACCTATGTAGCAGTAAGCATGTGACAGTAGCAGTCTCACATTGGAGCGTAATGGTAAAATGTGTTTCGGCAGCTTTCAGACACATTGTTGGAATCTTGAACCATGATCAGCAAATCTTGTTGGATGGCTTTGTCTGTGGGAGATTAAGTCACCTTTCCAAGTTGGTGTCTGGGATGACCTCATTTAAAATAGATGTATTCTCTCGAGAGAGAAGCTGACATTAAGAGGGAGAATACAATTATATATGCGCCTGAGCGGATACCATTGCTGAACGAAAGCAGATCCTCATGACTGAGGACATATGGCTTCAAAGGGGGAAATTCCAGAGGAAAACCAAGAAGCCATATAAATACCAGGGGTATCTAGCTGCCACGAGTTCAATATGAGCCTAGATCATTTGGAGAAGCTTTAAAGTATCTAAATCTGCAAGGATACGAGGGTGATGTATGGGATATGGTTCCTAGACCACAGATCAAAGATGTCATCACCTCGATGCAAAATCAAGCATGGATCTGATGGAAGTGATGAAAAGTTCAAGGCAAGATTCGATGTCCGTAAGGAAGGCATAGACTATGATGACACTCTTGCACCTGTGGCCCGATATACCACCATTCAATCAATCATAGCCTTTGCTGCTACGCAAGGATGGAGTCTTCATCAGATGGATGAAAAGACCGTATTTCTGCATGATGCGATAAAGGAAGAGGTGTATGTTGAGCAACCTCTGTGGTTCAAAGTCTAGGTTAGGGACACCCATGTCTGCAGGTTTAAGAAAGCTCTCTATGGACTGAAGCAAGTACCCAGAGCTTGGTACGAGAGGATAGATAGCTACCTAATGAAGCTGGGCTTCACTTGTAGTAATGCTGATCCAAATCTTTACTTCAAGGTTAATAGGGAGAAGCCTCTCATTTTGGTGTTGTATGAGGATGACCTCTTCCTGACAGGTGCTGACCCTCTCTTTCATCAGTGCAAGAGGGAGCTCGCTGCTGAGAGCGAAATGAAGGACCTAGGACTAATACACTACTTCCTAGGCTTGAAGGTCTAGCAGAGACCTGGCGAGATTTTCCTTTCTCAAGGAATATACATTGTGAAGCCTCTGGAAAGATTTAGTATGATGGACTGCAAGTCCGTGTCGACATCGATGGAGTTAAACTTCAAGAAGTTGAGCGGAAACACTGTTGGGCCCATGTTAGCAAATCCTACTAAGTATCGTCAAACTCGTAGGGTCCCTAATGTTCTTAGTGAACACCCGTCCAGACGTATGTTGTGCAGTGAACACTTCGAGTCAGCACATGGTTGATCATATCATTCACTAGGTTGGTGCCAAGAAACTCTTGAGATATCTCTGAGGCACAATAGACCATGGGTTGAGATACACTATTGGGAGTATGACACTCCATCGATATACTAATGTCGTTTGGGCTGGCAGTGTGGTGATCGTAAGTGCACATCTAGATGCTACTTCACAGGTAGATCTGCTTCGGGCAGGAAACGAAAGACGGTAGCCTTGAGAACTCCTGAGACCGAACACATTGTAGCATGTATGACCCATTGTGAAGTCACTTGGTTGTGAAAGCTCTTCCGTGAGCTGTTCGAGCATGTGCTAGATCCCACCGTTATCCTTTATGATAACTAGAGGGGGATTAATTTGTCATAGAATCTCGGGTTCCATGATTAATCCAAGCACGTTGATGGCTGGTACCACTTTATTCGGGATATGGTACAGTGAGGCACCGTAAGGCTCGATCATAGGAATTGATGAGCAGGTCACATATATTCTCACTATGCCCTTGGGGAAGGTAATGTTCCTAGCCTTTCGTGAGAATCTTGGAATCGTGGAATGACCCTATTCTAAGGGTCCTATTGGATGATGAGCTCTGGGAGCTCTGGGGGGCTTTGGGGATAGATTCTCGGAGCTATAAGCAACCACAAGTCTAGGCTTGTTTAACCTTGTCGGTCTACTTGGGTCCCACCGCGATGATTGAGTTGGTTCGCCTCTCATGATTTGTGCCCCGTATGCATCCTACCCATTTGAGCTTCGGACTCATGGGAAGTACCTATCATTTGGCTAATGAGGTGGTAAAAGCTAGAGACTAGTAGCAAAGACTGATGGATGCATTAGAGATTTCCATACTCTCTATCTAGGATGAAACGTGTCCAACCGCTTGATCTGGGATCAAGTTTAGCGAGGTTTCGGACCTCCAACTGACTTCGGGTCAGGTAAACTAACTTCGGGTTGGTATGAGACTCTTTTTGAGTCCTATAGAGGTTCCGGACCTCTGGGTTGAATCTGTCAGCCGGGTATGATGTCTTTGTGACTGACCCACTTCTGTTCTGAAATAAAGATGCCAGCAAAGCAAGTTACGGCGGGATGACGCACGATGTTTGGATTGCACTAGTGGAAAAAGTTCTCCCCTGTTGAGAGGGAGTGTTAAAATTGGACAACTAGGTCCAAACTCTGGGTTGTGCTGCTCAGATGACGATCCCAATATTTTTATTGGATTCCTCTTTCGGAGAGGTGTAATATTGATCTAAAGATCATCTCGATCGGATGATCAGAACATGTACTTTGAATTTATTCCACTTATGTGCTAGGTCAGCCTGGAATAAAATAGACTTAAATGTCTTAAAGGACGTGTCACACACCCCCAGAGATTCCTATATATTGGAGAGACTTAGTTCATTTAACACACATTGTTGTGGAGGAATTCTCTCTCTCTGGATAGCGTTGGAGCTATGATATATATGGACTGTTCTTTGTTTGGGTGGTTCTAGGCTATGTGTGACACGCTTGGCTGAATGACCTATTGGAGACTTTGCTGGTAGAAGCATCCTATTGATCGTCGTAATGCCACCATTTATTATCTCTGTTTTGGCTTGTCTTCTATCGATCTATTACTATGTTCTATCTACTTCAGTATTGTGTGCCCTAATCTGAAATGGCATAGAACATTTACAGAAATTAACACACATCAAAGAAGGGGACCTGTAATGCATGCCAACTCCTACCAATTAACACATCTAAATTTTTTAAATTGTATTGTCCAAGAAGCTTTGTCTTTTCACCTATTGAATGTTTTGGAAAATGATCTTCAATGTTGGTATGCCCTTCTTGCCATTTTGAATGTCTAGTGTTCTTTCCAACCATTAAACTTTTGTTGCTACCACTTCCTTTTAGGGATCATAGTGTCGTATGTTGTAATTGAAGCACTATGAGCATGCTCACAGCTATTAGTGCAACCTTGGATACTACTACACCGGCCATTCTATTCTTCGGCTTTGAATTCTTCAAGAATTGGATACTGCAATTAAGAAAAAAATTAAGGCCATTCTAACATTTGTTTTGTAAGTTTTTACTATTTTCATCAGTTTTGTCATTTTAATTACAACAGACTGTTTTATTTGCTTCTATGGTTGAAGATTTTTGGCAAGCACAACGGTTTGAATGTATATCCTCTTCCTCATCTCTGTCACTAGAAAATTCTAGAGCTTCTTGAATAACAGTTAATTCTCTGCCACGATGTTCTCTGAGTCTTCTTAGAAGCATGAACCGAATTTCTTCCAAACACATTGGAGCTACATATTTATCTACGCTTTGCTACAATTGCAAGGTTTGTTCAAGCAAAGACAGGTTTAGACTTTAGAGTGTAGCTCTTATAGAATACAATTTGTTATAAGTGTAATGATGAAAAATTTAAGACCATTTTAGAAAGTCTGTGTTATTAGGTAAAGGAATATTTCAGAAAACAATGATGGAGAAACACCCTCCTAAATAGATCTTCCACATTGAAAAGCTAGTTTGCAAAGATGCCCAATTTGTCAAGGAAACACTTAACCTAGCTATGAAAGTTACTATTATCCTACAAGTATTAGAAAAGTCTAATTCAAAATAAAAGCTTTTGTTCAAGAAACAAACAACATCACAAATCTAGTTCAAGAAACTTGTCATATAGAAAACTTAAATTGAACTACCCAGTGATTGTAAAACTTGGAAAGATTGACCCAAATTCAAATATAACAATCATAAAGTCAAAGGAGAAAGAAATTCAAGAAATTTATTAAATTGGAAGGATAAGTAAGAGACCTGCCAGACCTACTACTTGATGTTCTGTCAAATACATAACATCAACATTTTAGGCATATGAAGGAGTGAATGAAACAACAGTTTGTTCCAATGCATATGTAGAAAATTTGGTATACGTTTTAGATTTCTCAAAGAAATGTGTGTCTGAATAGACCATCTGTATGAACCAGAAGAAGGAGAGGGTGAAGTGTTATTGTTCTACATTTTTGTCTTTTTCACTGAACATTGGCAATAAATTCTTGGTGAGGTGGAGGAAGGACATACATTTTGGAGGTGACCTGGCTATTGGCAAACTTGTAACTGAAGGTTATGTTCTCATAATCTAGTGGTTGTGAGTAAATAGGTCCCCTCCAATTCAGGAGGATTTTATCAGGTAATCCCTTGTTGAAATCAACTTCCACACATATCCATGCAAAAGTTACAATACCCTTCAAGGTACATTAAGTTAAGAGGTAAATTAGGGAGTTGAACCCAAACAAGAATGGCAAAATCTAGCATTATTAGGGATTAAAATCTACAAACCATGGTTGAATGGAGAGCCCTAATCAGCCCAAAACCATGGTCCAAGCTCAAGGACCCCCTGTCGATCCCTCTGGTTCTTGAAATATACTATAAAGTATCCCTTTTAGGATAAGAACAGATCAATGTGCTTAGACCAGGTCTTAGCCACCCAATATCAAAGTACATATGTTGAAGGCCAAGATCCATTAAATTGACCAATTAGAGCATGCTCAATGTAGTCAACACTGAGAGAGCCGGATTAATTTTTTGGCACACCAATGGATGGGATTTTGTCGATCTGATCCACAAGAAAGGCTGGCACTGAGAGCTCCTTAGGAGGTTGGTTCACAATCCCTAGCTTTAAGGCTTCTTTTAAAAGATTTGGGCTAAGAGGAAGAGGGTCCACCCCTTCCTTGAGCCTCGCCTCTCAATCTAGAAACTAGATTTATTACCATGTTGTTTACTATGTCATGCTCCCTTAGTCTATTCGTATCTTAAAGTTGTCGGCCCTCATAAAGGAGATGCATAAGGCAGAGGGGATCTTAGTCCGTTCATGAATCTTGGCTGCAAAGGAGGAGACCAGATTCGTAACTCATACTTGAAAACATAGTATCCCCCTAAGAGGGGTCTCACAAGAACTCAGAAAAACAAAAGAATTGAATCCCTGATTACAACTTGGGGGAGGGTGGATTCAGCTTCATACAACTCTCCAAAACTGTCTGTCTCTCATGATGACTGGAGAGAGGGTGGGCCTGCACCAAGCCTTTTAAAAGAAGGCCCTTGACCACTACAATGTTGAGAAATCTAGGGGATTTAGTGTTAAGAGATTTCTCTTCATTAGTGACTGTTTGTGAATGCCTTTTAACTTCTTTAGATTAAGATCTTCTTCTTGTTCGATTATTAGTGTTCTTTATTCATCAAATAGTAACCAATGCATAAACATAAATAGACAAGAGAAACAACATGTAGGCTATGATCTAGGGCCAAAACTTCTCACTCTTTGAGAGGAAAAGCCGCACAAATTCTTCTTATAGAGATTCCAATTGACAAATACCAAGACCAAGACCCTTGAACTATTTCGCCACTCCAAGACCAAGACATAGTCATCTTCCTTGATCCTTTGTTCTTCAAATCATGATCCCTATAGCAGCATCCAAACATAGTGATTCATCACTGAACTTCATGTTATCACTACAACACCGAGTAGCACCAAGTAGCTTCGAGCATATTAGCATCGTAACATCAGTGAGCATAGTACCTCAAAGTGTGGAGGTTATACATTATGATATAACACCTGGCACTGATCAACACCGTAGCATAGAGTATTATTCTTATTAACACAATGCTGAGACCTTTGCTGAGATTGGTGAGACTCCATAGTGTACTGCAAGCTCTTGCTGTGGTATAATTGAACCACACATACTGAATCATAATAGAAAAATGGCCTCGGATTTGCTTGGACCCATCCTCGCAAGAGTCTCAAAGTAAAGAAATTTGATCCCAAAGAAATGACGTGGACTCAAACAAGTAGGATTAAGCCTCTGTGCTAAAGGAGAAGTTTCCAGATGCTACTAAACCCACTCAAGAGGTAGCTAACTACATTTTTTTTTCTTGTTTAATTATAAGAATTACAACAAGAAATTTTCCCATGAGGGACTTCCGTTGGCTTAGTTCTTGGGTTTGAATGGTAGATATTCTACCAAAATCATTGACCTTTAACAATTGTAACCTTTATTTTTTGGAAAGAAAAATGCAAGGAGAAATGAAGAGGGATTACGAATTTATAAAGCTCTAAACCCCCTTCATTAAGCGCATGAGGCCTATTGGCAACTTGTTTAAAAAAAAATTAAAAATAGCTTTTCCAATTGTCTTGGGACTAGCCCTGCTCTTTGGGGAGTGTTCAACATTCTCTAGACAACATGAATATGCAAAAAAAAGTTATTGATCCTTTTAATATGAACCATGAATCATGATGTAATTGCTCATGCTTTATCGTTTAAGAAGTAAAATTTTGAAATATACTTACATTTATACTATTTTATATCTTCTTTATCTTTCAAGTTTTCATTTTTTTTTTTAAATTTCTATTTTTTGGGATTCTCACTTCCCAGTTCCTAATTTTTCTTCCATCCGCATTCTTGCTTCTGGCAACATTGTTATCTGCTACATGTATAAGAGGATTTCAGGGTATTTCTGTTGTTTGCATCAATTCTTTTTCAACATGATTAAGAGCAGTAACAATACAAAGACTGTTTGTCCCTCCCTTAACAACTAATAAGCATAATGGGGACTTATTGCACATTTTGTGGATTGCCTTGTTTTTTTGGCTTGGGTTGTCATCATCGTTGTTTGAGCTTATCACGGGCAGAATGATTAAGTGAGGCAGCTACTCCAAGCACCTCTCCCAGTGCCTAAGTAGCACGTTGTTGGCATCCACTTCATAGAAAATTTTCACTTCCCACAGGGTTGCTTAATATCATTCCACATGGAGAACTCTTCCTACCTATGAACGTATTTCTTCTCAATCCGGACTATCTCCTCAGAGGAGTCCCATCAAATCCCATCGTTTTTAATTATGCAATTGACAAGCATGACCCTCTTCCCTCACAGCTCCTTGAGGGAGCATTTGGGCTTTGCTCCTCTCCTTTCTAGCCTTCTTCTGATTGCTAATGGCTAATAGATACTGAGATAATGCAGAGAGAAAGTGAATTAACAGGCCTAGTTCTTCTCCAGGTGTGAGAACAAATAGAAACTTCATACGAATTAAACTATGATTTATACTACTCACTAATGGTTGCCACCATTGTCGCAAATTATGTAGGGATTTTCAAATCAGTCCATAAATTTGATGTCCTGCAACTTAAGGCATCCTGCCTTAATCTTTCTAATTGAAAAAACTGGGACGTCTATGTCAGCTCCCCAAGGCCTAGTGTTTTTTCGAAGTCTCAACCTTTTGAGTTACTATTAATTTCAATAATTCATTATTCTTCCTTTCAACCTCAGGTTTTGAAAATCCTGATGTCATATACTTGCCACTCAATGGCATGTTAGAAATCCAATCAACAACCTTGTTGGCTGCTCTTATAGCATAATGAATTCTATTTCTAACCTTTCTGCTAAAACCTCCTTTTAATCCATTGACATTGGGGGTTCAAACTTCCAAATTCGAGAAGAACTGCATTCTGTCATTACAAAATTTATTATAATCTGGGAATTCCACTCCATTCCATTGCCACTCTTTCCAGGCTAGGCCTAGGAAAAATTTAACTCCACTATAAGATCCCTCATTCTTGCTTGATTGTTGATGTTGATTCCTATTTTTTCCATATAGGCTGCAATCATCTATATATAAAACCAAATAATTTCATTTATTCTATCATTATAAATAAACTATAAAACACAACACACATCAAGAGATATAGGGATAGAATCATGAAATTGGAGAAAACCTGTGAAGGAGTAAAAAATATAGGTTTATTATTGCAGAGAAGTTACATCATATCTAAGTGAATATAAAGACACATCTTCAATTGAAAGGTATCTATTCATCTAAATCTATAATCAAATCATTCCTTTGTTGGAGCTTATGTTTCCAATGGAATGAAAACCAATAATAAACAGTTCAACTGCATTGTATCATATGGTTGGTGAAATTTTGTTATTAAAGTCTTTGGGCATAGTTTCAAGCAATTGGGATACATCTTATTCTAACACTTGTTTTGAGTTCAGAAAACTCCAGTAGTGAATGTAATAGATCAACTATGTAGAATTTCCTTGAAAATTCTGCAGCTACTATGATGAACAATCTAATACAACTTCTATTCACTAAAACACATAATTTCTCTATTGAATAAGCAACATAATAGAAATAGAGATAAAGAGTTAAGTCACACAGAATAACACAATATTTTTCTAGGGAACCCAACAGGAAAAATCCTCTTCCTTGCTATGGAATTTTATTAACAAAAAATTTAGAAATTGATCTCTTTACAGGTCAACACTACTTCACTGGAGAACAAGCTTGTTGTCACTGCTAACACTTATATCAGTATTATTTCACCAAAGCTATAAGTTCCAGTGGGAGATTTGGAAAATAATGTCACCCAAAATTGGTTTGGACTGCCCTTCTTCCAACATTAGAACTGAAGGTTTTATAATAGTGACACATCTAGTGGCATTGAGCTGGAAATTGTATATTTTTCTGTTTGTGCTACATTGGTAACCCTTCTCAATATGGTCATTGATCCAATAAGATTTGATATAGTTATGGATGGAGTTTTAATATTTGTTGGACGCCCGATTTTGGGGGCACATGTTGAACTGGTAATGTGTGCAACAACATTCCTATCAAAACCTGAAACTAAACAGAGGAAGCTTACATAATCTTCATAGCTTTCAAATCAATTTGTGGAGTAATTAGAATATGGTTAGATATAAAAATAGACATATCTCTATAGAGAGGAATAAAATATTAAAATGTTTGGATAACCCCAAAAACAACCATGCCTACATAAAAAATGAGGCCTGGATCAAGCGTAGCCTTAGGGTTCACTGCACCACTTCCACAATCGAAAGGTGTGGAAGAAATAAGATTTATTGGACTATCTTCTCCAGATTGATTTTGTGCTTGCAAGGGCTTCCCCATGTGGTCAACAACTGTTGATGTTGTTTGTAATGCTGATTTGATGGAAGTAGGGCTCCAATCAGGATGTTTATGCTTCACCAAAGCTGCAATGACAGCTATGATGTGGTGTCACCATGCTTGTCCCTAATATCATGGCAAATCCTTCTCCTGCTTGAAGAAAAGCAGAATCTTGAGACAATTAATGTGCATGTCAAGGTGCCTTCAATTTTCAAAGTTTGCCAAAACTTCTGAATTGATTTTATTCTCTTTAGAAATGATATGTCCTCCAGCGGTTACCAAAAAAATATTCAAATTTCAAAATTACAGACTCCTAGGCGAATAAGATTAGAAGATAGTAATCAAGCCTATCACAAACTACAGGCATAAGCAGAAACAAATTGCATTGCAACCTAATTCTAAGACCGAAAAAAGTAGTACTATTTTACCTTGATAATTGACTTCATGGATGCCATTAGGGGACCATGCTACCCATTAGAGAACCAGGAGCCAGAATATCTGGCTTTAAAACATTGGTGTCCTAAAAGTTGGAATCCTTGATATCTAGCCCTCTAGAGGATATAATTCTACCTGAGGAGCTGTACCTTGATATATAGGCTTCAACCCATTTCCAATGGAAGCCTTAACTCCAAACCTTGTGATTTGACTTGATGGATCCCTTATTGTTGATCTATTATAGTAATCTACAAGAATCTTTAGCCATAAACAAAGAAAAACTCAGAAATATATAAAAACATTCGTTTGCTGAAAAGCACTACTGGATCACCTATATGACCTAAAGAGGATATTTCCTTCAATCAAAGGAAACTGCAAATTTAAGTGTGTGAAGAGCCTAGTTTGCGTAGTGGTTGAGGAAGATTGCAGACAGTGGACGCGTATTAGGAGGTAGAGCTTTGAGACATGAGTTGGATAATGTTTGACACTGATCTTTTTGAAGATTTTTTTAGAAAGTCAATTCACAAGTATGTTTGGCAGGGTCATATTTGTTATTCCGGAAGTATTTTTGAATTATTCGATAAACAAAATGACTATGAATAATGAATTATTCGATAAACAAAATGACTATGAATATGAGGAGGTGTACTCTATTCCACATGTTTTTGCAATCACTAACAGCAAAACTTGCATCTTGGGGAACCCAATTGTTAGAAATTTGATTGGATCTGCTTCTAAGATGGATGCTACAGTGGAGGATATGACCATGGATGAAAAGGATTATTTTGGTGGATGAAAAGGATCATGTTATTGGACATGGTTCAAATTACAATGGTCAATTTGTGTCACTTGGTAAAATTAAATTGGAAACGACTCATTGTAAAATAAAATGGTTAGTTTTGTGTCACTTAGTTGCATACTTTTCATAGAAAGTGGGGAGATCATGATATTGTTGCTTTCTGAAGAGTTTGTTGATGTTAAATACGTAAATACAAATAAGTTGAAAGAGCTTATAAAGAAAGCAAGAAAGGGGAAAATGAAATTGTACCCACACATGAACAAGTATGGACCTACCTAAGGAGCTGTACCTTGATATATAGGCTTCAGCCCATTTCCAATGGAAGCCTTAACTCCAAACCTTGTGATTTGACTTGATGGATCCCTTATTGTTGATCTATTATAGTAATCTACAAGAATCTTTAGCCACAAACAAAGAAACACTCAGAAATATATAAAAACATTCGTCTACTGAAAAGCACTACTAGATCACCTATATGACCTAAAGAGGATATTTCCTTCAATCAAAGGAAAACTGCTAGAAAATATTTTAAATACCATCATGTAATAGTTCAACTCAAAAATGTTGATATTGTAAATTATACTTGTGTTTGATATACTTCTTTTATAACAAATCCTTGGAGAAAAACTTTGAAGGAGTAAAACATTTAGGTTTATTATTGCAGAGAAGTTACATCATATCTAAGCGAATATAAAGACACCCTCAATTGAAAGGTATCTATTCATCTAAATCTATAATTAAATCCTTCCTTTGTTGGACCTTATGTTTCCGAGAACGAAAACCAATAATAAATAGTTCAACTGCATTGTATCGTATGGTTGCTGAATCTTTGTTATTTTATTCTTTGGGAATAGTTTCAAGCAATTGGCGTACATCTTATTCTAACGCTTGTTTTGAGTTCAGAAAACTCCAATTAGTGAATGTAATTGAGTAACTATGTAGATTCCGCAACTACTATGATGAACAATCCAATACAACTTCTATTCACCAAAACACATAAATTTCTCTACTAAATAAGCAAAATAATAGAATTAGAGATAAAGAGAAATTCACACACAATAACATAGTATTTTTCTAGGGAACCCAAGTGGGAAAACCCTCTGCTTTGCTGTGGAATTTTATTAACAGAAATTTTAGCAATTGATCTCTTTACATGGCAACACTACCCCACTGGAGAACAAGATTTTTCTCACTGCTAACACTTAAGCATGAAATTCCCTTCAAACACACATGATCTACCTCCTTTTCCCTTGTTTAATTTTCTTCATATTTCCTAGTGCTGAAATTTCCTATTTAACTGATGTTTTGAAAAGTGTCATTGAATTTTACTTACCTCTGTATCATTTATTATCATTATAATTTCATTTCTTCATTACAAGAAAATGAATATATTTCGAAATGATGCATGCTGGGTGCTTTATCATTGTTACAACTAATGAGATGCAGTGGAGATAATCATAGGATTTTGGAGCTGGAGAGTGTATGATGTCGTATGCTACACGTGCATATATAATGCTTCTTGTTCTGGTGCACAGTGGGGATCATATGCTTACATGGTTTGTAATGGTAGTGTCCCATACATGGGGTATGGACCAAGTCCTTTTGACATGCCATTTAATGGACAAATTATTCCAACGGATATGTATGGAACACAGGGATATATGCCAGGTTTTTCCCCTCTTGTTCAAAGATAAGGTGTTTTGTTTATTGATATATGTAACCATGTATCAAATGATATTTTTGAATGTAGGATCATAATTACGAGACCTAGCCAAGTCTTTTGAGTATCCCTGAGTTTGGCTAGCTGAGTCAAGTTTAATGATTGGGAGATCTGGTCAAACTCACCATAATTTGGTTAGTTTGAAGACATTGTCGAACTGGTCAAGCTCCTCTTAACTCTACAAGTTTTACCAGTATTAGGCATTCTTGGAAAACTTGGTCATACTTTGAGTTGTGCAATATTTATTCAAGTTTTACGTGTAAAATAAAAACCTATAAATTCCCAAAACTAAGAATAAAAAACACATTCCTAAATTGATTTTTGAAGCCAAATTTTATACTGAGTTTGTTTGCTGAATATTTATGATTTTGAGTCAAAGTATTACTGTTAACTTTGTGGAGTCATTCCAATTTTTTACTAACTGAGAAAATTAGAAAATTTCAGAGAATATATGGATTATGGTATGGGTAATTACAACTCTTCTCCAGTTTTGAGAAGAGAGGAGTTTGAAGTTATGCAAGTGGAGTAGAGGAGAAGAGAGCTAGAATATGAGCAACGGCACAATAGCAAGTAAGAAACCTTTAACTTATAGAATATAAATGCATATTTTATGTGTTTTGAGGAACCTAAGTTATGCAATTTATATTTTTTGTTTATTAGATTAAAGGAAATAGTTTTAGGGTTGAAAATGGTTCAAAATTTTGTTCCCAAACTTTCCATCTAAGCAGCAGAATTGTGCAGATTGGATACAGATTTATCTCCTCGACCCTAACCTTACAAATACCAAAACCCTTCTTTAACTTAGCTCGTGCACACAGAGAGCTTGCTTTCCAAGATTCAATGAAGACACCTTTTGCAACTTTTTTGTTAAATATGTGCAAATATTGAATTAAAATCCTGTTTTCCCAATGCTATAAAATCCAAATGCAGCAGATGGTACTATAAAATTAAGTACATTTGCCAGACTTTCAAATACCTCAAACAAACAACATTTTTGTTTGTTGTTGCAGAGAATGAAATTACATTTTATATTGTGGCAGGTGCTAGGCAATGAATGCTTGCTATTTCTTTAATTACTAGAACTTTTTCCTGTCATCGAGGAATGGACAATCCATTTTTATGTATCACCCTTGAGTTGTAATTATAATCACAACAGAGTGATTTGGATAAATATTCCAGGTAAAAATCTTTAGTGTATTTGGGTTTCATCAATAATTCCATATAAATCCCTTTCTTTTTGGCTCAATACATTATACGTTATGGTTTGCTTGACTAATTTTCTTCTCCTTCTCTTGATATTATCTTATGTCGATTTCTCTTGTTCTTATCTGATACTAATTAACAATATATATAGATAGATTGGAGGAAGGGGGTTGGGTAGTATGAAGATTGGAGCTGTTGAATAATAAATTAATCATTTAAAGTTGGAGCTATACTTAAAATTGATTTGGTTTTACAATTTTAGAATTGAAGATTATAATAACATCCAAAGATTTTGTGGTGTTTGGGCCATTTAAAGTTTATACAATTCTTATGTACAAGGAATTGTAATTTGGATCTCTGATGACATATGGTGATTTAAAAAAAAATGAAATGGCGGTAGTCATCTCCCTTTCCTGGTTGCCCAATTGATTAGAAATAGAAATAACAGAGAGGTGGAAATTTATTTATAAACCTTTAGATGCAATTAGTAGTTTTAAATTAATGAAATTTTTAGGTCATATTGGAAGAGAACTTTTTAGGTCATTTAAATGGGGCTTAGATCATTTGAATGAGAACGAGAATTGTGTCTGAATGTGCTATATACTCCTATCTCGTTACTGACCTGTAAATCCATGATCCATGTGTTTCTTGAAAATATTCAATTGTTATTGTTGAAGAAACCCTTTAGTGGATGTAGAGCCAATACATATAGATTATATACAAGGAGCTACTCTACTGTAACACTATTCATATATCACATATCCTATCAAGAAAATAAACCTTTGGATAAAAGCAACATGAAGGGTTCTAGTATCATTTTTTATCAAGGATAGAGACTTCATAATTCTTTTCATTGGTCAGGAAACTTCAAAATTCCATCTTTCATCAAGTCAATTATCAAAACTTCAAAATTCCTTGCAAATTATGGAGGGGTTTGCGACTCACGAGAATTTGGGCATGTGATTTCAGTGGTGTTTCTGTGTGAAGTCCCCTTCACCACCTTTCTCATTTAGGTTTCACAATCGATTAGCTCCATCCAACTGTCTTTTGTCACATAACGGCAGAAACCAGCAACACTATGGGGGAGGAAATTCTTGGTCAACCAACTCTTTTTGAAAATCGTGGGATATGGGGCACTCAAAATGTCCTCCATTTCCAGCAATATTTCTAATTGAAATTGGGCCAAAATTTTGATGGAAATCACAATTCCACCAAAGTTGGAGTTCTGTCCATAGAGAACTCTACCCAAATCCTTAAAACATAAAAAAAGTGGATCAATCACAACCATGTCTACGATATTTCACTGGATTCTGGCATAGGCTGCCAGGAATGGTGCACTTTGAGTGCCCCTTATCAAAGCTCCTGAAACCCTTCACGAAACAAGAGTCTCTTGACACTTGTCTATTGTATGATAGCATATAGTGGTTGAAGTGAGAAGTTTATGAAATGGCAATTTTTGAGTATAGATGAAAGGAAATTCAGGTCATTAGAAATTCTGAAAGAGAAATAGAATTAGATATAGATATGGCAATGAGTTGAATCTTGAATGAGTAGGTCCTGCCCTCTTTTAAAGACAGGCAGATCACCGAGATATTTTACTGTTTATCCCCCTTCCTCCAGTGTTTCTCTAGAATCCTATTGGGGAATGTGATTTGGAAAGTGCCCTGATTCACCAAGACCAAGATGATTGAAATTTTGAGTCTTAGTAGTTAGACTAAGGTGATAGAAAATTCATAAACAACTAGTGTGGACCTCCTAAGCCAACTATGAAAATGTGGGTGACTATAAACATGGACCCTAAACCTCATCACATCAAAATCAATATTAAGAAGTAAAAAATTCTATTTGAAAAGTCAAAATAATATGAGAGGATTTTTTTCTGAAATAATCCCAGAATTTTATGGGGCTAATAATATGATTACACGTCCTGAACTATTTTGGACTGATTTTATGTACAGATAAACCTTTGCCCCTGCATTTCCACAAAAAAATTGTTGCATCAGCCATTTTCACTATAAAGAAAAGGGAGGGCCATCATATAATCAAAGAAATCATCTATTACATGGCAGTGTACAGTGGGTGAAGCAACATGTTTATGAAAGGAGATTTGGGTCATTAGAAAACATGCTTTCTGAAAGAAAGATAGGATTAGATATAGATATGGCAATTAGTTGAAGCCAAAATGAGTAGGGCCTGCCTTCTTTTACTGTTCATACGCCTATCATCCGGTGGCTTTCTTGAAGCCTTCTGGAGAAGGCGATTTGAAAGGTCCCTGATTCAGCATGGACATTATGAATGAAATTGTAAATCTGAGTAGCTAGACCATGGTGATAGAAAATTCATAAAAAACCAGTGTGGACCTCCTAGGCCAACTATGAAAATGTGGGTGCTTGTAAACATGAAATTAGCTTCGGAGAGTGCCCTGATTCACCAAAGCCAGTGTGGGTGAAATTGAAGGCATACATTTACATCAATAAATTGTCTTTACAAGTGTAACTCCAATTCATATACATGACTCTAAATTATATATATCTATGACAAGATGACAAACCCCTAAAAGACATCAAGAAGAAGTCTTTAACCTATAATAAAAGACTCCTTGCTCATGATACCCATGATGCGCAAGTATTACAAAATACATTTTATTATCTTTGTCTTATTCATTACATAAATTCATAATTACAAGTCATTATGAAGACCGAACTTAGTTACACGTTCCAACATTCCCTCTTAGCTAGGGAGGTATTCATAATGGTACATGGTCACTCTCAATCTAAAAAATCTCATAAGAAGAATTCGATTGGTAATCCATTTGTTATAGCATCTTATTAACCAGCATTGTCATAGTGCAGGCCTTGATTAACAACTCCATCTCTTCACGAGACCATGAACTACAATGCTGGCGAGATCAATGATTATAGACATATTCATCATTTTCTCCAAAGTACATACTCCACCCGCGTGTTCACTGAGTATGACCTCATAGGACTATTCTTTTGGGGATAGCTAATCCTCAAAGAATACCCATCCTTTCATGACTACTCTTACCTTGGATACCCTAATACATCCCCAAAAGAGTATCAGATGCCAGATGATTATTCAATCCCACATTCTGTCTTTCAGGTGAAGACCAGAATGATACGTCTATCTCTCCCTCTTAATTAGGGAGGACATACCCATTCCTATCAAGGAATGTTCTCAAGCTCCCTCTTATCCAAGGACTTGTCAAGGCTCCCTCTTAGCTAAGGACTTGTCCAGGCTCCTAGGGTCTTGCTTCCAAGTTTATACTAGGTAAGAAACTTATTACTAGCGCCCCTCTTAATTAGGGACCTATAGCAGCAATGATGAAAACACCGAGATGCTCATGAAGAACTACTTTCTTTGATGTCATGAATTTCTTCGTTTTTGAGGAGTCTTCATCTTTGGGATATCTTCATTAGGGCTCAAATCACCCATCACTTTTCATTTTTGTCCGAAAGTGATGCATCAATTTCTCATCTCGTCTACCTTCATATCATGCTGCCTTCCTTCGAACCATACTTCTTCCAAGGATCTTACATCCTGCAATATGGTTATCAACTTGTGGAAGACATATACTTCCCTTTCGCTGCCCTAAATAAGCTCATCAGATATTATTCAATTATAAATATGGATACTTAAATCAAAATTTACCTTAGTGATGATATTTCACCATGACATCCTTCTTGTAGGCATCAACGACCTTTTTTATCTCCTAAAGATATGTATTGTCAAGGGTCTTTATCATTTTTCAGACTTCTATTAGAGTCCACATATCTTCCCTGGAGATCTCCTAGTCAAGTCTTCTTGGCTTCCTTGGATGTTGATTGCTTCTTTCCATGGTTGTACTTCCCATGATATCTTCCTTTTTCTTTCTCCACAGTTTTATTTCATTCCCGGGAACTTCCATTGTGCAGTTCCTTGATAATGTACAACCACCTCATATTCCATATGAGGACATATTATGTTGATTTCATCTAGTGTATATCATACCCTTTTGGAAACCTGTGCATCAAAAGAGTTTCTGCTTTCTATTTTGATCATACTTTTAAAGATAGGAATATACTACCTACAACCACATGGCATGACTTCATAGCATCCAGTGTCAACATATATATACATGTACCTCATTTTTTTCCTTTTGAGTCATCCTACAGTAGGTTTCCTTAGAATGAAAGAGTTTCATTTTCCTGATCTGCTTCATCAATATGTCATCATATTCTAATCCCAAAATTCCGTAAGTGAATTCTTGATGAAACCTTTTGCTTTCTTCCTAACTAGTGAATCCAAAGAGGATTCCATTATAAAATGTCAACACCTTTTTCCATATCGATTATTGAATGATGACCCTTGATCTAGATGACTACCTTACATACATATTGTTTTCATTGAGGTTCCTAGGAGCCACTTCTTTCATGGCACTCTTGTTGACTTCTATGGTCTTATTCCTTGGAAGGTTTTATCAACACGATTGCCATGCAGGCTATTATACGTTGTCTTGAAACTTCCCTATTTTTGCAGAGAAGTTAGCGTCATGGTAGTGATTAATTTGAAACTGTATTTTAGTGGAAAAATTCACCGTTTTTTGGTGGAATATTTCATAATTTATTTTGATATTTTTTTGCAAGTGTACTAGTCATGATGATAAATGTGTGGTTTACTTCATAGGGTTCTCAGTTCTTTCTAGATACGCTTTTCATCATTTTCTTTGAATACTTCTCTAGTGATTTACCTTCATATTTTATCCCCTGCACAATTTCTCCTGAGGTCCATGTTGTTATGTTTATTGATTGTTTCTGCGGAAACTTTTTCCTGAGGTTCTGCAAGGTAAATCCAAATGCAAAAAATACTATTTTACATATTGATATTTGTTCAAGACATTCTTGTGTGATACTTGAATTTCATAAATCTAGATTTCTATTTCGTTATCTATATCAATATATAAGAACAAGCCCATGGATTGTGCATATTTCTCAAACTATGGAGTTGTTTCTTTCCTGTTGCATGTTCTTTTATATTGTTATGTTGTGATTCAAATTTCTAGTTGTAATTTCTAATTATTCTCCTACGTAGTACATGTTTTGTTAGATTACATCAAAAGTTATTCTTATTGTCTTTTTATTATGTATATTGAACATATTATTTCTAGCAACTTTTGATCTTCCTAGATTTTCTATTCCTTTAGTTTATCTTTGCACCTTTAGGGGAAATTTCTAATTTAAAGTCTAATTCTTTAAAGGGCGCTACCTCAATGGAAGAGCACCTACTTTACAAGCAAGAGGTTGGTGGTTTGATTCCATCGTGCCCTGATATTAATAGGGAATGAGGACGATCAATTTTTGGTGACAAATGATCTTTTGACCATCACTAATGAGCTTATTGTGACATTTTTCGACCCTCACCAAAATATGAAATGGTGACGGTCAACAAACGCCACCATATATACGCATCAATAGTGATGACCATTAAAGGTTCGTCACCATAAATCTTTGTTGTTGATATGAAATGGTGAGGGTCACTGTTTGTCATTATAATCATTATTCGTGACGGGACTTGATGTCACCAATGAGTTTATGGTGACGGTCAATGAACGTCGCCATATATATGCACTAATAGTGACGGCCATGAAAAGTCCATCACAAAAAATTGTTATTGTTCATATGAAATGATGACGGTCACTATCCGTCATTATAATCAATATTCGTGATGGACCTTGAATGTCACCACAACACATAATTTTGGCGACGCCACCTTTGGTGACATTTAGTTTTTTGGTGACAGAGGCTATTGCCCGTCACCATTGCTCATATGAAATGGTGATGATCACTATCCATCACTATAAATATTTATTGGTGACGGACCTTGAATGTCACCACAACACCTATACTTTCGGCGACGCCACCTTTGGTGACGTTCAATTTTTCGTGACGAAGGCTCTTTTGACCCTCACCAATGAGCTTATGGTGACCATTTTTGCCCCTCACCAATGTCATTTTTTCTTGTAGTGAAACATAAAACACACAGATTCACTCTCTGTCTTTTTCTACCTTCGGGAAAAAATTTCATTACACACGGTCAATACAATGCGCACATCATATGTAAAAAATTACAATGTTTATATATATATTGTAAATATTATATATTTACAATATATATTATATAAAACATATATTTATAACCTAAAGTTTAAAACAAAATGTTCCGCGACATATAAAACAAAACAAACATTAAAAATTTATACATTCCATATTCCATCTTTCGTGGGGTTCAATTTTTATGCCAAAGCTCGTTTCTTTACCCCACAGACCTGCTTTGATTGGTCCAGAGGAGTGATGACATCACCTCCTCGGGTGAGTTAACTTTCCCCTTCGTTGCTCACAATGGATGACGCTGGAATGGTGTTGGATGCATGTTTAATGTGGTTGGTGGAGAATTTATTGCATGTAGATGAATGTGGATAAGAACATGGGTGCAGAAACTTGAATGCAAGAGGTTGCATGTGGATTTCCAAACAGGACTTTGCCGACGCTGTTGTCCTTCAAGAATTTCACATCAGATTACTGCCATTGTCCTTCCTCTGCTCTGCGGCAGTTGAAATTAAATTCCAACATATAACAGTTTGATTTCCTCCTCTATCTCTTATAGTAGTATTAGAGCCAAAGTAACCTAGCATTCCAAAGCCCCATAATACACGCACATTAAAAATAACAAAATCATTGTTCACTTAGTTCCGCTACCATTATTTGTTTGTTTACTAGTCATCCGGTGACTGCTGAAAACACCTGCTATTCTAGGGTTAATGTTTGGAGTCACAGGAATAAACACAATAATTAATTTCTATATTACAATAAGGAGATCATGGGGTCAAATCTCCTCAACCCAAGGCATGGGGAGAAAATAAAGAGATCATGGGGTCAAATCTCCTGGACCTACCTCTTGAGGTTAGGCAAAAAGAAAAAAAATGCAATGCATATCAAAGAAAAAATATTAAAAAAAATTGTTTAAATATCGTATAGAATAAAATATACAATGTAAGTTATAAATAAAATATTTTAATATGAATTAATATAAACACAAAAAATATATTAATTAAAAAAAGTAAGTAGAATCTAAAATTTCTAAACTTACCTTAAATCGTTAAGATAAATTTATACAAATTATCCTTACTTCATAATAACTCAATGAAAATCTAAAATTAGAAATAATTATTTATATATCTAAACTAAATTTAAAGATACAATTTTAAAAAATCCTTCATAAAATTTTAAATTTATTTAATCTTTTATTCTCCATTAATTCCATCCATTCTAATTATAAATTAGCAACTCTATTATATATTACGTAATTTTCCTTCAAATTATTTGTAAACGTTTAATCTTTTATTCTCAATTAATTCCATCAATTCTAATTATAAATTAGCAACTCTATTATATATTACTTAATTTTCCTTCAAATTATTTGTAAACGTTTAATTATTGTAAACCTAATTTCCGCCTCTATCACTAAACAATTAACGTAATTTTGACAGTTCAATACGTAATTTCTGTGTGTTTTATGCGTGCTTCTGTATCGGCATTGGAAAGGAAGCAAAGGTTATGTTTTAATTGTTAATTAATATGAATATGCATTTGTTAGTCACGTCTTTCATCATTTTAGTTTTCAAGGCCTTCGTTTTCAAATAGATTTCAAGATGTTGAAGAAGGTAATAACTTTGATAAGTGATTAGGTAAGTATACAAATTTTGTTAATCAATTTAATATTTTTTAAAATATATCTTTATATATTTTAAGGTTATATAGATTAAAGTATCTTGCTGTTTTAACTAGTTTAAAGAAGAAAATTAATATAGCCAAGATTAAAATGAACTCTCATGATCTCCATAGTGAAACAGGTCGTTCGACAGTTCCTAAAACACCATGGATGGAAAAGATTTGCCATCTTTATGAAAATATGAACATCGAAGATGAAAATCTCTTCCTCTTAGAGTGCCCCGACGAGGCTTCTCTCTACGCTTTTTGAGTATAAGAATAAAATCTTAAATCAAACTAAATAACTCTTTTCATTAGGTCTGATAGACCAAAGATTAGTCTAAATGAACATTAACCATCATCATCATCATCATCAAATAAAAAATTATATTAATTAATAATTTTCGATTTAAACATTTAAAAGTTTGTTTGATTTACTACTCAAATATATTGTTATTATAAAAATAAGAAAACATTCATTAAGCGTAAAGAAATGTATATGAAACCTCGGAATTACTAGCAAATCCTTTAGTTTAACAATATCCTCCTTTGTTCAAGACAACACAATGCATTAATAAATCTAAGCAAATTCCTTAATAGAATCCTAGTAAGGAAAAAAGAGACATTTATATCAGAGTAGAGTATTGTTGTAATTAATTAGGTTTGAAAGGGAAATGGGAACTTCATACCTCTCTAATCATGTGCTTGTCGCACGTCTCTTTTCTTTATTTTCCTCGGCCTTCTCATGTGATCATCACATGTCTCTTTATTTATTTATGGTGAAAGAGCTGCAGAAAGGCGAAAAAGTTAACCGGCCACTTCGACTATCGAGTCTTTCATCTGGTCATCAACCAATCGTTGTATCTATGTATATAAAGAATAGGGAGTCACGATTTCCGAGAAAAAATGGAATATTGAAGCATAGAATCTGACGCTTCAGATTAAATAAATTAGAATATTGTGGAAGATGTCAAGTCGTAGACCAAACAAATAGTAATTTCTTATCCATTGCAATTATTAGTGCGGAATGAGGAGGTGGCTTTTCAGTTGGGAAAATGAAATCCTTGCTACTTAGGTTCAGATGAAATAAATGAGAATATCGAGGGACATGTGAAATTGTTAGAGGAATCACCGTACTTTTATCGAATTTATAATTTTCATTTTGAAAAATTTATAATTTTTATTTTGGGAATCTATAATTTTCACTCTAAAATTTTATCGATTTAGAAAATTTACCAATAACTTTTTTGTTTTAATATAATAATACACATCTAACTTGGACGTAGATTCAACTCCTCTTCATAACAGAACTCCGTACAATAAGAACCTTTCTTATTTTGTTACTTTTTCATGGGATGCATGCTAAGAAAGATGCTCTACCAAAAGATGAGTTTCCCACAGACGAAATCAACTTAATGAAAAACAACATAACGATTAATTATTTTTTATTTAAATAATTAGTACGATATGTCTTATGCAAACTGTTGAGATTTTATTTTAATTAAACTTGGAGAAAATCTCATGAAGGTGACAACAATAGGATTTATTGTTAAATTGACTCCATCTATTTCTGATGTGGAGTTAATGTATCATATATTTGTTGTGAGTGAATTTATGATTCTGTTTCTACTCCTAGCTATAAAATGTAAACTCGTAGAGGCAAATGAGCATGATGAGGGATGTGAGGTGAGTGGAAGAGATGAGCAGATGAGAAACTCTGCTATTGTATTTCTCCAATTGTTGAATGAGATTGTCGATGCCCTGTTAGGTGGATGTAGCCCAGATTGGTTGGGTGAACCACGTTAAAATCTCTTTTTTTCATGGTTGAATGTTGTGTGTGTGTTTTTATTTGTTTTATGTTTTTGCTGTAATTATTTTAACACTTGGTATCAGAGCTGGTTGTTTGAGCTTCTTGTTTGTTGCGTAAGCGCTGCCAAGCGAACCCAGAACTGCTGAGCGCAGTTTGAAAGAAGCCGCATACACACTCTGTTGTGCATTGAACCATGGATGTTGCGTGCTGCTGAGAGGCCGTGAGGCCGGGATCGGAGCTCTGTTGGAATCCGAGTAGTAGAACTGTGAGAACATATAGTTGAAGCAACGTTGAACTGGCTTGTGAGCTGGCTTGTGAACGATGAACGTCGAGGGATGTGAGCTCCCGGTTTTTGTAAGTTAAGAACGCAGTGTGACGTGAAAGAGGAACAACACGTGTATTGAAGGATTGGGCAGACGTTGTAGTAAACCGAAACTGTGCGTTGGTTTTTCCATCCGATAGCTGGAAGTTGTCACAGCAAAGCAGTCTGGAGGAGTCACAGCACAGTAAGCGTTTAGAAGCATTGAATGCTGGTCGATATGCTGCTGTCTGTATTGATGAGCCAAGCAGAGCCGTGTCGTCCTGTTAAACGGTGTTGAATGCTGCATTGAATGGTGAGTTCAATTATTTTTTTAAATCGATTTGCTGCACGTGAAGAAGCCGTGAAGCTGGAGGTGAATTATTTGTTTAAATCGATTTATGAAAGCTTTAGTGAACCACTGCCATTTAACTCATATCAATTTATTCAAAGGTCGATTTATTTAAAAAGGTGATCAATTATATCGTTTTTGAAGTGTTTTTTATAAATCGATTTGAAGTTTGTAAAATCGATTTGTATTGGTTTTGCATTTAGTTGCGTTTTAAATCGATTTTATTGATATGCCATGGTCTTTTAATAAATCGATTTTATTATGAAGTCGTTCTACAGAGGTAGCACTTCATAGTTTAACTTTAATGCCATTTGCATATGGTATATATTATCGATTTATTGAATGTAATATCGATTTAAATGTTCACCATATCAAGTTATTGTAACATGCCAATATATATTGAGGCAAAGCCATTGTATAGGTGAAGGGCATTTTTTTAAAGGCAAGGGCTTTTTTAATCAAAACTAATTCCTTTTGAAATTGGAGATTTTTTGTGACACGAGCTACTAAACATGGAAAAAACACAAAGTGCTCGGTTTGAGATCGAGAAGTTCAATGGCAAAAACAACTTCGAGATCTGGAAAGTGAAGATGTATGATCTACTCGTGCAACAAGGAGTGGCGAAGGCACTATTGGGAAAAGCCAAACATCCTTACACCATGACAGATCATGAATGGAGTGATTTGGATGAAAGAGCACTGAGTGACATTCGACTGTGTTTGGCGGATGATGTTTTGTTTAACATCATGTCAGAGAAAACTGCTGCTGGTTTGTGGAAAAATCTTGAAAAGCTGTACATGACAAAATCCTTAACCAATAGGATTCTTCTGAAGCGACAGTTGTACAGCTTGCGCATGAAGGAAGGTACGCCGATAACTGATCATCTGAATACCTTTAATACTCTCCTGGTGCAATTAGAAAGTATAGAAGTAAAATTTGAATCAGAAGATAAAGGTGTAACTTTATTATGCTCGTTGCCCGAGTCATGGGATCATTTTGTTACTTCTATAAGTCTTAGTTCATCAGAAACCCTTGAATTTGATGATGTTGTTGGAGCTCTGTTGTCCAAAGAAACAAGGAAGAGGTCAAATTCAGAAACCTCTACATCAGAAGCAATGATGGTCAGAGGTCGTTCTAAAGAAAGACGCTTCAATAAGCACAACAACTCGCATTCAAAATCAAAAGGGAAGAAGAGTAAGGTAAAGTGCTGGTTTTGTGGAAAATCTGGACATTTGAAGAAGGAATGTTGGAAGAGACAGCAAACATCCAAAGGAGACTCTTCGACAGAAAAGAAAGAATCAAACACGACAGATACAGGTTCGGCAGCCATTTCAGGTATGAGTGATGAAGTGTTATCAGTTAGTTTGTCTAATCATGATCAACATTGGCTGTTAGATTCTGGTGCATCAAATCACATGTACATTCATAGAGAATGGTTTAAAAATTATAAATCAATCAATGATGGAGTTGTTTACATGGGAAATGATGTCTCATGTAATATTGTGGGAATTGGAAGCATCCAGATTAAAATGTTTGATGGGACAAATAAAATTCTAAGTGATATAAGACACGTACCTGAACTAAGAAAAAACCTCATTTCACTAGGAGTACTAGACACTAATGGATATAAAACCTTTATTCAAGGTGGAATAATGAAAGTTTATAAAGGAATTTTACTAGTAATGAAAGCAAAGAAGGTTGGAAATATTTTTCAGTTAGAAGGAAGAATAGAGTCAGATCATGCTTTTACAGTATCTGAAAATGACAGTAATTCTATTCGTTTATGGCATCAAAGGTTGGGCCATATGAGCAAAAGAGGATTAAAATTTTTATCTGCTGGTAAGTTACTTCCTAGTTTAAAATCTTCTAAGTTAGATTTCTGCAAACATTGTCTGTTTGGGAAACAAAGCAAGCAGAAGTTTAAAACTGGAAAACATACTAGTAAGGGAATCCTTGATTATATCCATTCTGATGTTTGGGGTCCATCTCCTACAACCCCATATGGAGGATCGTCATATTTTGTATCTTTTATTGATGATTTCTCTAGAAAAGTGTGGGTCTACATGTTAAAGAAGAAGTCTAAAGTATTCACATTTTTCAAAAAGTTTAGATCATTAGTTGAAAACATCACTGGAAGAACCATTAAATGTTTAAGAACTGACAATGGTGGTGAGTTTAATTCAAAGGAATTTGATAATTATTGCAAGGACGCTGGGATCGAAAGACATAAAACCACTGTATATACTCCTCAGCAAAACGGAGTTGTTGAATGCATGAACGAGACTCTTTTAGAGAGAGCAAGAAGTATGCTTAGTAACACCAATTTGTAGAAGGAATTGTGGACAGAAGCGGTTTCTACGGCTTGTTACTTGGTAAATCGATCACCGTTAACTACGATAGGATGCAAAAGTCCTCAAGAGGTATGGAAAGGTTATGCATGTGATTATTCTAAACTAAAATCGTGTTGGTTGTGATGCATATGCTCTAGTTCCGAAACATCAATGGTCTAAATTAGATCCTAAATCAAAAATATATATCTTTGTTGGATATGGTGATGGAACTAAGGGATACAGGTTGTGGGATCCTACTACTCACAAGATCATCATTAACAAAGATGTTAAATTTAATGAATCTTCACTTGAAAATCCAGATGTAGATGATAAATTGAAACGGGATAATGTATCTAAGCTTCAAAACATTCAGTTTGAAACCAGTTCAAACACTGATGATAGTCCAGATGAACAAGTTTCAGATTTAGATCATGAACAAGTTCCAGATGCAAATCATGAACGTGTTTCAGATGTTGATCATGAAGAAGTTCCTACAGATAATAATCAGCAAGTTATGGAAGTACCAGAAACATCTTTAAGGAGTTCTACGAGAATCAGACGTCTTCCTAAAAGGTATGATGATTATGTTACTTCAGTTGCTTTAATTGCTAACGATGATGAACCTTTGTGCTATCAGGAAACTGTTGAAGGTTCTAATAGTGGTAAGTGGAAATAGGCTATGAAGGACGAGATGAAGGCATTAGACAAGAATGCCACATGGGATCTGGTAGAACTTCGTAAAGACAGGAAAACTATGGGATGTAAATGGGTTTACAAATTGAAAAGGGGTGTTGATGATACAGAGGACAGGTACAAAGCGAGGTTGGTCGTGAAAGGTTTTTCTCAGAAAGCCGGCATTGACTTTCATGAGATATTTTCACCAGTTGTAAAAATTGTTTCAATTCGGATTGTGTTAGCATTAGTTGCTTTACTTGATTTAGAATTACAGCAACTAGATGTTAAAACTGCATTTTTACATGGAGATTTAGATGAGGAGATTTACATGGAACAACCGAAAGGGTTTGTTCAAAATCGCAACAAGAAATTTGTCTGCAGGCTCAAGAAATCATTGTATGGTCTGAAGCAGTCGCCTCGGCAATGGTACAATAAATTTGATTCTTTCATGATGAGTCAAAATTATATAAGAATTGAATATGATCATTGTGTTTACTTTAAGAAATTAAGTAATGGCATGTTCATTATCTTAGTGTTGTATGTTGACGATATGCTTTTAGTAAGAAAAAACATAACAAAGATCAGCAGGTTAAAGGCTCAGATGGCTAGGACGTTTGATATGAAAGATCTAGGAGTAGCAAGACAGATTTTGGGCATGGAGATTTTCAGAGATAGGAGCAATGGTAAGCTGTGGCTATCACAACAGAAGTATATTGAGAAAATACTCCTAAGGTTTGGTATGAACAATGTGAAGCCTGTTTCAGTCCCTTTAGCTTCACATTTTAATCTTTCTTCAATTTTATGTCCTAACACTAATGAAGAAAAGGAATATATGTCTCGAATTCCATATTCCAGTGTAGTAGGTTGTTTTATGTATGCGATGGTTTGTACTCGACCAGATATTTCACATGCAGTTGGGGTTGTCAGCAAGTATATGGTAAATCCAGGAAAAGAACAGTGGTCAACAGTGAAATGGGTGCTTCAATATCTAAGAGGCGCAAGTGATTATTGTATCACTTATAACAGGAGTAGTGAATTTGTTTGCGGATATGTTGATTCCGATTTTGCAGGTGATTTGGATAAGACAAGGTCAACTTCAGGGTATGTCTTTACTCTTGCAGGTGGAACTATTAGTTGGATGTCAAAGCTACAGAACATTGTTGCTTTATCCACTACAGAAGAAGAATACATAGCTGCTTCACATGCTTGCAAAGAAGCAGTTTGGATGAAAGGTTTGTTTGGTGAGTTTGGTAGGTTACAGGACAACATCAAGTTATTTTGTGATAGTCAAAGTGCAGTTCATTTGGCTAAAAATCCGGCCTATCATAGTAAATCAAAGCATATACTTATCAAGTACCATTTTGTAAGACAGGTTATCACTGAACGGGGAGTCTCTCTTAAAAAGGTGCATACAAAGGAAAACTGTGCAGACATGTTCACGAAACCAGTTCTGTTAGAGAATCTACGATGGTGTCTGGCTTCTCTTGGCTTGCAGAAAAGATAAAGTTAATAATGAAACAGGGTATCAGGCTAATTGTTGTCAAGGTGGAGATTGTTTAGATTTTCTTTTAATTAAATTTGGAGAAAATCTCATGAAGGTGACAACAATAGGATTTGTTGCTAAATTGGCTCCATCTATTTCTGATGTGGAGTTAATGCATCCTATATTTGTTGTGAGTGAATTTATGATTATGTTTCTACTCCCAGCTATAAAATGTAAGCCCGTAGAGGCAAATGAGCATGATGAGGGATGTGAGGTGAGTGGAAGAGATGAGCAGATGAGAAACTCTGCTATTGTATTTCTCCAGTTGTTGAACGAGATTGTTGATGCCCTGTTAGGTGGAAGTAGCCCAAATTGGTTGGGTGAACCACGTTAAAATATTTGTTTTTCATGGTTGAATGTTGTTTGTGTGTTTTTATTTGTTTTATGTTTCCTCTATAATTACTTTAACACAAACAAAAATCTTTGGCGAAGTAACTTGATTTGCATATTCATTACATACTTCCCATTTATACCAGGTTAGACACTTAAAAATTAAAAGCTAATTAATTCATAAATTTTTCATCAAATACACTTAAAATTTGACACATAAACTTTTTTGCAATTGGTTAATTTGAGACGATCCTAAACACATTTTTATTTAACTAATGAGAAAGTTAGCACAACAAAATTAGTTTTCCCATATTTAAATCATAATAACAAGTATATGTACCACCAAAAAAAACTAATTTTCACCTACCAAAAAAAGACATTTTCACCTACCAATTAAAAAAAAAAAAATGTTAAATGAGAATGCAGAGAACTATTAATTATATAATCTCTTACACTATTGTTTGTAAAATAGTGTAATTTTATGAGAATTACAAGGGTGATAGGTCTCAAAAGTGCAATTCTACAACTTTAGTAAAAAAATGAGCATTACATTAGGATACTTACAAATTAATTAGCTCATGGATCAATTTTATATGAAGGAAAGTTTCTTCATTGTATGATTGATAAATATTACATCTTTGTTACTTATTGCATGTTTTGTAGGTTTATTAGATCACAATTTATCTCAATTAAATTTGAAAATGTGATGAATTTCTTTAAAGTGAGATGAACTAATTATTTATATATGTATTGGAAACTAAATAATAGAGAAACAAAACACATAAAATATTTCGAAAAAAAAATTACAGAAAAACATAAAACAAGAGAGACATAGATATACACGATTCATCCAATTTGGGCTATGTCCATGAAGAAACAACCAATTCTTTCTTTTATATTATTCATCAAAATGAAGGAATACAACCTGCAATAAATTTGTTGTAACTTCCTCTTCACTCTCACACAATCTCTGTTTTTCTCACACATAATAATACACAACCGCAATACAATTCCCTCATATAAACCGAAGGTTTCCTTTTAGGGATAAAACCCCTAAATTAACATAATTTATACCATTAGATCTTTCGCCTAATGAAAAACTTATATTGACTACAAAATTACAATATTTTATCAGGAAAATTTTCATTTAATTTTTTATTCAGGGGCCTTGGACCCCCCTCGCGACACTAGTGGGGGGAAAGCCCCTCATTAGGGACTGAGATTGAAATGCAACTAAAACAAGACCTCTAAATCTGGAACGTAATTAGACTCTACACCTAACAATCTGTATATTTAAGTGTAATTACAACTATTTTTAAATATAATATTTTTTAAAGGTATTTAATGTTTTTATAGGTGAGCATTGTAGTGGTATTCAGATTATTATGTCTTAACATTGGAAGAGATATTGAGCTCATTGTGATGTTTATTTAGGTTTCTTTATTTGAAAAGTGATATCGTGGCATCTCATATAATAATATTCTATTAGTTATAGTGTGATATATGTAGATGAAGTTTCAAACATCTTTGTAATGGGTATTATTTTCAAAGGATTAATGTAAATTTGTGTCATTCATGTCATTTCTATCATCAACATTCTCTTAATTAATCTTAGTGGTCTTTTTTACTCTTAGAGCGATATTCCATTTGTAGGAACTTTTCATTCATGACATGTGGCATGCAATTCCTCAAGGTTGCATACATTCCTATAAGTATTGGCACACATATGAAATTGTGGGTCCAAAATCCTACACTTAGCTAATAATTTCAAAAATATAAGAGGAATGTGTGATTCAGTGAGCTTGAAGTAGGAGGTATGTGGCAAGGTTTTTGTATGAGTTGCATGTGTAATACAAAAGAATGACTTGGATGAGTCAACATGTGAATATATCTAGGAGCATAATAGAATATTGGTGAGTGAAAGTGGTGAAAAAAATAAAAACAAATACAACACAATCATCTCTATAACATCATAATTAACAACAATATGAAAATTAAAACGAAATTGTAAATATTGCAACCTCACACACAATAATAGAAAAATAAGGTGAAACCCCAATTACAAAAACCATTATCCATTAATCAATCTCTTTCCTTTTGAAAAATCAAATTTAGACAGGTATTCTCGATCTCATCATCATTTTTTCTTCATTAAAAATTTCATTGGGCTACCATGGTCAAAGGCCATGGTATCTTTTTCCTTTTTTTATCTCTATATTTTTATTACCTTTCAACAAATCCTTGTACTCTTGACTTTATTCTTGGAACCTATGACTAAAGAGGTTAGCCTTCTTCACCTATAACATACATAAAAACTCAATTTTCCTCATTGTTCTTGTTGGGCGTCTGTTATATTCTTCCCACCACTAGTCCCACGTGATGTACACTACAACAAGCATAGCGAGGGGTTTGGAGGGGGGGAGGTAGCCCCTCCTGTTGGCGGTCTATCAGGGAGGGGGAGGAGGGAGGGGGGGTCTTGCACGGGGTCTGGGACAGTGCCTCAAGATTTTTTTTTTATGTTGATATAATAATAATTTGGGCAAAATCAAGGATGGAGAGCAAACTGAAATATGGTGGTTGGACCTACCCATGGTTTTGGGCATGATGGTGTTTTTCCCATTATATTTTGTATACCCGATTAAACGAAATATGGTTATATTCTAATCCAAGGTTAATGGATTGGGGTTTATGAATGCTTTGGTATATATATATATATATATATATATATATATATATATATGGTAAAATTGAAAGGAATATAATGAAAAATTAATATGCTAGTCCCGATTTTGGAATCCATGGGAAAATATTTGTGTATATTTGTTTCATGTTCTCGCCATTGTATATTTTTCTATTTTAAGAATTCGTTTGCAAGTAATTTATGTACAGGGTTAAAGCCTACAATTCAAATTTCCTTGGTATTTATTTTTCTCCCTCAATAAGCATTATCTTGTACCTCAATGTGTTTTTCATCCCTACTCTTTATGACTCCAAAAGTTCCATCGATAATATGGAGTGCCATCTAACCTTCACTAGGTTTGTCCACAACCCCCTATGGTCTTTTCCATATATTCAATGGTGCTACACTTTGGAACCATCAACTCCCTTATAGTATCCTTTATAATGTAATTTTACTTTCGTCTCCCTTGTTAAATCATCACAGCCTTTCTAAAATGAGTCAATTTCCATTATATATACTTGTGTTAATTTCTGAATATTTGGTTTACATTCCTTCAATTATCATCACTAAAATTTACTTGGTATTGTTAAATTGCATTGTTTGATATAATCCTAACTTTATTCCACTCATTTGTTCTTTCTACTTCCTCATGTACATGGTAGATAAATGACTATATTTACTTTTAGAATAATACCCTTACATCAAGAAAAGAATATCTAAATTTCAATATTAATACTACACTAAAGAATATCTTTATATCAAGAAAAAACTATCTAAATTTCAATATTATTGATAAGAAAAATACAAATTTCAATATCATCAATAATACACTACAATTATTTTAGACAATACACATAAAACAAAGAATCACCAATACATACAAGGTGTCAATTGCGTATACAAATTACAATGGTAAAAAAATAAACATTCTATAATACTAGGAAAATAAACGAACTACATTTAACCAGGTAACATATATATATATATATATATATATATATATATATATATATATATATATATATATGAAAAAACGTTAAATTTAACATGAATTGTCCACCATAATAGGTGGTTTAATAGGTCTAAAATGTGTACAATCAATAATTTCATAACAATAATCTTGAGGATGTGGTCTAATAGTTAGGTGGGGAAGTTTGGTTCCCATAAATTTTATGGTCCAATCCCACGTTAGACTGTGTATACCTAAGAGTTGCTCTAGGAACGATTTCTTTAGTGGAAATAAGTTCATAGCAATTCATTTTAGAAAACTTTGTCTGCATGTTCAATTTTATGTGGTCTCGTCTCTAGGGTACATAAGGTAAATCATGTATTTGTACAGTGAACTCATAAATTTTTTGGATAATATTTAAAATTTAAATGGAAAATTGTTTTTGAAAATATATTATAACTACTTCTTAAAGGGAAATGTGTAAAGAAACTACTCCCGAGTGAACTTCCATAAATTAACAAGGCAATGGGCGCAGCGACAGTCCCTGCCGACATGCAATTTCTAGAGAAAAGGATATGCAATTCTGTATAGATAATGATAAATTAATGATAAATTAAATTAGATAATAAATTTATTAGTATATTTGAATATTTAATATCGGTTGCAGGTGTTGTATTTATTGGGCCAAACTCTCGATCACAAAGGTCCAACCGTGATATCCACCATAAAAATTTGGATATAAAAACAATTGCTTAACTTTCCTGCGTCGGGTGTATTGGGATATGTGATGTTGCCAATAAGAGGTGGAATGCTGTCAAATCCAAAACCTTTGGTTAAATTTCAAAATGAAAGGATATTGTCACATAGAAATTTTAAAACTTTGGATAAATTTTGATAACACAAAAATAATTTTAGTCAAACAATGAATTAATAGCCCGTCAACGACTCATCGATCGCTATAGTCCTACAAGGCAGGGACTAATAATATGATGTCATTTAATGTAGTTGTGCAACGAAGATTTGATAACCTATAAGAAAAAGATAATAAGACTTTACTGGTGTCTCTCAACGTGACTTGCCACAAGGCAGAAGTTGAATTCTTAATTTTCAAAGATCATTATCGAATGCGTAAAGTTTCAGACTTAACTCCCAATACTTCCTGCTATAGCAAGAAATGTCTCGTCTCTAGGGTACATAAGGTACATCTTGTATTTGTACATTGAACTCATAAAAGTTTTGGATAGTATTTGAAATTTAAATGGAAATTTTTTTTTGAAAATATATTATAACTACTTCTTAAAAGGAAATGTGTAAAGAAACTACTCCCGAGTGAACTTCCATAAATTAATAATATGATGTCATTTAATGTAGTTGTGCAACGAAGATTTGATAAAATATAAGAAACAACTAATAAAACTTTAATGGTGTCTCTCAACGTGACTTGCCACAAGGCAGAAGTTGAATTCTTTATTTTCAAAGATTATTATCGAATGCGTAAAGTTTCAGACTTAACTCCCAATACTTCCTGCTATAACAAGAAATGTCTCGTCTCTAGGGTACATAAGATACATCATGTATTTGTACAGTGAACTCATAAAATTTTTGGATAGTATTTAAAATTTAAATGGAAAATTGTTTTTGAAATTATATTATAACTACTTCTTAAAAGGAAATATGTAAAGAAACTACTCCCGAGTGAACTTCCATAAATTAATAATATGATGTCATTTAATGTAGTTGTGCAACAAAGATTTGATAAAATATAAGAAAAATATAATAAAACTTTAATGGTGTCTCTGAACATGACTTGCCACAGGGCAGAAGTTGAATTCTTTATTTTCAAAGATTATTATCGAATGCATAAAGTTTCAAACTTAACTCCCAATACTTTCTGTTATAGCAAAAAATATCATATTACATTGTATATAGTATACATGGATTAAATTTGATGGATATTTACTCGTAATTTTTATATTTAAGTGTTAAATATTGATTAATTTAAAATTTGCAAGTTGGTAATGATATTTACTTAACTTTTCAAGTTGTCAATTTGATGAGTGACTTCAATTTGGTTTTACCAAGCACCTAGTAAGATCAAGTCTAGAGTCAAGATGGATCTAAGCTTGTGCTCTTATATTCGATAATAGATTTCCTCAAATCTTGAAATAAGGTTCAACATTAAAAATACCATGGAAAAATACCATCAACAAAACCGTAGATTGTGAAAAGCTAGAGTCCATAAACTACTAATGGTAGATTACTATTTTATTTCTTTATTTGGCCAATTCAAAATATTTAGATAACATAACATACGATAATATGATATTACAACATATCTTCCATATTGCACTGAAGAGCACCTCACAACGCAATAAAACTAACTTGACATCTTGTATATGCAAGCAATCCCAAATAATATTGCAAAAAATAAATGAATCTATCAATATTGCCAAGATAAGCATCACACGATGTGGCACCTACATTACTGACACCCCAAGACAGGACTCCTATCAAAGTACACAATGCATCCATAGCTCTAAGATAACATGATAACAATAGGTTCACCCATAGTGGATCTTTGGACTTGTTAGATAAATCCCATCTCCATCTTCACTTACATCATGCAATCGTGCACAACGTACACTTAAACCTAATTCAATAACCCTAAATCTTAGAGCTTTAAGGTACTCTCACTACATGTCCATGCCCATGGGGCGTTGGTGTGCTATATAAAATATTGACCCATGAGGATAAAGCAATCAATTTGAAAGATTTCTTTTAGTTGTCTACTATAAATAATATAATTTTTTTTCTCTTATTTATATAGTTGGAATATGTATTTTTGACTTTATTTTGAGAATTTTTCCACAGTTTCCTTAGTGTTAGTACACTTGTTCAATATATATAAGTTTTTATAACATTTATCTAGTTATTTGTTTGATTCAAAAACATATATATTTCTTGATTGGATAAGGAATCTCAAATGTGTGGTTACCAAGGCTACGATATGTTTGGTACATTCATACTTTAATATGAATGCAATTGGGTATGTGCCTTATAAGTGTTAGGTAATGGATGAGAGAGATCCATCCTTCTTACTTATCAGAAGATTATGTTATTTTTTCAAAATGTGTGACCTATATATCATTATTGCTTGAACTGTTAGAATCCTCCCAAATTTTTATTTAGATGTGGATAATATTATCACTCAGATTTTCCTTGAAGTTGTTGGAAGAGGGAAGGGGTCCGAGGTAACCACAAACCAACCTTCAAGTAGAGAATCTAGCCAATCTGTACCCAGAGAGGGCTCTCTCTATAAAATTTAGCTTTGTTTTTGAAAATATTAGGCTAGTTATAAAGTCCAAGGGTTTTGATTTTGTTTAAGTTGATGGAATTCTTTAGTTGAGATTAAGATCAAGTAGTTTCAGTCCATTGGGCTAATGGAGTCAAAGGATTGGCTGCACTGGCTTAAGTTTTTTAACAAAATATGGTTTATCAGGGCAAGATAATCAAACTAGAAACAATTATAGATCTAAAGTGAATGGAATGGAATTCAAACGGATGAAAGGCAACGAAGAATCTTTCAACACATTCAAGAGAAGAGAAATAGGTTGATTATCAATAAAGAGAATTTAAGTATTCTTTACTAAATAACCAAAGATATATGAACTAGACAAACAAGAGCAATTGAGAATTCATTGTTTAAACCAGTTTAGAGGAAAACATTTAGAATAATAACGACTGAAATCAGATTACACCTAAGTACTTTCTGATTTAATCCTTTTCATTAAATATCGAGATAATGAAACACAGATGATATTGTAAAAAAATATTAAACTTAAAAACATAAGATAGAGATGAATTATTGATCCTTCATTTGACGCATGAATCCTAAGAAAAGTCTTCTGCCTCAATTCCTTGTCCAGTTTTGCCACGAAAAATTTCTCCAAAGCTCTTTATTCCAAAATATTCAATGTTACATCAAAGTCTAAGAATCCACCCTCAATAATTCAATTGAGGGCTTATTTATACAAAAAAAATCGTACAAAATATCTCTTAACAAAACGAGATATAATCTAAGATGACTCACAAATAAGTTACAATAAAAATAGAGACAGATGGTCTCATAGATAAGACAAAAAGTAACTGATGTTGTGCTATTCCTCCTTTTGAGAATGTGATGGAGGCAGGACCTATATTTTAGCTCATCGTTGTCCTCTTCAGTAATTTTGTTCTAACTGACCTGCTTCACTGATACTCTTTGTTCTTACTGATACACTTTAACTGAACTGATACTCTTTGACCTTTGTTTGTCCATTTATCTTTTATACTGTAGTAAATAGGCAAAATTTCATATCAGGATAAATTTTACAAAAGTTCCAATAGATCTTCCCACCATTTATCTTCTCCTATTTTGGTCCGTTGAAGCTTCATTAATGTTTCATCAGCCTCGGTATATCTGAAGAAATTAGGCTGATTTGGAAACAAATGTTTTATTTCATGTTCAAGATAAAATAAATTCTCTAATCTGTCATGAAGATTCCTTCCTGTAGGTAATGTTGCTTATGATGAAATGGCTGAGGAACTGGCTTGATTGTGAGCATGTATGTCCAATTTCTTAACATAAGTTTCCAGGTCCATTATTTTATCTTCTGAGACCATAGGGCTGGGAAACCCTTTATTCAATAAAACATTAAACCTTTCTCTGAAAGCAATGATTTCACTTTGCATGTCAAAACACCTTCGTTCTAAATTTTTCATAAGAGTTCTTTTAGTAAAAACTCTTTTTATCTCCAATATTGTTGCAGTCATGTCCTGAATACCCTGATCTACAAGTTGATGTCTGGTTTCAGTGTTTAGAAATTGTATGAGCTGATTGGCTTCCTCAGGCCTATTTCCTAATTCTGCTCGTGTAGTTTCAACTTCATCCAGAGCTACTTTGACCAAATCATTCTGCTCGTATATTATCTGGATTAAGGACCAGATATCTTTTATTGACTGAATAATATCATCCCAAATAATGTCATTTACTTCTCTTAAAGGTTTCTCCAATGTGAGATCCCTTTCCAAAGCTTTAACTAATTTTTCCAATGTTTTGACTTCTCTTGTTTTGTCAGCAACAGTCATTTTTGAAAGATCATATTTCTGTTCCAAATTAATAAGCTGTAACTTTGTGCGTTGAAGTTCTGTTACTTGAATTTTCAAGTCATTCATTGATTTTATTAGTTCTTCTGCACTCAAATTTGAAGTATTTACCTGTGATGGCTCTGTTGATTGACCTGTTGGTTGACTTGTTGTACCTGTGATAACCTTTGTTGTAGATACTGGAACACTAGACTGCTTGTCTTTTAAAGCTTGTTCAAGCTCTTTTTCTGTTTCAGTCAGTTGCTCATTCATTTTCAAGAGCAACTCCATCATTTCTTCTTCAGAATTCTTCTTTATTACTTCTTCAGTTTGAGGATTTCTGGAGGCTGGCAATTTCAACTGCTTTCTCAAAGCTGCAATGTCATCATCTTTTTTCTTGATTAGAGCTTCTATACCTTTGACATCCTTTGGATTGTGACCCAATCCAATTATTATTTCCTCCAATTTTTTTATCCTGGTGTCTTTGGCTTGAGAAGAAGCCTTTTCAAGCTACAATTGTGTATTAGTGTTCTCCAAAGAATCCTATAATATGTGAGCTGCCATTGCCTTATTAGTCAAAGTAGAATAGATCATTTCACCAGTCTTCTTATGTAACTCAATCTGATCTAAAGTATGGATATCCTTTGCTAGGACTTCAAAGTTTGTTCTAATATAATCAGCAGATGTTTGGGGTTTGAAATGGCTCATTAACATTTTTCCCTATTGGATGTCAAAAGCTGACATCAATCTTTCTTGATTCTTTGGAGCCATTTTCAATAGGTGTGTAGTGTTGGGGCCACCTGGCAGATGGCTGTGCCTGGCCTGTTGTGGACATATTGATGCATTTAGTTGTGCTGGTTGGTGGAATGATACTAATTTTCTAGTCCTTGACTATCAAGGATTTCATCAATAGATTCTACTTCTGGAGGAGTATTCAATTTATGTCTCTTGGCCTAAGGCTGTTGTGAAGATCCAGTGAGAGGGGTAGTAGCTTCAGCTTCTCTCTTTTTTCCCTTTCCACATTTAATGGAGTCTGCAAAATTGAAATTTCTACTGGATTGGTTTGAACGGAAGAAACTTGTACTTGATCCTGTCGCTTGGAAGTTTGAGGTTGTTCTATCATAGTGAATGTTTCTTTAACTTGTGTATCAACCTCTTTCTCTTTTCCCTTAGATGATACTGCAATGTTTTCTTGTAACTTCTGCTGAAAGGTTCCAGTTGAGGAAGGACCAACCTCTGATCTTGGTACCTGTGCAAAAGAGTCTAGGTCAAGCATCTTTTCAAGATCTTTCATAACATTGTCTACATTGACCTACTCACTATCCTGCTCTATCAATGTGCCTTCTATCCATTCATCTGTATTAGCATATTTTTCAATCTCCGGAATTCTTTGATGGATGTATGGTACTGATTTATTTTTCATTATTTTATCACAAATGAAGTTGAATGGGTCATAAGGTGCCCAATAGAAACTCTTTTGTAATCTGAAACGGTCTTCTAATATCCTTTCAGCTTCTTCTCCTACATCCCTAGAGTTACAGATAAAGGGACCTAATTGAATTTTGATCCGAAGTTGAGCCTTCTTCTTTTCATTACAAAAATGAATTATATCAGAATTGTTCATCTGCCTGAAATATTCTAATGCAAAGATTCTCATGGGGACATATTTTGGCAATTTGAATGGACATAATTCACATTCATATATTCTGACTTCTGTGTGATTTTGGTATAAATACCAATCACCAACTTTGTATTGTTTTGAGAGCTGTAAAATTTTCTTGATTTCATTGCTGAGTCTTGGAGGATAAACTCCTGTCAACAAGGTGGTTGCAGGGTGTATAAAAATATCAATGAATTCATTATAGGAATAGGGAGAATCTCGAGAACTATGAGTGATGGCTGACTAAAAGATAACCGACCTAGGATTCCCTTGGGCATCAAGCTTTTTGGTATAGAAAGGGAAATTTTCCGACTGGTAATAGAGCATGAGATGATAAATGACAGAAGAATATTTAAACACTTTCTCATTTTCTAATCTCATGAATTGATCATGGATTTTTTCTGCAATGTATGATGCAAAGTCATACCTGACAGCAGGAGGTTGTCCAGGGGTCAAAATAGACAATAATACTAGAGTTAAATGGTCAACATATTCACTGGTATTAAAGCCCATTATAGAGGATATCATTTCCAAAACAAGTCTACCCTCCTCAGTGAAAAAAGCATACCCATAAGGGGGAGGGCCTTTAGGCTGATGATCAGGCAACATAAAGGTCTGGCAGATGTGGCTTAAATCTTCATGGGATAGTTTGGTGGATTTCTCAAGTAAATCTCCCATGGACAGGGGAGTGAGGGCCTGATCAGGTTGAAAATGTAGCATCTCATTGATAGACTGAGCAGTAATTGGGAAAAGGACATCTTGATTTGGGGATAAGACTGCTCTTTGGTTAGGATCATAATTTGCATGGCAAAAATGGATTATTTCAGGGAAGATATGGACAGAGGGAAAGAGGCACCTGGGAAGATTAGATTCCCATAACCCAATCATATCTAAGCCATTCAAATAATTGTCTCTGCAGCGACAAAAAAATCAAAGAGGACTATCACTAAAAGCCAGGTCTTTAAGCTGGAAATCTCTATCGACTAATGATAAATAATCCAAGTCTCTATGAGGGGCATTCAATGGGGTGACGTTTAAAGCCACAGGAACTTCCATTTTTGGTTCTTGTGGATTCAAAAATGGAAATTCGGCTTATGGTGAAGAATTGAGCAAAACTACAGGTTTCGACGAGAGAAACAGGTACAATTGCAGATTGGGAATTCAATTACAGCTCTCAGGATTAAGGAATGAACTAGCAATTAATTTTAACTCTGTTTCAGTGAAAGGAAAAGGAAAGTCGAGTTTCTTACAGAGTTCAGTGCGAATTTAGGGTAAATACCTGTTTTTTCTTTTGGAGATAGTAGGTACTGGTTAAGGCGGATAATCTTCTGAGAGGCTTGACTGCAATTTTCTTCGACAGGATAAAGGTTGGCGGACTTCAAAAATTTGAAATTTGAAATTTCTGCATGGAGGGTGTATTCGTTTTCTGCGTACAAAATAATGAAAAAGATGCGAATTTTTGTTTTATTGGCAAAGTCAAATGGGGGGTGAATTTTTTATTATTTTAATAAATGACATCATCCTATATGACAGATGAGTCACAGGAAAAGGTGGTAAGTGGTTTATTCTGCACCACTTTTGAGGGAAGGCGGTTTTGGGCGGAGAGGCAGTGAATCCATAGAATACACGACACGTGGCCAAGGTACTATTTGAAAACCACTGGCATTTCGCGCGTTAATGATCAGATCGGGGATGGCCAGCGGAATTAACGACAGCAGTCGATCTTGGAGCGGCCGATCGAACGGTGGACGGGACAGGGAGTTGATAGGGTTTTAATGGCGCGGGCCCGACGAGTTTTATTACGAATTAATCATTTCGGGAGTATTTTGATTGGTGGGGTAGGTTCTTAATTAATCGTGAGGATTAATTAAGTCCTTTATGCAACAGGAAAGTGATCGAGAATGGTTTTTAAACCAAAGTCAAAGTTAGGGTATGGGTTACTAACTCAAGTTAAGCGTCGGGCAAATTGAAAATACAAAGGGGATGAGTTATTTGTTTGAAGTTTTAGTTTAAACTAAACTTCGGGTTTGTTTTTGTTTTAAACACGTAAAACATGTTTAAAAGTTTTTCCATATATATTTTTTATTTTACAGTAATTAAATCAATGCGATTTATTTACCCTAGGGGGCGGGAATAGAATTAAAGATATTTTTTAGCCAAGAGGGAATATAAAGTGGGTTTTTTATTTGAAATAAGTGGGAATTAAATACTTTTGGATAAAAATTATAATACAAGGGTTTTGGGAATATTATATAAAAAAGGGGCTATATACATAGGACAAGGTTATTTCAATAAGAATTTAATATATAAATTAGAGTTAATATGACAAGGGAACAATGTAAACTCAAAATACTTAAATATAACCAAGAAAGTGAAGATTCAAAAGTAAATGGCATTATTATACTTTCATCACTTAGACTTATAATAAAAGTGATTTTGAGGGCTTTTCATGAAATATTGAAGGATTTTCCTAAGTAAAATGGGATTTTACTTAGAAAAATATTTTTGAGAGGCGAATAAATGTGATAATGGATGATTTCAAGTACTTAGGTTTTTTCAATTATTGGGCTGAGGGTCTGGTCCCTCCAAAAGTCAAGGAAATGCCTTGAGCCCCTTTAATCTTCAAATACCTTAGTGCTTAGGGAAATTAGTGAAATGTTTAGGGAAAATGAGAGGGGAAGTTAATAATTTGACTTTGCTCTGCTGTGAACTTTTTCCAATGTAGTGTTTGCCTTTGTACTGGTGATGAAAGTAAAATTGAACACACTTAGAACCATCATTCATCACATGTAATTCTACAACAACATCTACCTACCCTACCTACTTTACTCTACCATTTTTCTTCTTTATTAGGGTGCACTTAGACTGGGAAACCCTTATCAATCTTATTTTTCTTTTACATGTCAAACCTATCTAAGTCTACACTTATTACATCCAAGGGCTCAGATTAAACTATTGAGCACCTTTTATTAACTCTACCTATCTACTTATCTGCCAAGATTAAACTGTTTGGTCAGATATTTATTCACTTTTCTACAACATGAAATTGAAAAATGAATGAGTCAAGTTTAAACAGTTTGACTCTTCATAAATCGTGGCAAAATTTTGACAAGCTGCACACAATTTTGTTTATTACATCAGAGCAAAAAGTAGTGGCATTTAGACTTGCACACTTTCCTTGGCCTTTCTTTTGGCGGGGTTCATTTTATTTCACTTTTTTGGCCAATTTTATTTTTTCACCCTTTGATTTTTCTTTTAAGATATACCCTCTTTACATTTTTTAAATTTTTTGGCTTTTTTGATTTTTTAAGAATATGGAACACCTTTGTAACAAGAAAAATGTTTGAACATATTGCATAGTTCAACATGTCAATCATGAAAATGACACCTATTGGTATAGGAGTCTAACATTGGCTCCACTTGGGGATGGCTTTTCCTAGTGAAAAGTCAAGAAAAACAGGTCAGATGCCTTAAAATGTCTTTAACTGAACCATGAAATCTTCTTTTTCTGGTGGCTTTATTGTATATATGATAGTGAAACTTCTGAAGCTTAGGGCGTTCACTTCGGGCTTCAACTTCAGCCAGTCACCATCCAATCAAAACTTATGCATTAGAAAGGATATATTATGTACATGTTAAAAAATCATAACATCCTAGTAAATAGGATCAAAGTAGAGTTTTAGCATTCGACCATTAACTAGTCCTTCCTCAGCTTCTGTACCATCCAAATTATTCAAAAAATATGTGTTATTTCCCTGTAAAGCATGAATGATGTAAGGTCCTTTCCATAAAAAATCAAATTTCCCATGTTTTCCTTTATCTTCCCTTCTGGAATCCCATCTCAAAACTTTTTCTTCTAGTTGAAAATCTTCTGCTTTGGTTCTTTTGTCAAACATCTTCTTTAATTTTTCCTGCAAAACTTGGGATCGTTGATACACTTCTTCTCTGGTCTGCTGCAAGTGAATTGTTTGGTTTATTCTTCTCTGAATATCATTTGGTTCTACTTGAGCCTCCTGAAGTAACTTCATTACAGAAACTCCTAAAGATGATGGAAATATAGCCTCAATACCATAAAATAATTCATATGGACTGGTCCCAATTGATTTTTTAGTAGTAAGTCTGTCTGCCCACAATGCATTGGTAAGTTTCTTATGCCAGTTCTTCTTATTCTCTTCCAATAAATTTTTAATGATATTAATGAGACTTTTATTAGAAGATTCAGTGAGTCCATTACCCTGAGGATAATAGGCTGTTGAATGGCCTAAAGTGATGTGATATTTATTGCAGAAACTAATCATTTTCTTAGACTTGAAAGCAGCAGCATTATCAGTTATAATTTTCTCAGGATAGCCAAATCTTGAAAGTATATTGGTTTCTAAGAATCCTATAATTACATAATCATTGGCTTGTCTGGATGGGATAACTTCAATCCATTTAGTAAAGTAATCTGTGGTAGTGAGAATCCATCTGTGTTGGCCAGAAGAAGGAGGATGGATTTCTCCAATAAAATCCAGTCCCCATTGTTGAAATGGTTTCTCGGTGGAAATTGGTTTTAATGGTAAAGGTAACAATTTTCTCTTGCCTTCAAAGATCTGACACTTATGGCAAGCAATTACAAATTTCTTAACATCTGAAAACAAGGTTGGCCAATAAAAACCATCCCTTAAGATCTTATCTGCAGTTGACATCTAGTAGAGGTGTCCACCACAATCTCCTGCATGGAATTCATTGAGAACCTTGTCAGCTTCATCTTTTAATAAACAATTTAATAGAATTCCATCATGATTCTTCCAAAAAAGAGCATTATCTAAAATAAAATACTTTAAAGATGTCATTTTCAAAAACCTTTGTTTCGTTCTAGATAACCCTGGAGGAGCTTGCAGGTTTAAAAAAACATAAATGATATCAGCGTACCAAGGTCAGTCTAAAAAGGCTTGACTGATTTGTGGAGTCGCCATCTTCTGTTCGTCATCCAGTTCATTAATGTTCAGGGCTTGGCAATTTGTTTCGGTCATGAGTTGAGCCAAACCTTGTCCTTTTATGAGTTTTGTAGGTCTTATTTCAATATCATATTCTAATATGGTAGCTATCCATTTACCTCTTTTTCCTTCAATTCCATCTTGAGTTAAGATGTCTTTAACGACAGCATTAGGCACATAAGCTATCACATGAGAATACAATATATAAACTCTAAAATATTTAATTGCTTTCACTAGTACAAAAACTTGTTTCTCCATGATATTGTATTTTAATGATGCATCTCTAAGTGCTTTACTAAAAAAGGCTATAGGTTTTTCACATCCTTGATCATCCTTTTGTAATAAAACAGCTACAGCTGTATGTTCAGAAGCAAATGAAAAAATTATGAAATCTCTATCAAATTTTGGACTAGTAAGAAAAGGTGTTCTGGTCAAAGCCATTTTGATTTCTTCAAATGATTGCTTGGCTTCTACTGTCCACTTAATACTCGAATCCTTTCTTAACATGTTAGTAAGCAGTCTAAGTAATTCAGCTAAACTAGAAATGAATCTTCTCAAAAAATTGATCTTTCCTATGAAAGCTTGAAGTTCTTTAATATTCCTGGGATGAGGTATCTACAAAATAGCTTGTATTCTTTCAGGATCAATTCTAATGCCATATTTTGAAATGATATGACCTAGGAGTTTACCTTCTTCAAGACCAAACAATGAATTTTTAGGATTTAAAGAAATACCATATTTTCTGCATTTTATGAACACCTGTCTAAGATGGTCCAAATGTTGTTGATCTGTCTTGGAAAAAACAGTTAAATCATCCAGATATATGACTAGAAAATCATGAATTTCTTTGGCAAAGGAAATTTCCATTGCTCTTTGGAAGGTCGCTCCTGCATTTTTGAGTCCAAAAGGCATCTTAACATATTTGAATGTACCCCATGGTGTTGTAAAAGCTGTTTTGTCTTGATCATCAAGATGAACCAGAATCTGGTTATATCCTGAGAATCCATCCAGAAGAGAAATCCTTGAAGATCCTACTACCCTTTGTAAGATATGGTCCATTTTAGGCAAATGATAGTTATCTTTTAAAGAAACTTTGTTTAAATTTCTCAAATCGACACATAGTCTAATCTCTCTAGTCTTCTTCCTTGTTGGTACCAAATTAGAAACCCATTCAGAAAACCTAATAGGAGAAATTATTCCTACTTCATACATTCTTTTAATTTCTTTCTCAATTGAAGGTAGTAATACATGGTTGATCCTTCTAAGTTTCTGTTTAAATGGTTTCTGATCTGGTTTCAAAGGTATTGTATGTTGAATTATTGATGTATCATATGATTTAAGATCTTCATAACTCCAGGCAAAAACATCCTGGAATTCTTTTAAAAGTTCAACATATTTAACCTTTTGATCTGCTGGCAGAGGTTTAGATAACTTAACCATCTTGGGATTTCCTTCAGTTCCCAAATTGTATTCTTCAATATCAGCTTTTAACGGTTCCATTTTGGGTTTTAGTGGAATGTCATTTGAGTCAAAAATATCTTCTAAAGGAGTTAATCCTTTAGGTAAATGATTATCTTTCAGATTAATAATTTCAGATTCATCTTCTATAATCTCATCGACTTCCATTTGTTTCAAATCCTGCATATCTTTTTTGGTGAATTTAGTTGGGTGAAGCATGTGAATTGCAGTCTCTTCTGAAAAATCTGTTTCTTGTTCATATATTCGATCAGATTCATTGATTGTTGTGTCTTCATCTATACTACTGTTAGAGAATTCATTTTCTAAGGTAAAAAAATTATTTATCTGATTATTATTTACAAACACTTTCCAATTCATAAGATTGTCCGGTATAGCAGGTCTATGTCTAATCTCAACTGTGAACTGATGATTAGGTCCAAAAGGTAATTTACAAGTGCTAGCGAACATTGCAAGACTGTGAGCATGCAAATTTTGTTTTCTAGGAATTTTGGCAAGCTGAGCTTGTAGAAAAGTATTGAGAATTTCCACAACTGTTCCTCTGTATTCTCTTAATATGGGGTCTTTTGTTGAACATTCACCATTGATCTGTTGAATAATTAACTCAGAGTCTCCTAAGATTGATACTCTAATTGCTCCTAATTTTTTGACATGTTTAAGCCCTAGCAAAAGAGCCTCATATTCTGCCATATTATTAGCGCATCTAAAGTTCAATCTATAAGCATGGCCTTAAACATGATCATTTTCAATGTTATGTATCCAAATTCCAACTCTTGCTCCTAACTTATTTACTGAACCATCAAATTATAAATGCCACAGAATTTCATGTTCATAATCTTCATCGACTGTTTTAAGAACTTTCTTAACAGGGAGCTCTGGTTTTTCAGTTTTTTCTGGTATTTCTTGAATGTCTGATGTTTCTTTGTTTTCAGAAATTTCTTCGATTTGAACAGTATATTTATTTGCAGTTTCTGTTTCTGGTGCTTCTAGTTCAGTAGGAAGGTCAAATTCAACATTATAAAGGATAAAATAGTCCATATCAGAATGTACTGAGTAGACAGGGAAGTTTTCAGGTTTCTCCTGACTACTAACTAAATATTTCATCAAGGTCTCTCTGTATAGTCTTTTAGGTTGACCGAACACTGAAATAGTAGCATATGACATATCTAATTGAAGAGATCCTCCGAGTTTGGCACCCCAGGATCTGGACAACAACATACCATATTTGGGAGGAATATATGCTACTACTATATCCATCAGAATAGATTTCGCAGGGTATTGCACCAAAGTAACACACAAATCTTTAATCAAACCTAAACATCTTACCTGACTTGAATCAAAAGAAAAGAGATCTTTATATGGTCTGGTAATGTCTAGGTTTAATCTTTCCATCACAGCCTTGGGCTTTAAATTGTGAGACGCTCCAAAATCAAGCATGACATTATGAAGTATTTTGTCATGTACATTCAAACTCAGGTAGAATGGAGGAGTTCCTCCACTCTCTGGTTTTCCATTTACTTCAGGGCCAAAAAGTAGTTTGGGTTGATCATCAAAAAAATTTACTGAATCATCCATTCCAGTAATGTTAAGGGATCTGCTGATTTGGCTTCTATAGACATCATGTTTAGCTAATTCTGCTAATGGAACAACTATCTTTAATTTGCCTATTTCAGCTTCTAGAATGAAATATTTTTCTGTTTGAGCTCTTGTATTTTGAACAGTTGGGTTTTCTCTATTTTTTGTGTTTTCATTGTTTTTCTCTTTTTTAGGAGTAATATTATGAGTCGAAGGTGTTTCTGAATTAAATTTTGTTGTTTCTTCTATGTTTCCTATAGGATGAAAAGTATTGGAAAGTTGTTTATTATTCAGTTGATTATCAGACACATCTTCAATTATTGGATTAGCGGGGTTAGGACTTTCTCTAGAAAGAATTTGTACAGGAGGAGTGTTAGTTTTACCTTTGATGTTTTGTTTTACGGCTTTCTGTTTGCTATTCTTTGGCACGTCAATCCGTCTGCTTCTCAAATTGTATTGTTTATGAACTTCATAAATCGCTGAATCATATCCTTCCTTGAAATCAAAAGTTTCTCCTGAATGAGTTTGAAATGTTAAAAGAATGTGATTTTCTTGATCATCTTGAGATAGGAAAACTTCTGGTTCATTCTTGTTTTCAGTCAAGTTATTTATTTCAACATCCTCAGTTGGTTCCTCAGAAGATAAACCTTCAACAAAATTTTCCTGGAATGGCGGCCTGATGTTTTGGTCAGGAACATTTTTCCCAGTATTTTAGTTTTGATTTCTTCTGAAGTTTGGGTTTCTAACAGCATTTTGACCATCGTCAGAAGACTTCCTTTCGATTTTCTCTACTCTGTCTCCCAGTCTTTCCATCCCTTTAATAATTGCATCTAGCTTTCTCTCAAAAGTCGAAGGCTCTTCGTTCATAGGCATCCTTCTTTCAACTCTAGCTCTAGCTCGTTTTTCTATCAGGTTAGCTTCAACACTAACAAATATGCTTTGCATCTCTTCTAGAGTTTGAGGAGCTCTTTCCCTAAGTGAATATGCTATGTCAGAATCAAACCCATCAGGGAATTTAACCAGTACTGAATCCGGAGGGGGTCTAAGGTTTTTGGGAACAGCGTTGTAAGCTTCGTTGAATCTAATGATATAATCTTGCACTGCTTCATTAGGTCCTCTTTTCAATTTTCCAAAGTCTGATAGGATTTGAAGAGGGTCTTTATTCTTCTCCCATCTATTTAAAAATCCCCTATACAGGGCTGGTAAGTCAGCAATACTGTTTGGAGCAAGAGCCCTAAACCATGTCTTGACTTCCCTAGTAAAACTCTGGACAAAAATTCTCATTCGAACATCATCAGTGTCTATTTCATAAAATTCAAAGTAATCAGTCATCCTTTTGGTATGTTTTTGAGTAGTGTAAGTACCAAAACCATCGAAAGGGGTGATTTTACTCTGATAGTCTTGGGGCAAAGCACCAGGGTTGCCTAGCAATCTCAAAGGAGCATATCTATTTGCCATCAGAAGGTGTAATGGAATAACAGGTGATGATGGTCTAGAAGTAGTGGGTGGAGGTGAAGAAGAAGTAGCTTGTGTTTGAGAAGTTTGGGGAAAAGTAGATGATCTTGGGGAAGCTGTAGTAATCACAGAAATGTTTAAAGTTTCTTAAAAGGTTTGTTCAGATTGAATGGAATTTGTAAATGCTTGTCAAGATGTGAAGTGATAAATTCAAATTGCAAATCTTCAAGAAATAATGGATCAGGAACCAGATTGGACAACTCATATTCAGAAAAATTCACGAATAGAGAAGTTTCAAAATGTTCATCAAATGGTTCGTCTTCAAGATATATAAACTTCACAGGACAAGAGTTTGATCTAACAAGAGGTTGAGAACTCCCAGAGCTTTCTTGACTCTCTTTTCTTCTCAGAATTTTGGGAATCAGATTTGGATTTTCAAATATCGGTGGTGGGTTAGGGTCAGGATTTGACTTGGTATAACGAATCCTTTATGAAGCCAGTTTTCTTAGTAATGTTTCTTTTTAGTTCTTTGTTTTAAATGGAATGAAAATACAACTTTGAAAAATTCTCCAAGAAATTAAAGATTTTTAATTAATTTTTTTCTCAAAGATTTATTGAACTAGAGAAACTAATTAAATGTCTGAAACCAAAGTTTAGTCTATAAACTAGACCGGAGATTGACTGAAGTATCATCTATTTACTATGCAATTGTAGAGAAAAAAGCATTTCAAAGGCTACCTGGCTAATCTTCAGACTCCGTCTGTAGTTTATAAATCAAACAATAGTAACAATAAAATGATTCAGAATCCCCAGTATGGTCGCCACTATGTTATCACTCATATTTTCCTTGAAGTTGTTGGAAGAGGAAAGGGGTCCGAGGTAACCACAAACCAACCTTCAGGTACAGAATCTAGCCAATCTGTACCCAGAGAGGGCTCTCTCTATAAAATTTAGCTTTGTTTTTGAAAATATTAGGCTAGTTATAAAGTCCAAGGGTTTTGATTTTGTTTGGGTTGATGGAATTCTTTAGCTGAGATTAAAATCAAGTAGTTTCAGTCCATTGGGCTAATGGATTCAAAGGATTGGCTGCACTGGCTTAAGTTTTTTAACAAAAGATGGTTTATCAGGGCAAGATAATCAAACTAGAAACAATTATAGATCTAAAGTGAATGGAATGGAATTCAAACGGATGAAAGGCAACGAAGAATCTTTCAACACATTCAAGAGAAGAGAAATAGATTGATTATCAATAAAGAGCAGTTAAGTATTCTTTACTAAATAACCAAATATATATGAACTAGACAAACAGGAGCAATTGAGAATTCGCTGTTTAAACCAGTTTAGAGGAAAACATTTAGAATAATAACGACTGAAATCAGATTACACATAAGTACTTTTTGATTTAATCCTTTTCATTAAATATCGAGATAATGAAACACAGATGATATTGTAAACAAATATTAAACTTCAAAACATGAGATAGAGATGACTTATTGATCCTTCATTTGACGCATGAATCCTGAGAAAAGTCTTCTGCCTCAATTCCTTGTCCAGTTTTGCCACGAAAAATTTCTCCAAAGCTCTTTATTCCAAAATATTCAATGTTACATCAAAGTCTAAGAATCCACCCTCAATAATTCGATTGAGGGCTTATTTATACAAAAAAAATCATACAAAATATCTCTTAACAAAACGAGATATAATCTAACATGACTCACAAATAAGTTACAATAAAAATAGAGACAGATGGTCTCATAGATAAGACAAAAAGTAACTGATGTTGTGCTGTTTCCTCCTTTTGAGAATGTGCTGGAGGCAGGACCTATATTTTAGCTCATCGTTGTCCTCTTCAGTAATTTTGTTCTAACTGACCTGCTTCACTGATACTCTTTGTTCTTACTGATACACTTTAACTGAACTGATACTCTTTGACCTTTGTTTGTCCATTTATCCTTTATACTGTAGTAAATAGGAAAAATTTCATACGAGGATAAATTTTACAAAAGTTCCAATAGATCTTCCCACAATTTATCTTCTGCTATTTTGGTCCATTGAAGCTTCCTTAATGTTTCATCAGCCTCGGTATATCTAAATAAATTAGGCTGATTTGGAAACAAATGTTTTATTTCATGTTCAAGATAAAATAAATTCTCTAATCTGTCATGAAGATTCCTTCCTGTAGGTAATGTTGCTTCTGATAAAATGGCTGAGGAACTGGCTTGATTGTGAGCATGTATGTCCAATTTCTTAACATAAGTTTCCAGGTCCATTATTTTATCTTCTGAGACCATAGGGCTGGGAAACCCTTTATTCAATAAACCATTAAACCTTTCTCTGAAAGCAATGATTTCACTTTGCATGTCAAAACACCTTCGTTCTAAATTTTGCATAAGAGTTCTTTTAGTAAAAACTCTTTTTATCTCCAAGATTGTTGCAGTCCTGTCCTGAATACCCTGATCTGCAAGTTGCTGTCTGGTTTGGGTGTTTAGAAATTTTATGAGCTGACTGGCTTCCTCATGCCTATTTCCTAATTCTGCTCGTGTAGTTTCAACTTCATCCAGAGCTACTTTGACCAAATCATTCTGCTCGTATATTATCTGGATTGAGGACCAGATATATTTTATTGACTGAATAATATCATCCCAAATAATGTCATTTATTTCTCTTAAAGGTTTCTCCAATGTGAGATCCCTTTCCAAAGCTTTAACTAATTTTTCCAACTTTTTGACTTCTCTTGTTTTGTCAGCAACAGTCATTTTTGAAAGATCATATTTCTATTCCAAATTAATAAGTTGTAACTTTGTGTGTTGAAGTTCTGTTACTTGAAGTTTCAAGTCATTCATTGATTTTAATAGTTCTTCTGTACTCAGATTTGAAGTATTTACCTGTGATGGCTCTGTTGATTGACCTATTGGTTGACTTGTTGTACCTGTGATAACCTCTGTTGTAGATATCGTAACACCGGAATGCTTGTATTTTAAAGCTTGTTCAAGCTCTTTTTCTGTTTCAGTTAGTTGCTCATTCATTTTCAAGAGCAACTCCATCATTTCTTCTTCATAATTCTTCTTTATTACTTCTTGAGTTTGAGGATCTCTGGAGGCTGGCAATTTCAACTGCTTTCTCAAAGCTGCAATGTCATAATCTTTTTTCTTGATTAGAGCTTCTATACCTTTGACATCCTTTGGATTGTGACCCAATCCAATTATTATTTCCTCCAATGTTTTTATCCTGTTGTCTTAGGCTTGAGAAGAAGCCTTTTCAAGCTGCAATTGTGTATTAGTGTTTTTAAAGAATCCTGTACTCTGTGAGCTGCCATTGCCTTATCAGTCAAAGTAGAATAGATCATTTCACCAGTCTGCTTATGTAACTCAATCTGATCTAAAGGATGGATATCCTTTGCTAGGACGTCAAAGTTTGTTCTAATATAATCAGCAGCTGTTTGGGGTTGCTGCACCTTGGGTTTGAAATGGCTCATTAACATTTTGCCTTGTTGGATGTCAAAAGCTGACATCAATCTTTCTTGATTCTTTGGAGTCATTTTCAAATATTGATTATATACTTGAATTTTCAGTGGATCATTCCTGGCCTTGATATTGATAAATTTCTTCTTTATATCTCCTGTATCTTTAACTGGTGTTTTGAAAGAAGATATTTCAACACTCTGTTGCTTCTGTAGCTCTTTCCTTTGTGAGGTAGTGGACGCTCCACTGACCGTTCCTGTTTGTTGACTGCCCAATTGTTCTTGTCCTTGACTATCAAGGATTTCATCAATAGATTCTACTTCTAGAGGAGTATTCAATTTATGTCTCTTGGTCTGAGGCTGTTGTGAAGATCCAGTGAGAGGGGTAGCAGCTTTAGCTTCTCTCTTTTTTCCCTTTTCCACATTTAATGGAGTCTGCAAAATTGAAATTTCTACTGGATTGGTTTGAACGGAAGAAACTTGTACTTGATCCTGTCCCTTGGAAGTTTGAGGTTGTTCTGTCATAGTTAATGTTTCTTTAACTTGTGTATCAACCTCTTTCTCTTTTCCCTTAGATGATACTGCAATGTTTTCTTGTAACTTCTGTTGAAAAGTTCCAGTTGAGGAAGGACCAACCTCTGATCTTGGTACCTATGCAAAAGAGTCTAGGTCAAGCATATTTTCAAGATATTTCATAACATTGTCTACATTGACCTGCTCACTATCTTGCTCTATCAATGTGCCTTCTATCCATTCATCTGTATTAGCATATTTTTCAATCTCCGGAATTCTTTGATGGATGTATGGTGCTGATTTATTTTTCATTCTTTTATCACAAATGAAGTTGAATGGGTCATAAGGTTCCCAATAGAAACTCTTTTGTAATCTAAAACGGTCTTCTAATATTCTTTCAGCTTCTTCTCTTGCATCCCTAGAGTTACAGATAAATGGACCTAATTGACTTTTGATCCAGAGTTGAGCCTTCTTCTTTGCATTACAAAAATGAATTATATCAGAATTGTTCATCTGCCTGAAATATTCTAATGCAAAGATTCTCATGGGGACATATTTTGGCAATTTGAATGGACATAATTCACATCCATATATTCTGACTTCTGTGTGATTTTGGTATAAATACCAATCACCAACTTTGTATTGTTTTGAGAGCTGTAAAGTTTTCTTGATTTCATTGCTGATTCTTGGAGGAGAAACTCCTGTCAACAAGGTGGTTGCAGGGTGTATAAAAAGATCAATGAATTCATTATAGGAATAGGGAGAATCTCGAGAACTATGAGTGATGGCTGACCAAAAGATAACAGACCTAGGATTCCCTTGGGCATCAAGCTTTTTGGTATAGAAAGGGAAATTTTCCGACTGGTAATAGAGCATGAGATGATAAATTACAGAAGAATATTTAAACACTTTCTCATTTTCTAATCTCATGAATTGATCATGGATTTTTTCTGCAATGTATGATGCAAAGTCATACCTCACAACAGGAGGCTGTCCAGGGGTAAAAATAGACAATAATACTAGAGTTAAATGGTCAACATATTCACTGGTATTAAAGCCCATTATAAAGGATGTCATTTCCAAAACAAGTCTACCCTCCTCAGTGAAAAAAGCATACCCATAAGGGGGAGGGCCTTTAAGCTGATGATCAGGCAACATAAAGGTCTGGCAGATGTGGCTTAATTCTTCATGGGATAGTTTGGTGGATTTCTCAAGTAAATCTCCCATGGACAGGGGAGTGAGGGCCTGATCAGGTTGAAAATGTAGCATCTCATTGGTAGACTGAGTAGTAATTGGGAAAAGGACATCTTGATTTGGGGATAAGACTTCTCTTTGGTTAGGATCATAATTTGCATGGAAAAGATGGATTATTTTAGGGAAAATATGGACAGAGGGAAAGAGGTACCTAGGAATATTAGATTCCCATAACGCAATCATATCCAAGCCATTCAAATAATTGTCTCTGCAGCGACAAAAAATTCGAAGAGGACTATCAATAAAAACCAGGTCTTTGATTTGGAAATCTCTGTCGACTAATGATAAATAATCCAAGTCTCTGTGAGGGGCATTCAATGGGGTGACGTTTAAAGCCACAGGAACTTCCATTTTTTGTTCTTGTGGATTCAAAAATGGAAATTCGGCTTATGGTGAAAAATTGAGCAAACATGAAGTGAACAGAGAAAACAGTACAATTGCATTTGGGAATTCACCATAAATTTTCCTTGATTAAGGAATGAACTAGCAATTAATTTTAACTCTGTTTCAGTGAAAGGAAAAGGAAAGTCGAGTTTCTTACAGAGTTCAGTGCGAATTTAGGGTAAATACCTGTTTTTTCTTTTGGAGATAGTAGGTACTGGTTAAGGCGGATAATCTTCTGAGAGGCTTGACTGCAATTTTCTTCGACAGGATAAAGGTTGGCGGACTTCAAAAATTTGAAATTTGAAATTTCTGCATGGAGGGTGTATTCGTTTTCTGCGTACAAAATAATGAAAAAGATGCGAATTTTTGTTTTATTGGCAAAGTCAAATGGGGGGTGAATTTTTTATTATTTTAATAAATGACATCATCCTATATGACAGATGAGTCACAGGAAAAGGTGGTAAGTGGTTTATTCTGCACCACTTTTGAGGGAAGGCGGTTTTGGGCGGAGAGGCAGTGAATCCATAGAATACACGACACGTGGCCAAGGTACTATTTGAAAACCACTGGCATTTCGCGCGTTAATGATCAGATCGGGGATGGCCAGCGGAATTAACGACAGCAGTCGATCTTGGAGCGGCCGATCGAACGGTGGACGGGACAGGGAGTTGATAGGGTTTTAATGGCGCGGGCCCGACGAGTTTTATTACGAATTAATCATTTCGGGAGTATTTTGATTGGTGGGGTAGGTTCTTAATTAATCGTGAGGATTAATTAAGTCCTTTATGCAACAGGAAAGTGATCGAGAATGGTTTTTAAACCAAAGTCAAAGTTAGGGTATGGGTTACTAACTCAAGTTAAGCGTCGGGCAAATTGAAAATACAAAGGGGATGAGTTATTTGTTTGAAGTTTTAGTTTAAACTAAACTTCGGGTTTGTTTTTGTTTTAAACACGTAAAACATGTTTAAAAGTTTTTCCATATATATTTTTTATTTTACAGTAATTAAATCAATGCGATTTATTTACCCTAGGGGGCGGGAATAGAATTAAAGATATTTTTTAGCCAAGAGGGAATATAAAGTGGGTTTTTTATTTGAAATAAGTGGGAATTAAATACTTTTGGATAAAAATTATAATACAAGGGTTTTGGGAATATTATATAAAAAAGGGGCTATATACATAGGACAAGGTTATTTCAATAAGAATTTAATATATAAATTAGAGTTAATATGACAAGGGAACAATGTAAACTCAAAATACTTAAATATAACCAAGAAAGTGAAGATTCAAAAGTAAATGACATTATTATACTTTCATCACTTAGACTTAGAATAAAAGTGATTTTGAGGGCTTTTCATGAAATATTGAAGGATTTTCCTAAGTAAAATGGGATTTTACTTAGAAAAAGATTTTTGAGAGGTGAATGAATGTGATAATGAATGATTTCAAGTACTTAGGTTTTTTCAATTATTGGGCTGAGGGTCCGGTCCCTCCAAAAGTCAAGGAAATGCCTTGAGCCCCTTTAATCTTCAAATACCTTAGTGCTTAGGGAAATTAGTGAAATGTTTAGGGAAAATGAGAGGGGAAGTTAATAATTTGACTTTGCTCTGCTGTGAAATTTTTCCAATGTAGTATTTTCCTTTGTACTTGTGATGAAAGTAAAATTGAACACACTTAGAACCATCATTCACCACATGTAATTCTGCAACAACATCCACCTACCCTACCTACTTTACTCTACCATTTTTCTTCTTTATTAGGGTGCACTTAGACTGGCAAACCCTTATGAATCTTCTTTTTCTTTTACATGGCAAACCTATCTAAGTCTACACTTATTACATCCAAGGGCGCAGATTAAACTGTTGAGCACCTTTTATTAACTCTACCTATCTACTTATCTGCCAAGATTAAATTGTTTGGTCAGATATTTATTCACTATTCTACAACATGAAATTGAAAAATGAATGAGTCAAGTTTAAACAGTTTGACTCTTCATAAATTGTGGCAAAAGTTTGACAAGCTGCACACAATTTTGTTTATTACATCAGAGAAAAAAGTAGTGGCATTTAGACTTGAACACTTTCCTTGGCCTTTCTTTTAGTGGGGTTCATTTTCTTTCACTTTTTTGGCCAATTTTATTTTTTCACCCTTTGATTTTTCTTTTAGGATATACCCTCTTTACATTTTTAAAATTTTTTGGCTTTTTTGATTTTTTAAGAATATGGAACACCTTTGCAACAAGAAAAGGGTTTGAACATATTGCATAGTTCAAGAAGTCAATCATGAAAAATGACACCTATTGGTATAGTAGTCTAACA